>CM021108.1:149404235-149695669 GCA_007115665.2 Sequoiadendron giganteum
CATTACGGAATGCAACTACAACCATACATCAAATTTTCATCTCACGATTGAAACTAGAGTAATCTATGATATTAACTTACAGAAATAAACATGACACATGTGTTTTAAATTTGTTTCGAACTTTTGTGTGCTAGGATTGCCATCAAGGCCAAGGGGCTGGTAACTTAATGTTGTAAAGCACTTCAAAAAATCTCCCCATGTGCTGACCCTCTCATTTAAAGATAAATCACTTGACACTTAGTAGTACAAAGTTATTTAAATTCTATTTTTCTCGATTATTCAAAATTGGAACAATAAAGTGAATGAAACGTCTTAGGTCTACAAGTTGCATAATGCATATTCTTAACCATTGATGTTTCTAAATCTAACAGTTATAGGGTGATTCCAAAGGTTTAATTTTACAAGCCTATTTCTTTGTTCATTTCATTCTGAAATGCAACTACAACCATACATCAAATTTTCATCGAATGGTTGAAACTTGAGTAATTTATGATATTAACTTAAAACAATGAACATGACACATGTGTTTTAAAGTTGATTCAAACTTTTGTGTGCTAGGATTGACATCAAAGCCAAGGGGTCGGTAACTTAACATTGCAAGGGACTTAAAAATATCTCCCCGTGTGCTGACCCTCTCACTTAAAAAAAATCACTTGACACTTAGTAGTACAAAGTGCTTTAAATGCTTTTTTTCTCAAAATTAGAACATTAAAGTGAATGAAACTTCTTAGTTCTACATGTTGCAAATTTTTAAACGTTGATCTTTCTAAATCTAATGGTTATAGGGTGATTCTGGAGGTTTAAGTTTCCAAGGCTATCATTCTGTGTATTTCATTCAAGAATGCAACTACAACCATACATCAAATGTTCATTGAACGGTTGAAACTTGAGTAACTTATGATATTAACTTAAAAAAATAAACATGACACATGTGTTTTAAAGTTGTTTTAAAATTTTGTGCCGTAGGATTGACATCAAGGCCAAGGGGCTGACAACTTAACGTTGCAAAGGGCTTAAAAAAATGAATAATGATATCGAGAACCAGGGGAGAAGGCCAACGACAAATTAGAAATCAATAACGATAAATTTTAGTGTTTATCACGCTTTTTGTCAATTTGATGGAAAATTAGAAATCAATAATGAATATATTAAGACACTGAAGTTCTAAACTGAGAAAATAAATTTGTACTATAAGTGTAAATAAATAACGAATAATAACACAACACAACTATTTATTTTATTGCAACTGAATTACAATGTCACATTATTACATATATTTTTGAAGACGAGTAGCTGTAGAGCAGGCAAGCTCCTATTTTATATAAATAACATATGTCAGTGTGTCACTTTATATAGACACAATTTAATAATTTATTCTAAGTTGTTGCTTGGTACAATGGATTACAAATTGGTTCCAATTTCCAAGCTTATGTTGCTAACAACTTACTACAAATGTAACTCTAAAAAATAATGCATGATTCCAAGCTTCTGTTGGTGACAATGTAATTCAAATGTGGCTCTAAAAATAAATACATTATTCCAAGCTTCTACTGGTGGATTTTCCAACCATGTTGGGGGAATGGTGGTTCAAATCATTCTATGGAAATGGGAGCTATGAAGATACAAAATGTACTTCTCCCCTTTAAGAACCAGATTCATGCAGAAGATGTAATACAAATGTGCCATTGAAAATAAATGCATGGGGCTTGCCAAGCAAACCATACTGGGGAATAGGGAGCTGTGAAGATATAAGAGGAGTAGAAAATTTGCTCCCATCTTTTGCACACAACTTCCATTCATTGGTATAGCACTTATCTCCATTAGAGATCCTCATCCTGGTTCAAAACCTGTCTGAGAAGTCAAGTTAACCAAATAAACCTCTTTCCAGTTCCACCAATTCTAAACTTGAAAGAAATTCATATTTTACTGATTACTCTATAACTACATAACTATAGGTAGGAGAATTTATAGTATCCCCAATAATACCACATCATCTTCTTGAATCCTTATTAACCATAGAAAATTAAAAAACTTATGACACTATCCACTATTCACTATCCCTATTTATGGGCCACCAAACACCAATGTGGCTACCAACTTGGGTATAATGATAATCGTGATTCATGTACAATTAAAATCTTTAATTTGATTGATTTCTAGCTACATGAAAACTATAACTCAAGCTAACAAGCTATCAAAATCACCAGTGCCACTCAAATGATATGAAATCATTACAAATATTGTTTCATTAAAGCTTTGATTTGTCCAAGAAATTGCTTCAGATGTTAATATCACATATGGCATTAATCGTCACCACTGCCAGCACTAATAGTACAACAACCATACTTTCTTCAAAAATATTGAGAATTTCAATTAAATGAAATGTACAATGTCAATGCATTAAAAAGACAAAATGAGTGATGAGCGATGAGCCTTGATCTCGCCACATGTCTGCATCTAACGGTTCTAGTGTTATTCCATAGGTTTTAATTCACAAGTCTAGTGCTTCAAAGATTTACTTTTGAAATGGAACTACAATTGTCCATCAAAAATTCATCAAATGGTCGTGGTTGGATTGATTTATGCTGAAATTTGGCTATAGATATGGAATATCCTTCACACTATTATAAATTATTTTATAAGGTTGATAATTCAGCCTTGTTTGGCCTATAAATCCTTTGTAAACACTGTTCTTCCTAGGTAGTCCCTCTTTTAAAACAAACATTTAATTCACCACTTGAATCTTGGAATGGGCTCCATAAGGGTACAAGAGATTTTGCTACAAATAGGGGTTGTTGTGCTCATTTTTGTCAATTTGGTTTAGCACTCTTGAGAAACACCAAGGGGAAATTGATTCTCCTTTGTTTCTGAATTCCACGAAGCAAAAGAACACTTTTTGTGGTGAAATAACTGAGAAACGACTGAAAGGGCTAATGGTGTCCAAGCACCCACTGGTGCTCTATTTTTGGGCCCATAATTAATGTTGGCTACCCAAAAGCTCAAGGGGAATTCAGAAATACCCACCATGTTTCTAGCAATGCTCGAGGGAAGAAGCTATACCAAATATTTTTTCAACACTTTATGTTGGAAAATATTGACGAGGCACTAGACAACATCGACAGAAATTTCATGACTCCTCTGCCACTGCACTACTAAAAGGCTCATGGGAATGAATGTTTGGTACCAAAGTTTCCCCTGGTGCACTTGATGGACCATGAAACTCAAAAAAAAAGGTGGGGGGAGATTGACAAGTGTATTGAATTTCTTATGTGTGCGACTGACATTTTCAAAGACTGGCCGAAGGGTTGGGTGAAGCAATTTGTGGTGGTTGAAGCTCTCGATAGGGAAAGGTGGTCTTTAGATGAGGAGGTTTAGGAGTTGGGCACTAGTGAAGAATGGGTAGTGATTGACACCAGAAGCTGGGAGGAATGAGAAAACCATCCTGCCCATAGTTCCTATAGTGGTGATTGTCCGGTGATTCTGAATGCAATCAAAGCCAAGAAGACCACCGAGGCTAGCTGCAACAATGCATAATTTTTTGTCTATGGAAGGTCTTTTTTTGTTTTTGATGGTAATTGGTTTGTTAAATGTTTTTAGTTAATACTCTATAAGTGTCCATGTCAGTTCATTAAATATTTGGGTTTTTAATGTTTTCTAGAAATGGAATGTGCAAAATCTTTTTGATTAATACAAGGTGTTGCTCCATATAGCAAATATTTAACTATAAAAAAAACATGTGCTTACGAGGCTCCTTTAGAATTTCCTTAATATTTTGCACCAATTTTTATCAATGATTCACTAACACTAGTTCCTTAATATTTCCTTAATATTTCGCTCCTTGCTATAGTTCCTTTGACGATTCTAATCATATTCCTTAATATTATTTTGGTTTTTATAACTAAATGATTTAATAAGTAATAAAATATCAACCATTTATTTTTGGAAATCTAATGGTTCTAGTGTTATTCCAGAGGTTCCAATTCATAAGCGTAGTGCTTCAGAGATTTACTTCTAGAATGCAACTACAATCATCCATCAAAATTTCATCGAACGGTCATAGATTATATTAATTTGCACTAACATCTGGCTTCAGAAATAATAAATATGTTGACAGTTGTTTGCATTCCAGACTCTTTATGAAGGAATTTGAATGTACAAAAAATATGTCTCCGAATTTGATATTTTTGCCAACCACACCAATTTTTATTGGCATATTTATTTATTTCGCCACTGAAATCTTTTAGTAGTTTGAGATTATGTTTAATTCGGAAATGAAATAATTTTTTTTGCTTTAAAAAAAGGTTTAATTTGTTGACATTTTTTTTTTCTGTTTTGAAAATAGGGTTAATTCGCCAATAGAAAAAAAAATGGTTTGAAAAAAGGTTTTAATCGCCAATGAAAAATATTTTATTCGTTTAAAAAAAATTGAATTTCGCCATGATTTTCCACAGACTTCTAGGGATTGTAAAAGATTCTCCAATTGGGATTTTTTTTCCCAAAAAACAAAAAAAATCATCAATAAAATTAATATTTTTATCTAGAATAATACAAGATTCGCCAGGATTTTACACCTTAGCCGAGGGGCGGGGGTTTCTTAAGTTTTCCCTAGTTGGTTAGTATATTGACTATTTCCTTATGAGATTAGAGCTCTTTTGGTGTTAAGGTCTCTAGGGACAAAATCATCATCTGGTGTGATGCACTACATTTTCAACTAGAAAGATAGATTGAGGTCTAGATTGGCTATGATGATTCCCACTTGTTGTTCATCGGGAAGAGGCCACTTTATTTTTCCATCTCTCTCTATCCATCATTGCAAGAAATTGGTGAATGATTATCCTTTATTTTTTCTAAGAGTATACAACTCTTCTAGGAAGACGTCCATGTCAAGATTGAAGGAGAAATGATCGATGAATTTATCAATAATTTCTTGAAAATTTTTGATGCAAGGAGGTAGATGAGAAAACCAATCCATTGTAGGACCTATTAAACTTGATGGGAAGAGGCACATTAGATAATTATCATTGTAATCCATCTCCATACACATGACATTAAATTTTTTGACATGGTCCATAGGACTTCCTCTCCCTTTCTATTTGTCGAATTTGGAGATTTCAAATCTGGGAGGAAATGGCACCATTGCAATTTTTTGATCAAATAGATAGGGACATAGATTCTTTATATGGAGCTTCTTGGTCTGGCCCATTCGAAGGTCCTATAGTTCTTGTGATAGCACCTTAAATTGTGATGCTAGATCATCTTTCAAATTTGTGGGAAGAACATATGGGGGTGAAGGATGAGTTGTACATGGAGGATTTTGGTATGATAAGGTGTTGTATGGGGTCTATGGTGGTGTGATATTTTGTGAAGGTGATTGTGGTATTGATGTGTATGTTCCAAATGCATTTATATTGATGATATTTTTTTGAGGATTATAGTAGGAACTTGGTTGTTTTTGTTGTTGTTGTTGTTGGGCTTGCTATTCTTTTTGTACTGCTAAGGTTTCTTGTTGTGCTTGATGTTGTTTCTGGGCTAACGCTACTTGCTGAGCTTGATGTTTTTTTTGGTCTAAGGTTGCTTGTTGTGCTTGATGTTGTTGCTGGGATAAGGCTACTTGTTGTGATTGATGTTGTTGTGATCCCAAGGTTTCTTCTTGTTGTTGTTGCTATTTTTGGGTTGCTAAGTATTCTTGTTGTTTTTGTCTTGCTTGTTGTTATTGTATGGCTTGTTGATAAGAATTGTATTCTTGTTGTAAGGCTGAGGCATGTTCTTGTAATGTAGGATCAGGTGGTTATTGTGATATCTGTGATGGATTGGGGATGATGTTTTGAATGGGTAGCAGATTACTGATGAGGGGTGGAGGGCTCCCTTGGTTTAACATTCCTTGTGTGATAGTGGATTGAGATGGAGGAATTTAAATTTGAGATCCCATTTAATTTTGCATGGTAATGGTAATTATGGGGAAATATGAGGATGATACCATCATATTTTGTGATGTTAAGGGTACATTGAGACCTTGAGTTCATTGATTAAAAGGAATTCCTTGTCCCATATCTTGTGGATTTCTTTGTTCCAAGGATGTAAACAATGGATTCTTGATCAACGTATGCTTTGGAGATGAGTTCATTGAACTTGTAACCAAGGGATTGCTTTGAGATGGATTAATAGTGGATGAGGTAGATAGGCTTTGTGAAATTGATGGTACAGATGAACCCACTAGAGGGTTGGATAAAGATGTCCCTATTTGTGTTAAGGGATGAATTTGTGATATGGTATTGACATTCCCTTGGTCTATACTTATTTTCATCATAGTGGCCACACTTGTGGTACTCATGGATGTGAATGAAGAGGGGTTTCCCTGATATGTTGAAGTGGTTGTGGAATAATGAAGCTCAAGAGGTGTGTATATCTATTTAGGATTTTTTGGAACTGGAGGAACACCAAAGGTAGGTGTCCAAGTCATTTTTGGAGGTGGGGTATTAGTGTCAAGGGTACCCACAAGTGTACTTCTTTCAAATGAAAGAGTTAGAAAAAAGTCTTAAGCAATACTAGTTGCAAGACTAGGAGTGGATGTTTGATTTATCCCTAGTGATGGCGTGTTAAAGTTGTGTCATGTTTTGCACAAAAAATGATGCGTAAATTGAGGCTAAATTTTCAAAGGCTTGATGTTCCACGATATCCTCGCTAGTAAGCCCAAATGGATTATGTGTAAAATATTCAATCTCATATGGCTTTGAAGGAGATGGTGGTTGTTGGAATGGGGTAACTTGACTTTTTGGATCACTTGAGGTAAATGCAACTTTTGTCTTCTCCATGGTTCTCTTGTTTTGTGATCTCATCCTTACCATAAATTTTGTGTCAGCTCTGGGAGAGTTGTGTTGTGATTCAAGATGTTTGAACTCTCTAGTTGACTCAAATCTAGGTAGAAGGGATGCCCTGATTATTTTTGGAGCAATGATGATAATGGGGAGTGAAAATATGAGTGATGTGAGAAGTGATCTGTGCAAACACTTTGGCACAACACTTTTGACTTGAGTTTGATGTTTTGATTTTAGGATAAAGGATGTTTATGAACTTGGAAATCTTTAGGGTAGACTTGTGACCCTCAAGATAAACTAGTTCAAAGATGATAACTAACTTAACTAAATGCATGGAAAAGGATACATTTCACATACAATGTAGATAAGTTAGGGGTTGATTTGGTTGATGTTTAAGTCAAATGTGTTGGTTTATTCAAAATTTTACAAAGTTTGATGAGGTGAAGGATGAAATTTGATGAAGGGGTGGATGAAGTGTTGATCCAATGTTCACTTAGAATGAACCTTTTTTTTTATGAGACCAAGGTAATGAGAAGGATGTCGGACCTCTAAAATGTACAAATCTTAAAGACACAATGTTGACTTAGATGAGAGGATGGACGAGAACATTCAAACCTATTCATTTTCTCCTAGCTCGAGCATAAAAGTTCCTTATCAAGGTGTAGCAATTGCGAGAAAGTAGCTTATCCCACTTCCTAATAAACTTCGATCTACGATACCTATTTTTGTAATGATGGGATATAAGTCCTCCTATATGGATTTTGATTATGTGATGGATAATTTAGAGGAATTGGGCATTGTGAAAAATACCAAGATTTTGGCTCCAAAAGAATGCATATTATCATTCTAGACTACTTCTTGAAGCATGTCTATAGAATTTTTCTACCAACTTGTCTCTATTCTTGTGGAGATCTAAAATATAATTCCTGAATTTAAAATGATGACCTATATACCTTTTTTTAGGGATCTTGACTTTGTGTGGGATCATTTAGGATAAAATTTCAAGTTTGTGGAAGAAAGCAAGATATTTATTAGCACATGGGTGGTGGTAATATGGGTCATCCGACCTTAATATTAGTTTGTTCCTCTTCTTCAACTAAGATTGTTACATAGTTTCTCCACTAAGTAGGTGTTTGTCTTGTTTCAAAAGTGAAGCTTCTTAAACTACTAATGAGATCAGTTTGTTCTCTGTTAATGGTTTCATTGTTTGGTTGAATAATGGTAGGTGAAAGATCAAGTTTTTTAACAGGAGCAATTAGTCTCCAAATAGTCATGTGGGGTTTAATTATGTCAATTTTATCTTTCTTAATGAATTCATTTTACAAACACTCATCTTGGTTATGTTTTCAAACTAGATGTCTATGTCAAGAAAATCATAACTTTCATAGTGTCCATTTCATGAAAATCATGAGATTAAAGCCATAATTGCCTATAGTGTCTTTGGGAAATATGGATTAAGAGTAAGTCAAGATATTTAGAAATCACTTAGGATAGAAACCCTTAGGACAAGTAGTAATATCCATATTTAAACCAAAGTGTTTTGAAATTTTGAGGAAGATAGTGAATTTTTTTGTAACATTTTGAAACCAAGCAATGTATCAAACTGACTCACAATCATTTACAATCTTAGGTTCGAAATGGATATTGTTGTTGAGTCCCCACTTGGATTTTCCCAAACACTAAATAATGTGAATAATTAGATATTTGGCGACATTGGCTCCCCCTTTCTTGGTACACACTTCTCGAGATGACCAAATCTCAAAATACTTCAAATCGGGAGATCAAAAGGAATTTTCTATTTCTACAATTGAATTGTAAGAATGTCGGGCAACTTCAAAATGATCGTTCTTGCACCAAAAATTATTTAAGGATTTTGGATTCTAAATAATAGTTCATAATATAAGGGCTTCAAGTTTAGGGGATACTATGATAAACTCACTCAAGAGGTCTCTCAACCTTTAGAACAAGAGATGTGCAGGTGCACCCTAATAAGATCATGCCTCCATGAGGGAATTTTAGCTTTTGATTTATTCTAGTTGATTTCATGTTGAAATAAGGCCTAAATGGCCACATTCAGAATGTATTAGTTCTTATTGTAGACACTGAAAAATGTCTCAAAGTATACAAGCAACATTTTTCCTTAGTCATCATCCTCTAATAATTAAATAATTTCAATTATTTAATTATTCTTGATCATATTCCTTTATTAATTAAATGATTTTTTAATTATTTAATTAATTCACTTTCTAATATGTATTCTATCCTGATCAATTAAAATAAATTAATTGCGTTACTAATACCCCTTTCTTCAATAATTAGATAAATCATTATTTATTTAATTATTTATATTTCATCACATGTCCATAGTCAGATAATAATTATTATTTGACCTTTTATTCTTCTATAATTAAATAATTGACGAAATTATTTATTTATGTGTCTTTCTTCTCCTTTAAATAATTGATCTAAATCAATTATCCATATTCAATTTCTATTTCTTCCTTTAATTAAATTTATGAATTTAATTAAATCTCCCTTTTCATTTCCTCCAAATAAATAATTTAAAATAAATTATTTATTTGCCACTTGTCATCCTCTTCTGTTTTCAAATAAATAATTTAAAATAAATTATTTATCCCTCTATTTTGGTCAAAGATCCCTTGTCATTATTTCATGTCATAGTCTACATGTCTTGCATGTTTGTCATAGCCATCAGACGTCATAGTCGTCGGCGTCATATCTTTTCCATGCATGGCATATTCTGGTTGCATCAATTCTCAACCTTAGATCTTGGCATCTTTCTAGAAACTCGATCTTGGCCATCCATTTCGTAACCTCCCTCTCATGAATCCTCATTTGTGGATCTTATAATCTTTCTAGAATATCAATCTCATCCGTCCATTCGAATGGTTGTCAATAAAAACAACCCTTCCCCTCTATTTTCAATTTAACAGCTAATTATCTCCAACTTTCTTGCTTACTATTTGCAGGTATTTGCACAACTTCAACAACAAATCTGAGGGAAATATTGACATAAGAAGAAATAGGAGAGACAAGAGAAAAAATCAACTTCAAAGGGGAGTGTTTTATTTCATTTGCTTTCATTTTGATTGCTCTCTTTGTTTGTATTCTCTTGTTTAGATTGGGATAATAGTTTAGAAGTGTTGGCTATCACTTAATCTATACTATTTGATTTTCCCCATTCTTACATTGGTGAACCCGACTTGAATCAAATAGTATTGCAAAAAATCATTTGTTTTCTTGTTTGTTTGGTTGTTTTGCAGGTTACAACCAAGAATTCATATGAAATCCGGTCATCTTCTTTTGAGCATAGAAAAATGGGCACATAAATTCTTTAAAAATGATCATCTAGGTTTTGTAGCCCTCGTTTTCAGCTTTTCGAAACTTCAAAGGGTTTAAAATTTTGTTAAGATTTGAGAAAGTTATGGCTATTTTAGTATTTGCTCTTTTTTTAGTTTAGCTGTTAAAACCCACGTTTTCTTTTGCCTATAACATTTTTTCATGCAGAATCTTGGAAAAATAATTTCTGGGTTTTGAAGGTTTGAGTTTTAGCTTTCCATAGATATAAACCAATTGAAATTTTGTTAAATTTTGAAAAGTTGTGGTTGTTTTAATTTTCTGCTGTCATTTCTTTTGAGTTATTAATCTCTTGTTTTTAGCATGTGGCACAGTTTGGAGGGAGTAAAAAAAAATTGTTTCTTTAGAAACAAAAATCGAGCTTTTCATTTCTTTAGCCATAATTAATTTTATTTGTTTTCAACAACTACAAGAAATTGCATGCACACTCATTGGTTAAAATGAACATGCATTTCAAATGGGATTAAAATGAACACAAATTGCATGCACACTCATGGGTTAAAATGAACATGCATTTCATGTCATTGACTTAAAATGAACTTTGTTTGTTTCACATCAAGTTAAATTTTTAAAATGAACAAAGTGTCTTGTGTGTCCTCCTCACATTATCATTCGGTAATTAAAATTTATAAGTGTCTTCAATTTTGTGTTACCCTTTGATGCAATAATCGAAGTATCCTCTCCCCTTGCGCATTTATGCGATCTTGGGTGTAAGAGAAATAGTTATTGCCTCTAGAACTTGGGCCTTCCTTGGTGGGAAAAAGTACTCACCCCAAGGTGACTCAGACCGGCAACGGAGCTTTTTGGCCAAGCTACCCCCGACCGGTATATAAATGTGAATCCTAAGGGAAAGCCTAGGATTACGAGTGTGGATGTGTCATACGGACCAAGTAGTACTCCCCAAAACCCTGTTGAGCGTAACCTCTTCAGGCTGGAGTGCCTCCTAAATGGAGCTTAATCTTGTGCCCCATGTATGGCCACTCGAACGGGGGTCCCGAACTAAAAACCTTTGTGTAGTTGCCAAAATCCTTCTATTTGCTAGCGCAGCAACGGTCGTTGTGAAGGCATCCACATTCTCGCAAGTTCTTAGTAGAGGTGATCAACCTACCATGGGAGTTTTATGGGGGTTGGAAGCTTGGTTGGCCTGAGAAGTGAGTGCAATGTAAGGGGGAGCCCGTGCAGCCAAGCTTCTGGATTCACACGCTAAGAATAAGTGCGGTTGGGGAAACCCACGTGGAATCTAGTGAATATTGTCCTTGCTTAACCTAGGGTTGTGCTTGTCTTCATTGTGCATGTTTTCAAATTTTCAAAGACAAGATATTGTGTTTGCCAAGTGTTTTTCTAAGACATTGAGACAAATAAACACCTTTCACAGACTTGGAAATGAACATTCAACTTGAAACAATTCCAAATTTCACAGTCTAAAAGCCAAGACCAAACTTGTCCAATTTGATATCAAACAGCCTCTGTCGAAAATCAAAAAAAAAAAAAATTGCTCAAATCTTCCATTAGTGACATCTTTAGTTTCATTTACCCATAGGTTCATCCTTGCATATCATATCCTTGGTAATAGGGTCATTATCATTCCACCATTCCTTAATCTTGGTCTTAGGTACATTGGCACTTTGCATCCTTATATCCTTGAAAATCTCCAAAAATAAAATAAAATAGCATAGTTTCATATCCATTCTGCATTAGAACCTTGCATTGCCATCCAAAGGTCACAAGTTTTTTTTTATGGTCCTCACTAAATTTTTCTTATCCATCATAATCCAAATTCATGACCATGTCTTCACTTTACCTTGATCTTCTTCGTAGTCAAGCTGAATACCAATCAATCCTCAATTGTCAATACCAACCACTTACATACCCTTCTTACCAAAAATCCATAAGCTTTAGTCCTTCATCCATCTACCCTCACTATCAAGAGTCACTTGACACAATCCATACCATTAATCATCCTTATCCTAGCCTTGACAAGGGAAACCAACCTTCCACTAGTCCATTCCAATCCTCCACATCCTATCATAATCCATCATCCACTAGTCCATTCCAAACCTCCACATCTTATCCTAGTCCATCATCCACTAGCCCATTTCCATCCACTCCATCCCAAACTACATTTGGTCATGAAAATAGATTTGGTTAGGGTCTCCAAAACCACATCATATTGCCTACACCTTGGTATACATGTCAAAATAAAATTCCAAAGCATGACATCATAGCTTCACCTTCATGTCAAGATCAAAGTAGTTCATCCCATGACCCCATCCTTAAGTCCATCCAAGAAGTCCTTCTAGATAATCATGGCATCCAAAATACACCTATCCTTGTTCAAGAGTCTATTCACAACCATGTTCTCCAAGATACACCTATTTTTGACCAAGATCCTACCATTGAAAAAGAAATCCAAAATGATCCTCTTATTGACCCTTTATGCCATTCATGATCAAACATTTGAAGATGATCCCATCCAAACACAAAACACCTCCATTTCCCAAAATGAGACACTTGCCTCCTTTGGACACATAGATAATCAAATCAATGATATGGATAACATCAAAGAAGAGCATAAAGCAACTACTATTGATCAAGTCAAAGGAGAACACAAAGAAGCTACTATGGATCAAGTCAAAGAAGAAGATACAAGATCTACGACAAATCAAATTAATATCCCAAATGATCAAGAAGAGACAAGCATGATGAATGATAAAGATAAAGCCAAAACATCCTATCAATTAGGAGTGTCCACCTTTGTCAAAGTAGGATTTCTTGTAGATGAGGAGATTCCAAGTAACAATTTTTACATACAAAATTATGGGTTAGCATCTTGTTTTCAAAATAAAAAATACCTCATCGGAAACAAAATCTATCAGAGCATGCAGTATCAAGGAAGAGGACTAGGCCCACATGAGCAAGGCATTATAGAACCAATACAATTTTATGCAAATCCTAGACATCAAGGTCTTGGTTATTCTTCAATCAAAGAATCAAATGATGTTAGTGGTACCTCCTTGATATTGGGGGAAACTTTATCTGATATAAACATCAAAATGGGGGCCATGAGTAGTCCTTGTCATAAGGTTGTTGCCAACACTCCTTCCATCCACACCATAAACCATCATTCCAACATGAATAAATCTTCCATTTGGAACCAAGAAAAAGAAAATTATTATAAATCCAAAATTCAAAATCAAATGTCAAATGCCATTGAGTCAAACAAAAATTCAAGTGGACAAATGAAGTCAAAATGGATCCCAAAGAAAAATGGATCAAACAAAGAAAATATTTCAAATCCAAAAGTCAATCAAAATATGGAGCCACAAGAAAAGAGGACTCCCACATATAATAAATGTCCACCTCCTTTAAAATGGTCATCAAGAAAGGCATATAAAAATGTTTGTTCCAAACACTATCCTAATCAAAATTCCAAACTCCATCATCCACCGTCCCAAGTTTGGAAAATAAAAATTGCTACATCCAAAACACCAAATAGTCCATCCCCACCAACCATCATCCATCATAATCTTGCATCTCGCCTAAAGTCTAAAAATCCTACTTCACAAATCCATTGCATCTTGGCAGCAACCCTTTATCATAAGAACTCGCATGGTACTCAATCGTGATGTGCATATTCTGATAAGGCCAACACTAGTATCAGAGAGGATCACAATGACATCGATCAGTTGTATGCAAGTGCTATGATCTTGACAAGACAATTACTCCATGAAGGTCACTATTGGCATATCATGACACTAGTATCTACATCACGAGCAATCAACAGTCATCCAAAATATCAAATCGATATAAAAATTCAAAAAATATGTCACCTTGGTGAAAACCTGGCAAGCAAGCATTTTGTGTGACATCATCAAAAGGAAAGAAAAAAAAAATAGTAAAGAGAAAAATTTCATCCAATAGTGAAAACCATTTTAATGGCGCTTTGGATAAGTACCATGATGAAAACCTGGCAAACAGGCGTCATGTGTAAGAGAAATTATCTATGTGGATTATTACACTTGGGGGCAAGTTGTCTCATCTTCCATGCCTTTCTCATGAAATTTCCATCTATCTATCCAATCCGTATCATTTCCATCCATTTTCCCACCTACCTTGATCTTGATAAGAAATGGGGTACAAACATAAATCTTGGTTTGGAAATTTTTTAGACATGTCTATCCTTTGGTCATACACTACCCATGAAATATCATGTCATTTCCTTCATAGAATTTATCCAAACCCATATCTTGGAGAAAAGAAATTTTTCCTATGTTAAATAATCCTTGGAGATCATATCCTAATTCTTCCATCCAATGATCCTCATGTCTCTTATCGTTTGCCAAAATCAATCCATTATCCTTTAATACCTATTATTGGACTTGGTTTCCCTTGTCATTGGTTTAAGGATTATAACTCACTTATCCAAGTGCCCTCCATAATCCCATCTTGTCCTAGGGTTAGTCATTCCAAATGCAATAAGTCTAATCCATACAATCTTGCTATGCAACCTAGCGCATTATCCAAAACATTCCTTGGTTTTGTTCCTAGCCCTATTGCAAACCTTGATCCTTTAGTCACATATTCATCATCTTCATGTTGTTTTGGGATGCGTCCTTCCCATATCAAACAAGTTCGTCATCACCATCACCTATCACTTGGTTTTTAGCTTGACTAGGGGCAAGATCATGTTCATCCTTGGGTCCTTTTGCATGCCTTTTTGGTTGATTGTGGGTATCTTTCACATGCATTTTCCATGATCCCTATAGTTATCATCCATAATAAAGTCTCATTCATCCATAATAAAGCTTTGTTATCCTTCCCATGGATTGAAAACCACTGACATTTAGCATCCATCACTTTCATATCCACTCATCACATTTGCCACTTCCCCTCGCACATAATAATTTAATCCTATACTTGACTGGGAGCAATTCCTTGACTTACATCTCCATGGTAAATAATACATGGTATCGACCCTTTAAAACTTTCAAAATCATAAAAATCATAAAATGTCTTGAAAAAAAAAATCCAAAAAACTCAAAACGTTTCAAAATCCAAAAAAATCAAAATATTTCAAAATCCAAAAAAAATCAAAACATTTCAAAATCCAAAAAAATCAAAAAGCTTCAAAAATCCCAAAAATAGAGTCTGAGTCTAAATCAGTTTTGTTAGAGTGGTCGAACTATGCTGCCTCTGTGTGTTTGCTATGTAGGCAAGGGTTCATCTTAAATGAGCCCCCAAGGCATTAGGTCAGTCCCTTTAGGTTGTCCAAATAAAATCATGACCTAGTATTTTGTCAAATAAGACAAATTCAAGTCGTGTCAAACTACGAGGTCTCTATGCACTGCTACGTAGGCAAGGCCATCTATCGATGAGCCCCTAAGGCCCCCTAGGTCAAGTCCATTAGGGTTCATTGAGTTGGGTTGTGTGCTTGATCCGAAAGCAATCATCATTCAAACTACATCAAGAAACAACAAACAAATTAAATCTTTCATCAATCAATTATCCTATTATCAACTCAATCAAGTCACTAGTCTTATATCGGAATGGGGCATCATGTCATTTGTCTCATTTGGTCTTATCTCTTGTCTTTTATCAGGATACATCCTTCCTGGGACTGGACTTTCTCAACCTTGTCATTCACCTTAAGCAAGATGTGTCTTTCTTGCAGTCAGGGTGTCATGTCAACACTTGTCACTTGGTCAACTTTATCAGATGTGTCCTCTCCCTAAATAGGATGTGTCCTTTCTATGGTTGGGTATTGTCACATCACTTGATCATATTCATCAATATTTGTCAAACAATCAAACAATCTTGTCAACTTTTTCAATCAATTTTGCCTTAATCAGGATGTGTCCTTCCTGAAATCAAGCATTATCATTATCAATCAACTTTGTCACACCACTCAATCTTATCAACTTGGTCAATCAATCTTTCCTTCATCAGGATGTGTCCTTCCTAAGTCTCAGCATCATCAATCAAATCATTTTATCAATCCTTATTAACCTATCAATCAAATCGATCATCGTGGCCAACCTAATCAACCAACCAAACAATCATCATTATCACTGGAAAACACTATCTTGGCAAACACTATGTTGGTCTAGATTTTCTTATCTTTTTGATTGGTTTTGGGTCATGTTACTGGTCTCCTCGAGGATGTCCTATCAATGGATTTAGAGGGACGATGATGTATCATGGCCTCTTTTCTCTGTTTGTTGCCTGTGGTTTGTCTTGGCAAAAAGACTGGGACAATCAGGTCCCTAGTATGAGTTGGGGCATTCCTTGTCTTTTTTGATTGTTTTTCTCTCCCAAATGGTCACCTTGCACACCTTGGTTTATGTCATACCATGGTGTTTGTGGTCCATTTGTGACATTTTTGATGCCCAATGATGATAAATATAACAATGTAAGTGTGAAAGTTGGTTCCCTTATCATTTCATGTCTATCTTCTTTCCCCTTTTCACGCTAACATCCCATCTCCCTTATTTTTTCCATGCTAACATCCATCTCCTTCATGCTAACATTTCTTCCATCTTTCATCCTCTAGTCTTCTCTTCCATTTTGAGAGCATATTCATATTCTTTGAACCCACATGTCCTCTCGAGGGGGCATACCGTGACCCTCTTAGTCACCCTTCCCCTTTCTCTTTACACTGGGGCATATTTCAGAATTAAATTTGTTTGACACAACGCGATGAACTGCATTATGTCGAATAGGGGCAAAATGTAGACACTGAAAAATGTCTTAAAGTCTACAAGCAACATTTTTCCTTAGTCATCATCCTCTAATAATTAAATAATTTCAATTATTTAATTATTCTTGATCATATTCCTTTATTAATTAAATTATTTTTTAATTATTTAATTAATTCACTTTCTAATATGTATTCTATCCTAATCAATTAAAATAAATTAATTGCATCACTAATACCCCTTTCTTCAATAATTAGATAAATCATTATTTATTTAATTATTTATATTTCATCACATGTCCATAGTCAGATAATAATTATTATTTGACCTTTTATTCTTCTATAATTAAATAATTGACGAAATTATTTATTTATGTGTCTTTCTTCTCCTTTAAATAATTGATCTAAATCAATTATCCATATTCAATTTCTATTTCTTCCTTTAATTAAATTTATGAATTTAATTAAATCTCCCTTTTCATTTCCTCCAAATAAATAATTTAAAATAAATTATTTATCCCTCTATTTTGGTCAAAGATCCCCTATCATTATTTCATGTCATAGTCTGCATGTCCTGCGTGTCTTTAATAGCCGTTAGACATCATAGCCATTAGCGTCATATCTTTTCCATGCATGGCATATTCTGGTTGCATCAATTCTCAACCTTAGATCTTGGCATCTTTCTAGAAACTCGATCTTGGCCATCTATTTCGTAACCTCCCTCTCATGAATCCTCATCTGTTGATCTTAGAATCTTTCTAGAAGATCAATCTCGTCCATCCATTTGAATGGTTGTCAATAAAAACAACCCTTCCCCTCCATTTCCAATTTAACAGCTAATTATCTCCAACTTTCTTGCTTACTATTTGCAGGTATTTGGACAACTTCAACAACAAATATGAGGGCAATATTGACATAAGAAGAAATAGGAGAGACAAGAGAAAAAATCAACCTCAAAGGGGAGTGTTTTATTTCATTTGCTTTCATTTTGAATGCTCTCTTTGTTTGTATTCTCTTGTTTAGATTGGGATAATAGTTTAGAAGTGTTGGCTGTCACTTAATCTATACTATTTGATTTTCCCCATTCTTACACTTATATTAATATTTGGGGTCATTTTGGGAATAAATATTAAAGTTGCAAAATTGACAAAATATTGTCAAGACAATTTTGTAAAAATGTAAAAAAATGACAAATAAGGGAATACCGAATGTTAGGTAGCTGAAAATGTGGTTGGATGAATTTTTTTAGATTTATAACATCTTTTTAAAGCCTCACAAATTTTGAGGAAGGATGGAGGATAGTATATGAATAAGAAATTCAAATAAATTCTTAGTTTTTATGTTAATTTTCTGCAATTTCATGGTTTCAGGCCATTGTACAGCCATATTCTAAGAATAAATCCCTTCCTCCTTCATGTATGTAATAGAAATAATAATATAATTTAAATTTATTTTGGTCTCATGAAAAATGATTTAGTTTTGTTAAAGTTATGGGGAAATTAGTCCAAGCGGCCAAAACCATGTTTTAGGGTAACCAAAGACAAATAAAATTGTTTACCCTTTATTTCAAATAGTGGAATATCCCAATTTTTGTGAGAAGGTGTATTCTTTCATTTTCTTTCATATTCTAAATTCTTAGACCTAAATATTAAGGATAGCATATGTAACAATGATGTCTTAGTTCTGAACACTATGAAAAAATAGTAAAATATAGTGTATAGTGAGATTTAAAGAGTTTTGCTTGTGGTTTTCGAGTGCTTCTTGAAGGATATTATTTTTAAAATTTTATTAGGAGTATTTTGAACCATTTACAAATAGGTTTTTGTGAATCTAAGTGTTTGAGGGCCTTATTTGTTGAATGTCTCATCAAGGCAGTCTTATTATAATTTTGTTTGGGAATCATAAATGAAGGTTTAACATAAATATCTGATGAAATGTCATGAGTAAAGAATCGAAAATGGTTTAATTATGTTGTAGTAGGTATATTTACACATTTAATTTCTATTGGGAAAGATAAACGGGTTTGGGTAATGGAAGTTGTTTGTTTACGTGGCCTAAAGGGGCCTAGTTGCTGACTTGGCCAGATTTGAAAGCTTACATGTTAGAACTGTATGAGTAGTTGAAAGATTTTATGTCAATCAATTTGAAGTCGGTTAAAGTGTTTTGAGGAAACAATAAGGGTTTTGTTTCCTTGTCCTCAGTTTGGTGTGTTGAAACAAGATTTTTTGAAGGGAAAAGTGAACTTGAGATGAGTAAGCAAACTGGGAATGTTTGAGTTTTGTCCAAAGAGATTGTGTGAGCTTGTTTTCTTCCTCTAGCCTTGCATCAAATTGGTATCAGAGCTCAGAAAAAGTTCTAGGCTATTGAGTGGTGAGTTTTTGGTTGTCTGTTTTGATTGTTCGTAGGTCAAGAAGAACCCGGTTGATGCCAAGAGAAGGAAGAGAAAGTTGAGATAACTTGAAGCAAGGAGAGAATTTCTTAGAGACCATCTAGAAGATGGATTTTCTGATGAGACATTTTCAGGTAGGTGAAGAAAGAAAAAAAGAGAAAGAGGAAAGATAAATTTGACAAAGAGATAGCTGAGTTGAAGAAAGAGTTGAGAAGATCTGATAAAGAGTTCTAGGAGTCCATAATGAAGATGAAGCAGATGATTAAGAATATGACAAGTTGGCACTTGAAGATCAAGATAATAGTTACATGGCCTATAGAAAATATTTTTAGAAGAAGGAAAATGCAATAAAATTTAGCAACAAGAAGGCAACAACAACAAGAAGAGTTCATGGATGAAGAAGACAAATATGTTGCATTCATAAAGGATCTGATTTTAGAGAATGAAGATATTGAGTTGGTGTCAAGATTGGATGAAGAAATGATTAAATATGAATTGATCTTGGATATTTGCAAAGAGTTGAAGAAGGATGAAGTTATTGTAATAGAATTAATGTTTCATTTGTTTATTTTGCTAATGTTTTGGATAGAGAATCTGTAAACCCCTATGTTTGATACCTGCATAAACAAAGCAAACAATCACAATATTAGATCATATGCAAGCAAGCAACAAGGATTCCCCATGAAATCCATTTACTAAACTTAAATTAGGAAAGATGAACAAAATATGAAAAAACATGTAAATCCTATTTAAGTGAGCAAACTAGAGATCCCATGGGGGAATTGGTGCCATTGAGATGTTGCAGTTGGCCCTTTCCCAACTCCTTTGTAAGCTTTGTGATTTGATGAGTGATTGATCCAGTTTGTTGATGAAGAACAAGATGAGTTTTTGAGAAAACCTGCAATAACCTAGCTATGGATTTGATGAAAAATGGATGAAACTAGATATGCTTGAAGATGGATTTGAGTATAGTAATTTTACTCAAATTGTGGATGCTTGAATGAGAGGAAGAGTCTCTCATTTATAGATCTCAATCTTGGAAGAATGAATGAAAATAAGCAATGTGGGATCATTCAATATCCAATGGCCAAGTGCCACTTGTCAAGATGTGAATGGTTGAGGAGTGAGCACATTTTGGTCAATGTGCATGATAAATGCCATGAGATTCGAATTTGAATTTTGAATGTGACATGTGAGAGGGAAAGAGAAATGAAGTTAATGTCACTTGGCTCAATGCACAAGGACATGTAAGAGGAGTGAATGCCTTGTTGGAAGTACCCATCCACTTGCATTTTTGAATTCAAATTTGAGGGAATATTCCTTCTTGATGCCATGTTGAGAGAAAATAGAGAATTAATAAATGAAAGTAATTGATTTATTGTTCAAGTTGCATTCTCTAGAGGATTTTAGTGATAAGGATTAACTTAATAAGGTTTAATTAACTTAATGAAGAATTTAGGAGATGTGACAATTTAGACTTAAATTTATGAATTGATTTAAATCAAATTGAGAGGAAGGGTTTAATTAAATAAATGATTTTGATTTATTTAACTAAGTGAGATAATGTTAGATTAAATTAAATAAGGTTTAATTTATTTAATTTAAATAAAATGAATTATTTAAATAAACAGAGAAAGATGATTAATTAAATTAAATTGATTAATTTAATCACCACAGGAGAAAGAGCTAATTAAATAAAGAATGATTTATTTAATTAAGGGATGAAAGGTGTTGATAAGCTGAGAGTATGATTCAAGACGAAATGATGTTAGTAGGATCAAAATCAGTTGTATGTATATTTTACGTGTCTACAAAATCATTTTCAGATCAAGATGTAGTAATTTGGAGAAGGAAAAAGAGAGATGGAGATTGAAACATTTCAGGGCATGAATAAGTAGATTCACAGAGATAAGGCACAATGGAAACTAGTTGGCATAGACTGATTCAAACCGAAGGGAAAGATGAAGGTTGCAAGGAAAAAATAATACAAGGAGGAGAATATAAGCAAGAGGACTTGGAATCCTTTTGGTTGGAGAGAATGGTGCAAGTGCACCCTATCAAGATCATGCCTCCATGAGGAAATTTTAACATTTGATTTAGTATAGTTGAATTCATGTTTAAATAAGTCCAAAATGGCCACATTTAGCATTTATTAGGTCTTATATTGTAATTTGGGGTCATTTTGGGCATAAATATTAAAGTTGCAAAATTTGACAAAATATTGTCAAGACAATTTTGTAAAAATGTAAAAAAATGACAAATAAGGGAATACCAGAGGTTAGGTAGTTGAAAAGTTGGTTGAAGGAATTTTCTGAGGTTTATAAAATATTTTTTAAGCCTCACACATTGGGAGGAAGGCTGGAGGATAATGTATGAATAAGAAATTCAAATAAATTCTCATTTTTTCAGTTAATTTTCTGCAATTTCATGGTTTCAGGCTATTGTATGGCCATATTCTAAGCATAAATCCCTTCCTCAAACATTGTATATAATAGCCCTAAGATTATACTTTAAATTTCTTTTGGTCTCATGAAAAATTATGTATTTTTGTGAAAGTTATGGGGAAATTACTCCAAGCAGCCAAAACCTTGTTTCAGGGTAACCAGAGAGAAATAAAATTGTGTACACTCGAATTTCAAACAGTGGAATATCCCAATTTTTTGGGAGAAGGCATATTTTTTCATTTTATTTCATATTATAAAGTCTTAGACCAAAATATTAAGGATAGCATATGGGTTCAATGATGTCTTAGTTCTGAAAACTGTGAAAAATTAGTAAAATACAATGTACAATGAGATTTAAAGAGTTTTTCTTGTGGTTTTCGAGTGCTTCTTGAAGGATATTTTAAAAAAATGTTATTAGGAGTATTTTGAACCATTTAAAAATAAGGTTTGGTGAATTTAACTATTTTAGGGCCTTATTTGTTGACTTTCTTGTCAAGGCAGTCTCATGATAGTTTTCTTTGGGAATCTTAAATGAAGGTTTAACATAAATATCTGATGAAATGTCATGAGTAAAGAATTGGAAATGTTTTAATTATGTTTTTTCAAGTATATTTACACATTAATTCACCATTGGGAAATAGAAATGGGTTTGGATAATGGAAGGTGTTTGCTTATGTGGCCTAAAGGGGCCTAGTTGTTGACTTGGCCAGTTTTGAAAGCTTACATGTTAGAATTGTATGAGATTTTGAAAGGTTTTGAGTCAGTCAATTTGAAGTTGGTTAAATTTTTTTGAGGAAACAATAAGGGTTTTTTTTCCTTTTCCTCATTTTTGTGTGTTGAAACAAGGATTTGTGAAGGGAAAAGTGAACTTGAGATGAGTAAGCAAACAAAGAATGTTTGAGTTTTTTCAAAAGAGATTGTGTGAGGTTTTTTTATTCCTCTAGACTTGTATCAAAGGGATTTATGTATCATAAATATACTGGGGGAGATTTATCATGTACCACATCCCATTGATCATAATTTTTATTGCAACCACAAATTTATATAGCAGTTTGGAAAATCTTGGCTATAGTTCGTTACCGCTTGGGTCATTCCCTCCTTTCGAAGAAAAGAGGAAGGCCCTCTAAAGGTGAAAAATAGCAAGGAAGTATGTTCATAGTTTGATCATATTCTCTTGCATGAACAAATAGAGAATACACATCACACCTCTTTCTCATACTCATGAAGGGGTTTAGTTTTAATACAAAATGGAAGATGTAGGTGATTTGGAAAAGTGTTAAAGAATGTTTTTGTTTCTCAAGATCTCCAAGTATCACAAGAGAATTGTATACATATTCAGTAAGAACGTTGTAAATCATAAAACATAGCAAACAAGTGTAAATTTTGACCCCTAAAGCTAACATGTCTTCATTTTATTACACCAAACGAAATGTGAAATTTGTCTTCAATTTTAAACCCAAATAACAAAGATGAGATAAGGGTTCAATTTTAATCCCATTTGTGTGTTTGTTTTAAACCCAAATATAGTGATGAGGGTTCAATTTTAGCCAGGTTTGAAAATGAGTTTTAAGCCAAATTGAAAGCTAGTTGGTCCTAAGATTGTAAGTTTTAAAATCCAATAGAAATTTAATGATTCTAAAGCATAAAGAAGAAAACATGAATGTTGGGTTATAATTTTCTCGAAGCGTTAAACACTTGTTACAATCATAGAATTTAAAGGTATGGAATCTTTCTTCACTTTACCTCCATGTCTTTCAATCTAAAAAACCTTTTTAGTATAACATCTAAAACGCAGTCAGAAGTGCATTAGTGATCAGATAAATCAAGGAAATTAAAGCACATGTTGAAAAAATGATCATAAAATTTCTTACCCTAGTTAGGGATTGCTAAAAATTATTGTGTCACAATTTAAACTCTGGGCATCACTCTGGTGAAAATGGGAGTCACTCTGCAATAAAAACAAAGAGCACAATAGTATCAGGATTCAGTTAGGCATTGCTACACACGATAGTGTCATGATTTGAAATTTGTGGGCATTGTTGTTTGAACTTGGGGCATCATCATTTGTAGTTTTTGATACCTCTATATTAAATCAACATTGCCAAATTTAAATTAGTATAGGTTTATTTAATCAATGTTAGTGTTTTAAATTTTGATGACATCGTTGTATGGAAACACTCTTCAAAGTGCATCACAATTTCAAATTTGGGTGTCGTTGTATCCTGTAAAACAACAAAGAAATGGGATTTAAGCTAAAATTTGATTAAATTGACAGCATTCCCTCCTTCTAGTGCAAGAATGTGAAACAAGTATTGTCAGTGTGGGCCAATTACACTTGATCCATGATGAATCAAAGCATAATTAATCCAATTAAACTTAATCTACCAAATAAGATCATTTAAGTTGAAAAGTAAAACTAAGCATTTGTTGAAACTAGAAGCTAAGAACTACAAAATAGTTAAATTCCTACTCTAACCCATTTGAAACTTATCTTTTTTTTGAATTCATGTCATGTTGATGAGAAACGATGACCCTTTCCCAACCTTATGATCAGTGATCATTTTTCAATCGATTATATAGAAGATAATCAATGAAACTATTATGATGAATGGATGAAAACCTGATTTATGATAGATTAAACATGATGCAAGCTAAATTAATATGATTTTATGCTAAAATTCATCTAAGTATGTAGTTGCTAAGATAATCTAAGCTAATTCTAAGCTAAAATATGGAAACACTAATTTTTATATACAAACTAAGATGCAATCATGGAAGACATTAATGGATGCTCTAAGCTATTATGCAATTAAAATGAACTAAAATTAACTAAAGATTATTAATGTGTGAGTGTGAGTGTGTATGAGTTTCAACAACATGAGTTTTCTCTAAGTGATGGATCCATTTCTCTCCAAATAGTGTTCTATTTATAGGAGAGAAAATGAGAAATGGAGGGTTGAGATTGAAAAGATTAACCAATAGTCAAGGATGGAGGAAATGAAGAGGCATGGATCATGGATTCTCATTAACAGATGAGAATGCATGATAAAATTTAATCAAGGGTTCACATTTCCTTCAAACAAACACACTTTTGACCTCAACACGTAGGTCAAAGGTGACGTGTTCAAAAGGTTACAGGTAAAAACTTGCATAAGAAGCTAAGTGAAAATATCCCTTTTTCAAATGATGGAGGAATAATCTAATATTCTTTTGGAATATTCCCATGGGTGAGGATAAAAGGGATTTTGCAAATTAAAATAAATTATTAATTATGCAAAAAAGGGGATATGGAATATTCCCTTTTTGGATTAAAAATAGTTTAATTGCTAATTAAACAAAGTTTAATAATCAAATTAGGAGATTAAAAAATTTAAGTGAAATTAGTTATATTAAATGATTTAATGAAAGGGAGAGAGATGAAATGATATTTAATTAAATAACTTAGGATTATTTAATCAAACAAGATGGCTTAGGGAATAAAATTAAATAGTTTAATTTATTTAATTTAATGAGATTAAATGTTAGCTTGAAAGGGGAACGAATTAACCCAAATTGATGAATCAGGTTAATGATCGAAAATGATGTAATTAATTATCTATCTAGGTTGATTCAATTAATTAAGTGAAAAGAGGATGGGTTTAAAGAGGAAATTATGTTAGTAAACCTGTTTGGATTGCATGATATCATTCAAGACATTTTTCAGTGCCTAGAGTAGTCATGAAATATCAATGTCCTTGTTCGTTGATATGTTGTGCTTGAATTTTTTAATCCGAAAGTTGTGACTACCCAATAGAAAGTTCCCAAAATGGTGGAAAATGTTGTCTTGTATTGGTCTTGAGGGTTGATAAAGATTTTATTGTATCTAGAAAATTCATCCATGAATGACAAAAAATCATGTCATGTACTCGAGTCCACTATCATATCAATATTAGGAAGGGGAAATCCATCCTTTAAGGATGCTTTATTCAAATCTATAAAATTTGTACACATCCTAATACAATTGTATGATTTTGCAATTGTGACAATATTTGAGATCAACGAAGAATAATCAATAGGTCGGATGAATCTACCATCAAAAAGTTTCTCAATTTTATCTTTGACCTATAGGGCTATCTTAGGATTCATTCTTCATATTTTTTGTTGCATTGGTTTAGCATATTCTCTGAGGGCTACATTGTGTGTTACAATATTAATGTCAATACATAGTATGACTAAGTAAGTCAAAGAAAAGAGTTTGGGAAATTCATGAATTAAGGTTGCATGTTCTTCTTATTTATCTTCATCAAGACATTTCCCTATTGGAATTATTTTCTCCTCATTGTTGATATCCATTGGTATGTTGATTGTATCTCCCAAAGGAAGTGCTTTTGGTTTATGTTTCTCAGGATCATATTCCTCTTTGTCTTTGATGTTTTCATTATTTACATTGCCTTCATCAACTTGTTGAGTAATAATTAGTGCACATGTAAAAATTTTCATTGTGGGAGTGAATGATGTATCGTGGACTCCTAGAATTTCTTTTAAAGCTTCATAATCCTCAAACTATTCCAAAGATACATTAGAATTCATGTCGAGTGATTTCAGATGCTTCAAGGTGATTTTTGGTTTTCTACAGTTATATATGATAGTGTTGATATTGAGTGGTGGTCGCTTTGTTGCTTGTGTTATCTTAGAAGGGAAATATCCCAAACCACTTTTTGTTTCTTGTGTGCTAGGCTTGATAGGGATACAAATACCTTCCTCTTTTTTCTCACATCATTTTTTGTTATACCCTAGTTGTTTCACAAGCTCAAAACCTCTCCCATAAAGTCTTTCCATTTCCTTTAGGTTTGGTGGTTGTTGATAATCTATCTCATCAAAATTTGTGATGTAGCTTGTTTCTTCATCCGAAGTAAACGAGGTAGATGTTTGTGATCATATTTCTTGTGAATTTTTTTTTACATTTCCATTGGTTTCTTTTTCTTTTCATTTACTTTTGGTTTTATCTTGTATTCTCCCATGAATTTAGCCGTGAAATCTAAGGATCCACAATCATCTTCCAATAATTTAGTAAGTTCATCAATGTTAGTTTCTTGTTATTTTTCTTCTTCTAATACAATTTCTGGTGTATCAGATTCTAATGCTTCCAAATGATTTCATCCATCTCTTTTAGCCATCAAACAACTTTCTGGCTCAGGATCAACTTTTAGTGTGTAAAATTTGTTATTATAGACATACTTCATGATCCGATGTAGAGTGAAAGGCTCACCATTCATTTCATAAATCCATGGTGTCCCTAAGAGGAGATTATAAGAAAATAATCGGGCATGACATGGAATGAAGTTTGTAATTTTACTTCCCCAATTCGGATAGGTAATGTGATAACTCTGAGTGATTGTTTCGCTATGTTGTCAAATCCTAGAATAGATAAATAATTAGGTTTAATATTGATTTTAATCATCCTAAGTCTTTTCACCTGGCTCATACTACACACATTTTGGGCCGAACCATTGTCAAAAAGAGTTCATTTTATTGCAGCTTGACCAATGTGGACTATTATGTTGAAAGCTTCATACTTCTTCTAAATTTCGAAGGGAGGTAACTCATTCTGGTGAAAGACTATGTCCAAATTAATTTCATTCATTTGTTGGATTAGTGTTACTATATCATTTGAATTATTATTAGAAGGAACCATAACTTTTTACAAGGCCTCTTGGAGTATGTCATGATAACTAGGGGATACTTAAAGTAAATCCCATACAAAAATATTAGCAAGCATTTTCTTAAGGTGTTCAACAAGATTATATTCCTTTCAATTGTTTTTCAAAAAATGAGGACCATTAGGAAAAATAGGATTAGGTAATGGTAATGAAACAAAAGGTTGTGGTTGTTTCCTATTGTTTCTTGTATTGTAGATATGTGCAATGGTGTTATAATTATTTTGTTGTGAATCATTACCATCATTGGATGAAGTCTTATCTTTTGATGGTTGAAGGATGAGTACAGGCTTGTTTTGAACTTGAGGTTTTTGTGAGGGAGGATAAATTATAATTTGTGGTGTGTGGTATTAACGTCTTTGTACTTTAATTTTCATGAAAAGAATTAGTGGATGAACCTTGCGAGATGAAGTCCTCAAGGGCTTCATCTAATATGTCAAAGTCATCACTACTAAAAGGCTTGAAGGGAGGTCAACCTTTAAAAGAAAACTTTTCATTGTTTTACTTTGTCTACAAGTCTCATTTGATGTTTTTGTTGTTTTGATTTTTTTTTTCCAATGAATTCCAAATGCAATTGAACATGTCTACTGATGAAAAAGTGCTGAAAATGCAGAATTCTAATGCTATCTATAACTAAAAATGGAAGAAATCCTTTTTTCCAATGTTGCTAAATCTATGTAAATAAACAAGAAACTGCATGCAAGAATAACCTATTTTACACTAACAATTTTCAAATTTTAGAATAGAGGCAAAAATGTTTATCAGAGACCAAAAACAACTCAGAAAATTCATTATCAAAAGTTGTATAGGGACTCATTCACCACTAAAGGCGAATGGGTCCTAGTGCGGGTACTTACAAAGATTGAAAAGGAACCTGAAACACCATAAAATTCTTGTTGATTAACGAATCTAGGGACTCATTTGCCACTAAAGGTGAATGGGTCCTATTTTAATGGTTTTTTTAATTTGATTTTAGTTTCTCTAAGTTGGCTCTATATATAAGATTTCTTAGATCTGAAATAGTAAATGTTGTAATAGATTTTCCAGGTATAGGGTCTCTAAATGCAAGTGTTTCTATGAGTGAATGAGGACTAAAATTAGAAAATCTATGGTGCAATTTCAATCTAAATGCTTGAATGATGATTTCAATATGAACCAAAGTGAAAACTAACTTAAATTTAAACTCTTTTTTTAATTTTTAATGAATATAAGAAATGAAAACATGAAATTTAATCCTATATGCAATGTTCACTAATGCAAGGAAAAGAAACCCTAGAATTCCATGCAAACCTAATGAAAGCTATGGGTTTATGATTTAATATCACTCCAAATCAGAAACTAAGATGCTAAAAAAGGAGTTGGGTTCACCAAAATAAAACATAGAAAAAGAGGGAGAGATGAGAAGAATTTTCCCAATCCACCTTTTTCTATATGGGGTGTTTCATTCAAAATATGAGATCCAAGAATCTTGAAACAACTATCAATCCAAGAGGTGAATTAGATCAAGATTGAGGGATCTCGCACTCTTCCCTTTATGCAAGGACAATAAGGTGAGCTAAATCTCAATCTGGGGAGGAAGAATTAGGCTAATGAAAAATCCCTAATCCTAGATCTAACACATTAAATGCATAAATTAAAGGAACAAATAAAAAGAAAACATGACTTTTTGGAGGAACAAGAAGTTTGCACCTAGTGAAATCAGTCTAATCTGTAAAGCTAACAAGGAATTATTCACCACCAAAGGTGAATGGGTCCTGGTAAGCCTTTTTAGGGAACTCTTAACTGGAAATAGAAGCTTGCAATTTCTAGAATTTGATGTCTATCATCCCTCAATAGGGACTCATTTCCCTCAAAGGTGAATGGGTCCTACTAGGGTTTTTCATAAATCTCTGAATCGAGGTTGTAACTTCTAGGTCCGCTCTTCTCCATTGCACCTTGATATTCCTATTTTTGAATCTGGATCTACATAAAACATGCAAAACAATTTTGGTATCTTGTTGGTGGATATGGGTTCTCCTTAGTTAAAACCCTTGTTTCTAATTAAACCTTGAATGATGAACACAACTCTAAAACATGTAATTATGTGTGCAATCTCAATCTAAGTTTGTCTAAGACTAAGATCCAAGATAATGTAAAGGAAATTTTATCGAATTGTATTAGGATAAAACCATTGAATGCAATATGAAAAATGTAAATGACTCACTAAAGAAGATGTATAATTCCTCTAATGAATCATAAATTTAAAATACCTCTTGTAAGCTGCAAATAGGATAATTATAGACTATGGAAGCACTTAGGAAACAAGTCCTTAGGATTGGCTGTATAAATTTTAGATCTCCCAACACCTATAATCCTTCATGATTCTCCAAAGGAATCTATTATCAACCTTCACTAATTCTTGATCTTGAACAAAAAATGAGCTTCAAGATCTTAAAAGGTTGCTTCAAACTTTATGTTTGCTTGAATGCTTTGTCTCATGAAAATTATTTTTCTTTTGCTTGGTTGTAATATAGCTCTAGTTTCCACTCTTGTAGTGTAGTAAAATTCATACCCTTACATTTTCACACTTGTTTTGGCCCACCTTTCTTTATTTATCCTCATTTATGTCTTAATTGGTAGTATTTCTAGTCCACAAGCCCTATGGATTACATTTTTTTTCTCGATAACCCTGACATTGTCCAATGCATAAATGATAATTTAATCATTTCATCTATGTGTCCCTAATTTTTGGATTGAGAATCAAATGCCACCTAGGGCATCTTTGTCCCCCAAAGGTCTTGAGACCCTGATTTTAAGGCATCCTGATTGGGCCACTTTTTGGTGTTTTTGCCCCATGTTTCATGGCTTGGGACTAAGACACCACCTAGGGCATCTTAGTCCTCCTTGAGTTATTTTTGGGATTTAATTTCAAATTCTAGCAGGATTCAACCTCCTTTATTTAATGAATTCATATGTTGGCTTAGTGTGATTTAATTTTAGGATATTAAGCATAAGTATAAATATAAGGTTCATTCATTCATTTCAATCCAAGTTTTTTTTGAGAGCATTCTTAGTATCAAATTTAGTTCATAAGAGAATTCAAGAGTATTTATATTAAGCATTTGGAGCCATCATCAAAATTCAAGAACCATATTAAAGAGTTTCTTGCATCATGTGTCTTGTTATGATAGCATTTGTGATGTAGCATTTTGATTCAAGAAAGCAAGAAATTCAAGATCTATCAAACATTCCTTTAGTTCAAGATCCGTATCCTTTGCAACCTTTGCATAAAATTTTCTAGACTTTACAAGGGTTTGGTGAGCTGTAGCATTGCATGTTGTTACTTCACTATTTCCTTTATCATTCTATTTCATTTCAAGGTTTAATTAGCAACAAGGGGTTTGACCAAGGAAAACCCCCATTCACTAAAAACCATATTTTTCCCTTCTTGCATATTTATGATTGTAGATTTAGGTTGAAGACTTGATGATCATTTGGAGTGCAAAGTTGTATAAGTTTCAAAGTTGCATTATAAAGTTGTCATCCTCACAAAAAATCACCTACAGGCTGAATCTGGAAGATTCAAAACCTCAGCTCGAAGAAAAAGCAAGTGAAAAACTTGGAGCTCAAGACCACATTCAGGGTTTTCAAAAACTTAGAAGGATACTAATACATCATCTTGGGTGTCTTAGTCCTCCTTAGCTTATATTTTGAAATTTTCTTTAGATCCAATTTTGATATCTGAAGATTCTACATCTTCCTTGAAAAATAGCAACAGGACTAAGACGACAATAAATGTGTCTTTGTCCTACTTGGAATATCTAGACAACTTCTTTGCATTTCCAAAATCCTCACAACATCTTCATACTTCCCAAGTACACACATATTATCCTTCTATTGTATAATTTCATCATTTGAATCTCTCATTCAACTTGCATAAGTAGGTTTTGTAGGTTGAATGCTCATTTGTCTTTTCCAAGGATTTGCTTCATGGTGAACCCCCTTAAAGCTGGAAGAAACCCTTCGTAGGTCCTTCTCATTCAGAATTGACTCACTTTGTGAGTTTTCTAGTCAATCCAATTAGGACTCCTATTACATCCTTGACAAATTAGTTGGAGAAAGAGTGACATTTTGTGTCCATTTTTCTTGTCAATCATTTTGGTGAACCCGACCTTCTTGACGATTCATTTTTCTAATTTGGAGTCCTTAGATCTAGATTAATTTCATTCTTGCATTGTATCTTGCATTTTGCATTAGGGAAATTTCATCTAGGGTTTCTTACATTTGCATTAGTGAAAGTGCATATAGGTTGCATCTTTACTTTCTTGCATCATTTAATTTCATTGAAAAATCTAAAATTATATTGTTACTCATCCTAATTGCATTTAGAAGCACTCTTATTGCATTAAATTTTTTAAAAAAATGCATTCAATATTGTATTCAATTGCTTGTTCCTAGTTATTTTTTCTTGCACTCCTTTGCATATTTTTCTATTTCTAAACATCACAATCATGAATAGGAAATCTGTAAACACTGTAGACAATCCAAAATTTGTAGTTTTCTTGAGAAAAAGCTCTGCTAGGACTAAAAAACCCTTCTTGATCTCTTTGTCACTCTTAGGGTTTTTTCTCCAGAATCCCCTCTCTGCTATTTTTTGTTTGTTTCAGTTCCTAGAACTTCATAATCTCACCAGGAGGACCAAGAATCCATTCCTATAATCTTAGTCTCTATTGAAATTGAATCTCTTATTTTTAGGCTCTAAAATTACTTTTATATGTTTCTGTGGGCTACCTTTACTTTTCAGTTTTAGTTTGTAGAATTGTTGTTATTCCAATTTCTTTCATTTCAAGTGTAATTGGAAGCATAGGATATTATGCTCATTTCACTTTATGTGGTTTACCCCTTGTATGAGCTATAATAATTGGTGTCCTACTGCTAATATTTTTCTTAGGCAAAGTGAGCGACTCGTGGCACCCCATGATAAAAAACTCATTGTGGATCTTGGATTATCAAGCTCTCTTACTTTTGTTGTTGTCATTAGTTAACTTGGTATGGATGATACCTTTGACACCTCTTTTCTATGCCTACCTTACCTACGAGTTTTGTTCCAAGTGTCCAAACAATGGTTGATCATATTCCTCAAGAAAACATAATGAAAATTCATGAATACTTAGCTAATTTATTAGATAGCATGAGTACTAAAAACATTTCAAAAACTGTCATACTAGCCATAGATAGTATTCACCGCATGATCGAAATTAATTAGGGACTACAAGTTGTGTGTAACCTATCTCAAATATTTGGAAAATACCTTCATCCCACCACTAATGGTGCTCAAGCTTCAAACAACATTCCAAACCAAGGAGGAATTCAAACTCCTCCCTCTTCAACCATAACATCAATTCCCACCTACACCAATCCTCAACTTACCACAACAATGTAACCAACTAGTAGCATCCTTCCTACCTCGAATATTTCCACTACTTATCCTTATACTTATGTGCCATATAATCTTATATCTCATCCCGTAAGAAATCTATTCACTGGTCCTTCCAACACATACACACCACCACCATATTCATCTCCATCACACGCTACAATAAATAATCCTTTCATCCATTCAACATCAATTTTCTACCATAAATCAAAATCAAAATTGTCCACCTTCATACTTTGTCAAAAGTAACCCACTATCCTTGGAGATATTGAGAACTCTGGTGCCACAAGGTATAGAGATCCCTAGATTTGAGAAATATGGAGGAAAGAGAAATCTTTCTAATCATGCTAATACATTTACTTCTTTGTGTAGTGACTTTATCCTTGAGAAATTTTTTTTGGCTAAATTGTTTCCTTGATCCTTGCAAGACATTGCTTTGGACTAGTTTTTTGTATTACCAAATAGCTCAAATCACTCATTCAATAAAAATTTTGAGGCCTTTATTAACCATTTCCAAGTGCACATGGTTCCTAAAATTAAATTAGTTGATTTGATGAGATGCAAGAAAAATGAGGGTGAAAAATTAATTGACTTTAATTCATGCTACCAATCACTTTATTCCCAAATTAGTGTGAGGATTCTTCATTCCCACCTTCAAAAGATGTTTGTAGAAAATTTACAAGGAAAGATAAGGGATAAGCTCACCATGATGGAATTCCCCTCCTTCATGCATTTATGCACAACCCTTTGAGACTATCGAAATTCTATAAGTAGTAGTTAATAGAAAACCAACCCTACTCATCTTGAAAAGTTCAAAGCTTCAAACCAAAACACTTACCAAAATTTTAGAAGACAAAATAAATGTTTCCTTCAACTAAATTCCACCCCGCAACCTACACAACTAGTTGATACCCAAGTAGCCACTATAAAGAAGAGTAATCCTTACACCTTTGGGGATCCACAATGGAAATTTACTTCCTTACCCGACACTCTCCACAAAATTATGAGCCAACTCCTAAACATAAAACATGCTTACCTTATCTCTCGTTTGACCTCTTGACCCTAGTAAGTCATTACCTCTGAGCTTTACACACAATTCCTATTGTGCTTATCACCAACATAAAGGACATGATACAAAACATTGCAATCATCTTAAACATCTTGTGCAATACCTCATTTATTCCAATCATATCCTAATTGGAGGTGTGAATGAAAATGGTAATAGTTTTGTAGCTCCTCCCAACCAAAACTTGCAAATATTTTCTAATCCCATGCCAAACCATAATATTTCATTTGTTAAGGCTAGTGAAACTAAGTCCGATGTGATGAATGTTGACATGGATAATGAGAATATGAGAAATAATTAACAAAGTCTTATAGATGATGATGTATAGAGTCCTATGGATATAAATGAACAAAGTAATAATGATACAATTATATGAGTGATTGACATAGAGCCTCAAAAAGAGCAAACAATTGACATTACTTTCTCTTTAGAATAGACAATTAAACATGCATTCGATGGTCCTCTTTAAATAGCTGACATAATCAATAACAAGCCCACTCCTCGGATTTTAATTGATCTTTCCTTTGGAGATAATGTGATCAAATAAGAACTCTTATATGTGCATGAACTCACTCAAGAAAGATACAATAAACTGGAGGCATGGATTAAAATGTAGGATGGATTTGCTCATGCTACGATGGGATTGATCACACTACCTTTACAAGTAGGACTAAAGAAATCAAATGTATAATTCTCTATCATATATAATTCAAACCAATTTCATGTGAAGTTAGGCTACAAATAAATTCACTCCATGAATGTGGTCCCATCCATTGTCCATAAGTGATTAAAGTTTCTTGTCAGCAATGAAATATTCACTATAAACCATAGCACTAAGGCTTTGGACCCCCATCTCCCCATGGAAAATTAACCTTATATTATTTTTGGATTAAGCCTGTGGAACCTATAAGACCTACAAAGGACTTCCTTTTCCTATCCTACCAAACATTTCAAGAAAAATTCATAGCCAAACTATCTCTTGAAAACTTGCCTCCACCCATGCTTGAACATCCACCACCTAAAGAAAACAATGTTAAACCTAAAACCATTCAAAAAAACCAAGACCCATCCATGAACAATCCCTTACCTATTCCGTACAAGAGACCTAGAGAAAACCAAACAAGTCCTAATCCACCTCCTAAGAAAATTTATAAAGCAAAAGAGAAAGTGGTTAAACAACCTTTCATGGTTTCTTTTGTTCTTCCTTCACAAGAAGAAAATGAACCTATGTTTGACAAACCTTCACCTACATAAATGCAACTTGACAACCGTAATAAAAGAAATCACAACGCTAGAGAGCATAGGCATAGACATCATGTTATTTCTCGAAAGGTTAATGATGAGAACAAAATTTAAAATAATGATTCAAACTTGACAGAAGTAATGAATGATGAGCCTCCTACATTACCAGAACAAACAGATCCTAGGTCTCCAACACAACAAGGACCACCAACTTCTATGGTTATTATCATTCATCCTCCTATTGTGGTTAACTTGGATGACAATGAAGAAAAAATTAAATTCGATGAGGAAGTGCATAATGAATTGAATTTTTTATTCTCCTTTTCCGCGAGCTTAAACGATAACAACCATGGTGATCCTCCTAGTACAACACTTGATGTTTTTCCTCTCATTAGTGATCTGCATTCTACATATATACTGAAAAATACTAGGATGTAGATGACCTACTGGATGGTTGAATCGCATGTGCTTTATTAGTCTTTTATCTTTTTGAACCACCAAAAAGGTATACAAAGAATGGAAAGAGGATTCGCCTTTACTAGTCCCCTAGTTTTTTCACCTAGGAGCTCTTGGTTTAGGAATGACACTCTTTCACCTTAGTGATATGCTTTTGGGTGAGTTCATTCAAAGATTCGGGGTTGAATAGGGTTGTGATATGTATGTATTGTGTGGTTGAAAAATTAAAATGAAATGATAGTAATCTAATGTATGAAGTGTAAGAAAAGTGAATGTAAACTAATGCAAGCTAATCTAAATGACCTACATGTATGCAAAACAGAAAGGAAACTAGAGATTTTAGAGCTTGTGTACTTGGAAATGGAATGTTGTAGATGAGTAGCCCTAAAATATTATGGAATTTGTCTAAAATTAGTAGAGGGACACTTATGCCAAGTTGGGCGACCTAGTCCTCTTGTCGATAAATTTTGCCAGAATGGGCTTTTGTCAAAAGGGTATCCAAAAATATTAAAATACCTGAAACATGGGCTTAGAGAAACTAGGTCGCCATTATTTGTGACCTAGTCCTCTTTTGATTTTCTCAAAGCTTGAAAGTGGAGATTCCAGCCTTCAATCTACACTCCAGATCCCAATAGGTGTCTAGTTTAGATTATGCAAAAAATGGGCTAAAAGAGGTCTCTAAGCTTCAACTAGGGATCTTTTGACTTGAGTAATCTTGATGAGTTGAGAACACCTTTCTAGCACCTTTCTTCTTAACAAACCTACATACAAAAACCCATAAAACACACCTACAAAGAGAAGGAAAGGGGTTAGGGTTAGAGATTAGGGGTTTTCCTTAGTCAAACCCCTTTAATGGTAACTAAACCCAAATGAGAAAAAAGGAAAGGAAAGATGATTGAATGATAAAGAAATTCAAAAACTTACTAAATCCTTTGTTGAAGATCTTTGCAACATGCAAGAAAAACTCCAATGGAGGTTTCTTGTGAAACCCTTGCACTTGATTCCTTGCTTTGGAAGTCTTGAGTGCAAGAGTACTTGTGAAGATTGAGTGAAGGTGAAAAATGGTCTTAGGAGAGGTCAAAATGAGGATGAAAACCCTTATTTGTACATGCCAAACCCTAATTTTCCTCAAATGCAACATTATAGGCCGACACTAGGGTTTAGGAGGCAACATTTCCATTACCTTTTGTTTTAATTTTGAAATTTATGCAAAAAGGGACTAGGTCACCTAAGGTGGTGACCTAGTCCACTTGGGAAATTTTAAGTGGTGGCTGAGAATTAATTAATGTTTAATGAGTTTTATCAAGATTGCCTCCCAAAACACACTTAAGTCAGGACTAAAAGTACATTAAGGGGACAAATTAACATAGAAAAGGGGTTAATTAGTGGTGATAAGCCTAGGAAGATGTGAAAATGCCTTACAACACTTTACAACACCTTGGCACAATGCTTGGAAAGGGGTAAAAGGGTGTTGTTTAAGTGAATTGTGTTGAAAGGGTCTTAGAAAAGTGAGGAAATGTGTTACAACACTTCACAACACCTTAGTAAAACACTGCTAGGTTATTGTTGAATTGCAAGCTTACAAGACCAAATCAAGGTAAAACAAGGTCAAAATGAGTGAAAAAGTGCCAAAGACCACTTTTTGGTGACACACTTTTCTTTTTCTTTTTCTTTCTTTTTCACTTTCTTTTTTATTTTTCTTGCATGTACGTAGTGTGATCCCCCATGATGTTATTTCTAATGTTTCTGTCTCTATGTGCATTCCTCTATAGGTGCCCTCATTCTTCTAAATGTTATATGTACTTTTTCCCTTTTCATTGGTTTGTTATCTTTTATTTTCATTTCCATTTTTGTCTTTTGTTTTCCTTTTGGGGATGACACAAGGCATCAAGACACCCTATGTAGATCTTCCATTTTGACCCAAAAATATTTTCTTTTCTTTCGCTCTCTTTGTGTCATTCTTTCAGTTCTATTTGTATTTGGAGAATGATGACAGTTCGAAGCTCTCTAATATCATTGTAGCAAAGACAAATAGTGACCCAAAATTCATAGATTCCTTCTATGTTCTTAGGGGGAAACCCTCTTTTCCTTTTTCATCTTATGGCTAATTTAAATTAATTTCTCACAACATGGTGTTAGTAATTTCTTTAAAGTGGGGGCATACATTGGCATTTTTCCTTTTCATGTTCCTTGATGTGATTTTATTTCTTTATGCAATGTTTTTTCCTCTTGGTAGCATCTTTGGGTTTGACTTCCTTTGAGAGTGTGATATTTCATTGTCCTCTCTTGGAAACATTAGACACAATGTTCCCTAGGATGAGACCTTGCACTTTTCCTCTCTTGTAAAATAGATGAGACCTTTTTCACTTTTCCTCTCTTGGAAGCATTGGGCATGATGTTCCCTAGGATGAGACCTTGTATTTATCCTCTCTTGGAGATGTTAAGAACAATGACCCATAAGAGTAAGACCTCACATGAACTGAGGAAAATCCCTTTGAACATCCCTCTTTCTTGTTTCATTTCCTTTTTTTCTTAATAAATTCATGGAGGTATGGCTGTGATATGGACTTCCTCGGGCTCACATAGTGAACTACTATCTTTACTAGCTCTTGTGAGCATGCATTTTTGTACCTTATTAAATTCATGGAGGTATGACTTTGATATGGTCTTCTAGGGCTCACCTAGTTAACAACTATCTTCACTAGCCCTTCTGAGCATGCATTTTTGTACCTTATTAAAGTAATGGAGGTATTGATTTGATATGGTCCCCTGGGGCTCACCTAGTAAACAACTAGCTTCACTAGCCCTTGTGAGCATGCATTTTGTTTGCATAGTGGACATCACATTCCACTTTTAAACTTTCTTTTTGGACAAACAACCTAGACCTAGTCCATTGTGTTGGACGACTAGCTAAAGCTTGATCTGTCGCATTTTCCTTTTTTCTTTTCCTTTTTCCTTTTACCTATCTTTGATGGTGTATGTTTTTTATGTGGTTATAGCTTTTTATATCATCCACATGCATGTTCCTTTGTGCCTATGTTGGTTTGCAATAGGATGCTAATCCTAGGAGATTCGCCACCCTTTTGATTATTGTCATCCTATCTTACTAACATTTGTACATTTGAACCCCTCTTGATTGTGTCATTGGGTAATTTAGTGTGATTTTGAAGTAATTTCATCCTCTCACTAAAATGGGGGCTAAATTTAGTGTAGTAAAATGAATACCCTTACATTTTCACACTTGTTTGGACCTACCTTCCTTTATTTATCCTCATTTATGTCTTAATTGGTCCTATTTTACATCCACAAGCCCTATGAATTACATCTTTTTCTTGCTTATCCTGACATTCTGCAATGTAGAAATGATAATAGAATGATTTCATCTATGTGTCCCTAATTTTTGGGTGAATACTAAAATTCCACCTACGGCATCTTTGTCCCCCAAAGGTCTTGGGATCTTGATTTTAAGGGATCTTGATTGGACCCCTTTTTGGGGTTCGTGCCCAAAGTTTCATGAATTGGCACTAAGATGCCACCAAGGGCATCTTAGTCCTCCTTGAGTTATTTTTTAGGATTTAATATCAAATTCTAGTGGGATTTAGCCTCCTTTATTTAATGAATTCATATGTCGGCTTGTTGTGATGTAATTTTTAGATATTAAGCATAAGTATAAATACAAGGTTCATTCATTCATTGATTGCAATCCAAGTCTTTTGTGAGAGCATTCTTAATATCAAATTGAGTTCACAAGAGTATTCATGAGTATTTCTATCAAGCATTGGAGCCATCATCAAGATTCAAGCATCATATCAAAGAGCTTCTTGCATCATGTGTGTTGTTGTGCTAACATTTGTGATGTAGGATTTTGATTATAGCAAGAAATTAATTCAAGATCTATCAAGCATTCATTTGGTTCAAGATCCATATCCATTGCAACCATTGGACACAAATTTGTAGAATTTACAAGGGTTTTCTGATTTGTAGCATTGCATGTTGTTCATTCACCATTTCCTTCATCATTCTATTTCATTTCAAGGTTTAATTACCGATAAGGGGTTTGACCAAGGAAAATCCCCATTCTCCAACAAAGAAAAAGTTCTTACCTTCTTGCATATTTATGAGTTTAGATTTAGGTTGAAGACTTGAAGATCATTTGGAGTGAAAAGTTGTAAAAGTTTCAAAGTTGCATCCCAAAGTTGTCATCTTCATAGAGACTCACCTATAGGCTAAATCTGAAAGATTTAGAACCTAAGATTAGAGAATAAGAAAGTGCAGACATTGAAGCTCAGGACCACATTCAGAGTTTTTAAAAATTCAGAATGAGATTAATATGCCATCTTTGGTGTATTAGTCCTCCCAAGCATATTTTTTAGAAATTTCTTCAGATTCTGTTTTGACATCCGAAGATTCCACATCTGCCTTAAAAAATAGGAACGGGACTAAGACTACATTAAATGCATCATTTTTTTCCCTAGCATTTATGGAAAACTTCTTTTCATTTCTATAATCCTCACAACATCTATAGAGTTCTGAGGTACACACATCCTATCTTGTTGTTGGATAATTTTAGCATTTTCATCTCTCATTTAGCTTTCATAACTAGGTTTTGTTAGTGTAATGCTCATTTGTATTTTCCAAGCATTTGCTTGGTGGTAAACACCCTTGAAGCTAAAAGAAACCCCTCCTAGGTCCTCCTCATTGAGAATTGAATCACCTTTTTGAGGTTGCTAGTCAATCCAATTAGAACTCATAGGACATCCTTGAGTGATTACTTGGAGTAAGAGTGAAATTTTGTGTCCATTTTTCTCGCCAATCAACCATTAGGTAAAATTATGTAATATACCCTTGTATTTATACTAAATTAGATATGTAACCACAAAATTCAAATAATTTAGGTCAACCTTAGATCTAGAAATGAAATAAAATAAAATACTCCTAGAATGAAATTCAAAAGAGGGTTCTTGTTAAGTGAGGACCCATTCACCACCTTGGTCAAATGGGTCCTGACATAGTTTCCAGGACCAAGCTCTGAGGAGTGAAAAGAGGAGCTAAAACCTAGTAAAAATATGCAAAGAAAGTGGTGTCCTATTAAGGGAGGACCCATTCCCCTTTAGTGGAAAATGGGTCCTGCACACTTTCCAAGACCTAAAACTTGCCACATTCTAGGTTACATCATTTAACTACTATGTATTGGGATAGATCTTCAGGAGGTGTAATTGAATTTGAATTAAAGGGGAAATTAAGTCTAATTAACCAATATTAAATAATACCACCCTACATAGATATGGAAATGTGTTTAAATGCTTTACAACACCATAAATAAGGCCCGATTTAAGTACAAGAGGGGTCCACTAGGCTTAACTAGATGAATACACTTAGAAAAGTGGGAAAATTTCTTACAACACCTTATAACACTTTTGTAAAAGGTAAAATTTAGATATATTTTATTTAAATAAGGGATCTAGAGAGTTTTGAATGTGTACAACACCTTACAACACCACTCTAAAGCACAATTAAGTTAATTTTATGCCAATTATCTCAAATAATGTGTGAAAAATGATTACTTTTTTTGAAACTACAATTAGTATGTGTTAATGTTTAGATACCTTCATTTTCATCAGTGTTGTTAGACTACTTACTAGGCAACCTTTTAATTTATCTAGATGGGCCTTCAGGTGATATATAATTGGTGATTTTGATGAAAACTATGGTGTATACATTATTGGAGATGCACATTAGAGGGTGTGCAATTCTCTTATGACATTTTGACATTTTGATATTTTATTCAATTGGTTTCTTCAAAAAATTGTAAATTAGAATCTTATGATCCTTGGTTAATGAGCTAATTTATAAACCAAATGTATAGTATTGAATTTGCACCCGTTGTGTAAATTCCCCTTTTGCATACCCTCACCTTAGAAAATCAAATGTGAAGGTGAAACTCCACATCACCCATCTGAAATGAATCCACTTGGTGCATGTTTTGTGTGTCGGTGGGGCAATTTTAGTTAGGGATATGAGTGTGGCATATGAACGTCTGCATGGAGCATTGCCATCCCTAATAGATCCTTCCCTTAGAGTCCACATGGATGTTACACTCCTCATTGGGGATGATTTTTAATGTGTCTATGTGACCAATTGACCCAAAAATGGATCGTTTTGGTTTCCAAATGCATACATATCACTATAAATTCATCTCTTTCACATTCATTCAATATTCTTAGAAATTCTACAATTTCTGTAGTAGTTTCACTCTATTTTTCTTTACTAGAATTTTCACAACTCCATTGAGCATTGCAATAATTGCTTTTTCTGTCACCTTCATCTTTGCACATGTTGCTCTACCATAGAAGTTGTGAGCTTGGAGTTTTATAAGACCTCCCTTCATCATTGTTGTGGCTATGTCAACTTTTCTAAGTTCATTTCCTTGCATTCTCCCTTCATTGGCCTTCAATGGATTTAGGTGGAGGTGGTATTGCATCAGTTCACATTCGCATTGTGATTTGATAGAGTAGCTTTGTCTCTTTTGTAGTGTTCAGTGCATTCATTTCCATTTCCTTCGTCATATTCTCTACTTCATGGATTTTTTGACTGTTCGTGGAGGTTGAACCACCAAAGTAGGGGTTTGATGAGGAAAACCACTATACATCCCTAATAATTTTCCCTTCATTCTTGTGTCTAGGTGAATGTGTGCATGGAGTTTTATGGTGAACTGGAGCTCTAGTGAGTTGATATTCATTACCCTCACTTTCATCTATGTCCTCTTCCATTTATGTAGTTATTTCTCATATTTTTTCATTATGTTTATTTTGTTAAGGGTGATTAGCTAGGCAATTAGTAGGCTTATGTTCTTACCTTACTTTACTTTATGTTTTCTAGACATACAAACACCAATGTGCTAGAGAGACACTAGAATATTGTGTTGTCATCCTCAGATAAAGAACTATCTGAGGTATAGTCTGGACTTCAAAAATTTGTTTGTCTAGCCCCAATCAGATTTTTTGATCTGTAGAGTGATATAAGCACTTGAGAGTGGTCTTCATTCTCGATCCTCAACTTAAAACATCTATTAGCTTGAGGTAAGTTAGGGCAGCCCTCCACTCTTGACTCTCGGTGACCTAGAGACTTGGTGTAGTTGGTCCTCCTCTCTTATGCCAACATATAAAACTAATGTATTTATATTAAACTATATATGTTTGGGGTGAGATCCATTACATTGTATGACACATATTTGTTTATTAGATTTTATTTTATACCTTATCTTATGAGACATATACTTCAAACTAAGTAACACTACTTCTAAGATGTGTGGGGGTAAATGTATTGGATACAAATAATTATTTTCTGCTATTATGATGTTGTGCAATCAAACCCTAAGGATAAATTTGAGGTTCAATTTTGTCTTTTGTCATATTAGTTTGAAAGGATGTGTTGACTTATCAATAGTACTTAAGATTTATTTAAATGGATATATGATTCATTTATTTTAAATCTATTAAAATTAACAATATAATTTGGTGAGAATATTACTTCATACCATTTCACAATAACTCATAAAATAAGGATGTTGTGGAGTTTTGGTGTTCAACCATCTTGCCTCTCATTAAATTGTTACTAATATCCTTCCATTCCTAAGTTCCTTATAATTTTTTTGAAAGTTACAAAATTTGGATTGAATATATTTTTAACAGTATGATTGTAAAGAATTCATTAAATTCTTTAAAATTGACAGTTTCTAGAGAATTTTTTGTGCTAAACAAAGTATTCTACTAGTCCAAATTGACCTATTTTACTAGGATAATTTCTAATAATGAATGAAATTATATCATGATATTTAGGGTGACTCCAAAAAATCCTTGATAATTTGAGACAAATAAAATGGGTGGCTCAAAAAAGAAAATACTAGGATAGTTGATATTTGTCAACTATTTAGCAAAAACTTTCTAAATAAGAATTGTTCCCTAGGGTCCATACTTAATTCCCATAATCTTGTTTTGGTAGTATTTCATGTCCTTTTCCATGTTTTATTCCTTTTGTGTTAAATTTAATGCCTTAATATTAATAAGAAATATTTTTCATGAATATATCACCTTAATGACTTACCTTACCATTTTGCATCCTAAATTTGTATTCCTTATGTTTGGATGTTTCTTCTAGATCACTCAAGATACACGAGTTTGTCCTTGGTTTATTTTGAAGGATGAAAATATGTTGTGTGCTTTTAAGATTAGGAAATAGATTTTCTAGTTTATATTAATCTTATTTATTTACAAGAGATGAGATTTATAATCTTGTACTCTTTCATCTTAGCTAAAGGAAGCCCCACCCTTTTGTAAGGTTATCATGATGAATATGAATCATATGGTATTTTACCATTCTTACATAAGTGTATTTATGATATTTTCTTGACCATTAAATGGTATGAGTGTCATTACATTACGACATGACATGTTTAGTATGTTAGTGTAAATTATGGAAAATTTACATCAAAACTATGTCACAAAATTTTGTATTCATCCATTTATTTACTATTAATTTCTTGAGAAAAAATTCAAGGAATTACATAAAAAATGTTTATTGATTTCTGCAATCCCCTATCCACCACTAGTTTAATAAACCTCTCAAATGAATCAACTAGAATGATAAAGAGAAAAGGTGGAGATAGGATCCCCTAGTGTAAACCTATAGTGGGTTAAAAATATTGATGTATCTACCCATTCATAAGCATAAAATATATTGAAATAGTCTATTGAACGTCCATTCTCCCGATTTATGGAAATTAAATAAATTGCCTAATATATATATATATATATATATAAAGAAGTAATTTATAAATAGTTCATTAAATAATTAACCACTTTGAGGAGACATGATCCAAAGTAAGATAATTTTAGTTTGATACCACCAATTGTATATAATAAGAACATTATAGATTATGTGATGATAATAATATAATATCTACCACCTATATATCATAATTGTGTCATATATTTTGCTTTAGCTGATTGAACTAACTTTATACAACTATATAAATGATCATAGAACTTAATTAAGGTTTATGATAGCAACATGTTGGTTATACATATCCCCATACATACTATAATTTAAAAGTGTGGCATTCACCTCCCCTTTAAAAAAATATTCTCTCTAATGGTGATTAACTATAGATTCCTTTGAAGGAAAACTTAATATTTGCATGTCACATTTTTCTTAGATATATTCTTTAAATTAATCAAATACTCATGTAAATTTTCTTAGTGTATAAATTCTTGGTGTGTTTCTAAATAATTGTATCATATCTGAAAGTTAACTCTCCCTTTCCATAAAAATCTTGCAACTATTTATGTGTTCAAATTATTATTATTATTTAGCAGAAGTGGAAAGCCACTATATTATATTATAATATAATTTTAATATAATAATACAAAAACCTAGTTTGTTGAGCATACCGACAGGAAAGAACCAGTAAGAAACCCTCTGGTTGTAGCTCAGTTTGATATAAATTAATTACAAATTCTTCTCAATAATAGGGACCCATTTCATGATTTTACAAAGTCAGCCCAATAACATGGACCCATAACATTGTTTACAAAGTCAGTCCAATAACAGGGACCCATAACATGATTTTATAAAGTCAACCTAATAACAGGGACCCATAACATGGTTTTCAAAGTCAGCCCAATAATAGGGACCCATAACATAATTTTACAAAGCTACTTCATCAAAATAAACTAAAATTATAACCCACTATAATTCATGAACACTACAACTCATCATATAACACAAAACAGGTGCACCCTTACAAAATACCCTTACATGATATCAATCATATTTCACCAACCCCTCACAAGAAAACCCATTACTTTTCTTTTTGCTAGATACTGATTAGCTCAAAGAATTGATTTCAAAATAATTATTCGTTATAACAACTTTGAACTAAAATATTACCAAGCAAAACCTATTTTCAAAACTGTCACCTCTACTTGAGCTATTCCTCCATCTGTTCTCATTGGAACTTGTTCTCACCTTGTTGCTCTGCTACAAATTCATCCATCTGACTGGATGGAAAATCATTGAAATTCAATCCTACAACACCATGCACACCATGCATACTAGCTGGATGAGGCATCACACTTCTCTCATCTAGAATGCCTTGTGGCCTTTACATAATCCTCAAAGGTTCATGTTCATAAGTTAACAATTTCATCACCGCTTGAATTTTCACCTTTACCGACTCTACTAAATCAGATTCTATCTCCCATGAAAAACCTACATAGAGCTCTTAACATGAAGATGGAATCTTGGTGAGACAATTTTTTATTGATTGCAGTGAACAAAGCCTAAAACACTGATCTATTCAACAAATAATGCATGGGAAATTATCCAGCCACATAGTCATGTCATTCCCAAAGATTATACCCCTGAAAAGCTTTAGCCAGAACACCCCCTTACAATAATTTAGAGTTCACCACATTTTCAGAAATATTTTCAACTTTTGAAGCATCTTGGAGAAAATGCATTAGTGTAGACAAGAAAATTGACAACAACTGAGATGGGTATATCAAGCTTTTTACCTCTAGTTCTAGAATTTCAACCCCAATTACCCTTGAAAGGTACTTATTAAACAAAGAACAATGATATTTAAATACTAAATTAAATTCATTCTCACCAATTGCTTCTAAAATTGGCAGATCCCATTCTTGCACTCGAATGCAAAATCTATAATTTGGTGGAAAGAACACCATGTAACTACACTTGCATGCACCCAAACCACCAAAAACCTTGAAATCAGAACTCCTCAAAGCTCATCCTGAACGAATTCTCCACACCATCTCCTTGCCTTTGCCACTTATGTAACTATGAAAACAATTGATAAAAGGAATTTTGTTTAAAACTCCCTACACTTGCCACTTATTAAAACTATAAAAGCAACTGGTAAAAACTAAAGCCAAAAATTCTTTGGTGAAGGATTTATTGAAAGCTAAGGTATCATGCCATAATATTCATTTCCTTTCATATGCTTTGAAACTTATGCATCTGTGTGATGATAAAAAATAAAGTGAAAATGCCAACAACTAAATTTGACCATGCCAATTGCTAAATCTGGTCATGCCATATGGCTGCAATTAACCCAATCTTAAATACTACAAAAATAGCCAAAATATCCAAAAAAAATTGTGCCATTAAAGTCGAAACAACTGAATATGATTACACACTATACCATCCAAAATTACCCATGTGATTCACACAAAATTCTTTAGTAAATGTGACACCTATAACCCTTAGCTTACCCATGATGTTAGCAATCATCAAAATTTAGATTTCGCACCTATTAAAAAAAATTAGCGTACATCAAATTCCCTTTAGCTTTGTAAAAAAGGATTTTCCAGCAATCCCATTTGTACTCCCTAGAATTCAGATATCATTTCACACGAGTGCCAAGAGTCCTTTGAAGTACAACACCCACTTAAACTCCTCTGCTTACACTTAGGATGACGATACAATCTTTATAGACATTCCCTTCTCTAATTACCATAAACTACACTCTAGGAGAAAATATTACGCTTAAAATAAAAGCCCACACTAACATGCCACAAATTACCATATGTAGTAATAACCTTAATTTTTAAATGAAAATAATGTTACTTTGCATTTAAAACTATATTGAACCATAATCCCTCCAAAAGTGTATAAAATTAAAAGAAAACCAAATCCAACACTTTCAACTATCCACCCAAAACCATACAACTCGAAAGCAATCCTAAATGACCAACTATCCGACTCTAAATTACAACATACTTTAGCATTTTTCTTAATCGAGACTCAAAGTATCTTACAAAATAATTTCCTCTAATTGAGGATATTCATTTATGCAACTAATATCTTATGCAAGGAAGATTTCCTGTTTACGACACCCCTTATTTGGTAGGCAGTCTACTAATTTATTTCCTTCTCGATAAGCTGAGTGAACTTATAAGACTGAAACCTATGTAACAAAGACCAAGCTCATTCAAGAGAATACTGTAAACAACAATTTTGAATACTTGTTGTTTTAGAAGTATTAATTATCACCAAAGAGTCACCTTCAATATGTAAATTTTTAATGCCAAGCTTCAAAGAAATTTCCAAACCCATTAATAAAGCCTTTGACTCTGCTATGTTATTCAAACCTTTGGGAAGATGGATTGAACTAACTACTAATTCCTTACCCTTTGAGTCTCATAAACAAATTTTTGCACCTGACTCCCCTAGATTACCTCTTGAAGCCCCATCAAAGTTCAATTTTATTTAGTCGATTAAATTTTTTTCTTTTATTTAGTTTCCTTTTTTTTCTCCTTAAGACAATTGAGTGTATCTAGTTGGTGCTACATGAACTAATTTGTGTCTCTAACGTAAAAGTATAGCTATAATTTTCTCAAAATTTTCATTGAGAAAATTGACTATTTTTTTATAATATTAATTGAATACTTGCCACCCAACTATACATGTATTAACTTGTACAAATGGCATAGAAATGACTTTAACTAAACAACTCTAACTCACAACATTATTTTTCAAGTGCAAAAGTTTACTACAAGGGACTCACCATGTGACCATTTCTAGGATTTAGTTGCAAACATTCATTCTCACAACCTAACACTTAAGATTTTAATTCATCCAATGTATTTTTTTAAGACTAACATCTACACCAAGGGTTTATTAATAATATCTTTAAGAACACTTTAGGTTCAACCAGGTCAAACATGGGTTGGCTATTTTTGGGGTTTAAAGGTAGAAGTCCCAAAGTTATACTTTGATATTAGTTACTAAGCATAATGTGGTTAAATATAATATTACGCCTTGGAGGTAGCGAGGACACTAATACCTTCCATATAGTACACTTAATTTCATGCCAATAATTGACATCTTAATTTCCTCAAGTTGGGACTATTAATTTTAACCTATACTTGTTCAAGAGATAAATTAACATGCTTTTTTCTTCTAAAGACTATTTTAAACCAACTTTAATAATTTGGATTGTTTGAATAGGTTTAATACCCATTTTATATAATAAGTAAATTAAACCTTTAAATCAAACTTTACTCATAAAATTAAATTAATCAAACTCTTTTAAATTTCTTGTAGGTTTAATAATGGAATGTGCATTCATTTTCAGCCCTTAGATCTTAGAGAAGCCAAAAAAACTCTAAGTCATAAAGATTCCCACTTAAACATATCTTCTCTCATTTTCTATTTAGTTTATATTTGCAAGTTTGGAGAGAATATAATGATGGAGAGAGAGAATCTATAATGCAACCAACTCTGCTTCTCTTTCCTCGGTTTAACCCATGCATAAAGAGTAATAGGTGTGTATTTATATATTTTTATTTATGTATGATGTATTTATCTTTAAACACACCACTTGCACTATTTTAATAAAATCAATGTAATTCTTTATTTTATTTCATGTTGTTGAATGTACAACAATATATTTGAATATATATGCATAATTTTAAATGACTCTATTTCTTTTTAGAGTATATATACATATTGTGTTTTTGAAAAGTTAAGCAACATTTATAGGGTCCCATACCCTTCACAATGAGCCACAAGGGCCAAAAAGGAACAAGTTTAAACAAAAAACATAAAGGAAATAAAAGTAGAAACCACCCACAGGCAGCACAGTGACCATAGAGAAACAACCGACAGATAGGCACAGGGAGCAGCAAACTAGCATTGTCCTAGTTTTTAATCAGGAGGTCCACAACCTCATCACCCACCCACTCTTTATTGTCTTGGCTATTATTTCCCTCTAGCTCCTCTTTTATAGAATTAGACAGAGTGCTCATGATGAAGTGGCCCAACTTCATGGTGAAGCGGGTTAACCCCCAGAACCTTTTTTTGAGTGTGTCCATTCTCTTCACCACATCACAAGACTCCACCCTGATGTCCATAGTCCCTTGAACCTCTCCAGGTTCTTCAACCAGGGAATGGAGAGAGTGAGAGGTAGAGCCATAAATAGGAATCTTGTTGTCCATCAATGTAAACTAAGGCCCCTTCACATTTTCTTCCTCCTCATCTTCAGTTCCTTCTTCCTTATACCCTTTGCTATCAGACTGCTACTCAGAGTATTCAATAATCAACCTCTTTTTGTTGTTCTTAGCCAGCCTCCCAGATCTCCTCCTGGCATTTTCCACTCCAGTCATCTGAGTGGTCCCCACAACCGTATCACCTCTGGAGTCTTTCCTTATAGCATTCTTGCTCTTTCCATCCTTACCTGTCGGGGCCAACATGCCTTTCTCCTTTCCTTTTTTAGCAGAGGTGGCCTTGTAGGCCGAGTCTTCCTGAGTGGATTTTAATTCATAGAGACCTTCCACCATGCTGGCATGGGCCTTGCCCAAACCACCCTTAAGTTTCTTGGTGGTTAGCTTGGCTTAAGGATTCCCGATGCCCAAATTGGATTTCCGAGGAGGGATTTTAGACTCGACCAGGGAAATATTCATAGTTGAAAGGGGTTCAATGTTCTCAATGCAGACAACCATGATAGATTTAGGAGGACAAAGAGCTAGATGAAAGTGATATAGTCTCAGTATAAGCCCCTGATGGAGAAGGAGCAGTAGGAGATCACAGGGGTTATGACTGGCCGAGTCTTTGTACTTTTCGTCAAAGTTTTCCAAGTCCATTAAAAGAAAAAATGGGAAACTAAGCAACATCTTATGTCTTAGATGATTTAATAGAGGGAAGTGGTAAAAGAAACAGGTTTTGAACCTACCTTCCAAAGTAACATACTTCATCAGCACCATGCACACCTGATCCCAGGGCTTCAAGAAAGCATACCTATCAAAACCCCACTGGTTCCACACTGGGGCCTCCTCTCCTTTAAATTTTTTTTTTAAGCTTTCATGGTCTGGTTTCTTGGTGTGTTTGGGGTATTTTTTCCTAGAACACATTAAACCCGTAGCTTGTGCTATGACTTCCTCACTGATTTTAAATGATATACCACCAATGGAGACCTGGTGGTCCTTCCATGAATTAGAAAACTGACCTGATAAGATAAGATCATGACCAACCAAGCACTCCATAAGCAGAGCAATTCCTCCCTCCACACAAATGTGCTAGAGCAAAGGGTTGTTCCAAAATTCCTTACAGTTGTCAGGTTCAGTCCTAACCCGCTCACCACCCATACTACCAACCTACATAGTAAACTCAAGAAAATGCAAAAAATACCAATTGCAGCAGCCACGAATGATAATCACATTGTGATTTTTAAGGAAAGGTATACAATGGAGGATAATAATACCCATGTATAGGTTGCATGCGCGAAAGGGAAAATCACCACACGATGATTTGATAATGAATTTAATGAAGTTATGATTATGGCCAAGAAGGCAAGAATTGGCGGACATGTAGGGAATGCACAAAAAACCACGTGGAATGGTCGTATAACTAAAATTAGAAACCATCCAAATGGAGCCAAAGGAGACCCATGCTAAACTAACTGGCTTGAAGACCCTAAAAGGAGGAAATCTCCCATCATGAATAGTCAAATCATTATAAATAATCTCGCACAACCAGATGCAAGGAAGAGACAAAACAAGAAATCCCACAATACCCAAGAGAATAGATCGCACGGTATGGCTCCATAGATTTAATGAAGTCATGTCCTTCCAACTATCCTTCATCAAGCCACAAAAATTATATGTGTTACCATCTTTTAAGTCCGAACCCTGCCACTTTACCATTACCTTAGAACCCAACCCCATCCACCATGTCCAAAGGAAAGCCACGTGAATCCTCCATTCCATGCCCCACACATGAAGATCTCTTCTAGAAAACCTCCACCTATACTCTATTTCCATCTTGACACTCATTCACTAGACCCCCCAAAAAATCCGGTGGACCCCCCATTCAACTTCCATCATCCAAAGATTTAAAATCATTGCAAACCATGGTACCTTTGTTCCTATGTGATTAAAGCTTGAATTTTTGGTAGTAACCTTTCAATTTCCTCCAACATTTAGCGGAATCCCAGTCTGAGCCAAGATTAGCCAAGGCATCCACCACATGATTGCCTTCTCTAAAGATATGAGTCACCTTTTTATCCCTAAATTTGGATAAAAGGAAACTAGCATCAAACAAAATATCCTTAGTATTCCAACCAATTAGTCTGTCTTTATTCACAACATCCATTATCGACTTGGAGTCTCCTTCAATGTGGAGATAAGCAATCCCTAGAGAAACAACAATTTTGAGGCCCATTAGTAGCGCATGAGCCTCCACCACTAAAGCAGACTGAAACCCAATACCTCTAGCAAATCGCACCACCAGAGCCCCACAAAATCTCTGATGACTCCACCAATACTTGCCCTACCTAGGTTGCCCTTAGCAGCCCCATCAAAATTAAGTTTAAACCATCCTCTATCTAAAGGCTCCCACTTAGTATTTTTTCTAGCTAAAAGTTTTGAATTATCAAAGGAGTTAGCCTTTAAATCCTAGTGCCACTCCTTAGCCATTTTTATTTCGTAATCCAAGGGCCCCATCTCTGGGAATTTTCCATCAAAGAGAGAGATATTCTCTTCAATGACCCTAGCACCAATGCCAAAAACATCCTTGGGACTCCTCTCAACATTCTTGAAAACCTTGTTATTCCTCTCCTTCCATAAACACCATCCCAAGACAGGAGGGACCTGCTTCCAAATTTCACTAGGTAGAGGGTGGGAATACAGGCCATACCAACCCAGAATGAATGATAAAAGATCCTTGCTCATAACCCAAGGTTCATCAAGTTTCTCAAAAGCCAACCCCCAAACTTTGGCAACAAACAGGCAATGTAATAAAAGGTGAGTGACAGTTTCCTCCCCTTTCTTGCAAAGAAAACATCTATTGGGAAAACAAAAACCCCGAATCCTCAAATTGTCCTGGGTGAGAATCTTGTTATGACAGGTCATCCACCAGAAAAAAAAATTAGGGATCATGTGGCGATTCCAGACCTTCTTCTAGGGTTCCTCAATAGAATTTTCATTTGTCAGCAGTTTGTAAGCTGACCTCACAGAGAGATCCCCCTATTTATCTAAAGTCCAAAAAAACTCATCCTCCCTATCATAGGAAGGAAACCCGGTGCTGGAAAGAATCACCTAAAGGGACCAAGCCAGACAACAAAGGTCATGAGAATGGGGGCAACAAAGGGTAAGATCATTCCAAATCCCAGCTATGAGGGGTCCAAAAACATAGTCACTGATATGGATGCCAAAGAATCTCTGAGCCACACTCATCACCACCCCAAAGTCAAAGCAATCCAGAGAGGAGCCAATTAGCGAAGTATCTTCCCAGAACTTGATTCTAATCCCATTGCCCATTTTCCACTTAATCCATTTCTTTAGCAGGCCTTGTGTGTTGCAAATGCTCCTCTAGACTACAGAGCCCTAGGGGTGAGGCTCTAAAAGACAATCAATCAATGTCCTATCCTGAAGATATTTCGAATTCAAAATTTTACACTAGTCCTTAGTGTTCTGTAACTTGTCCCAACAAACCTTGGCCATCAGAGCCCTATTAGAGTTGACAATCATCCTAATTCCAAGCCCACCATAATTTTTAGCCTAGAAGACCCTTTCCCATTTTACCAAAGAAAGTTCCTTCTTTTCCTCAGTACCGGACCATAGGAAATTCCTTTGAATTCTTTCAAATTTATCAGTAATGTACTTAGGCATCTTAAAAACGGATAGGAAGTAAGTGGGGATACCTTGGAGAGCCATAGTGAGAAGTTGGAGTTTTCCAACATGGCTTGGCATAGAGCCCTTCCACCCAGCCAATTTCCTTTGAATCCTTTCCAAAACCGAGTTCTAGAACTCTATGGGAACCTACTTAACTATGAGTGGGAGCCCAAGATACACCGATGGGAGAGAATCACTAACACATCCCAAAACCGCCATCACCCTGTTTTTCAAATTAGGCATGCAGTTAAAGAAATAAATCTTGCTTTTATTGTAATTAATGCTTTGACCAGAACAAGAGGCATAGTTGTTAAGACAAGCTTTCCATTTTCTAGCTTCCACCATAGAGGCCTTACCAAATAGAAAAGTTTCATCCACAAATTATTGCACAACAATTAGATCTAGAGAGGAAGCCACTCTAATGCCTGTAGTGGAGCCCTCTGACAGCAGACCCCTGAAATTACTACTGAGCACATCAACAATCATTATGAAAATATAGGGGCATAGAGGGTCCCCTTGTCTCAGCCCTCTACCAGTAGAGAAGAAACCACAGGGGGATCCACTAACCATAATCGAGTACCTGACAGTGTTAACACATTCCATAATGAGTGTGATGACCAAACTGTTAAAGCCAAACTTAGCCAAGACCTTTGGGATGAAATCCCATAACACTTTATCATAAGCTTTGGAAATGTCAAGCTTGAGAGACATCCCCACATTGTTACATCTATCCATTGAGTGGAGCAGTTCATGGGTTGTCAAAGTGGCATCAAGAATAATATAAATACAAAGACTAGGGTTTAAATTGCTCTAGGCTATGAAATAAAAATATTTAAATAAACTTCCATACCTATTGTTTTGGCTCTTGAGGTCACAAATCTCATTGGAATAATGTGGCTCCCATTGAGGATTTTGTTTCTTCCTTTGGGGTTGAGCTCCCTGCAGGCATCATAACAAGGCCAAAAAACCTACTACAACTTCCCTTATTTCATATATATCTATTATATTTTCTTATTAAAATTAAAACAATATTTTGAAATATTTGGAAGGAATGTGTGCATATTTCTAACATATTTAAAAATTGAATTTATATAATTATTTTGAATATAATATATATTATATATATATATATATATATAAAATCAATTTTACAAAATTATTTCTAAAGAAAACAAGAGTTATATAAAATTTACAATTTGTATTATATATATATATATATACTCATGATAAAGAGAAATTGATATTTCTGTAATACATATGTTTTTCATATGCATGTGGGATTTTCACCCTTGAATAGATTTGAAAATATTATTGGAAATTTTATTCGTAATAAATGAATAAACTTATTGATTTCCTTAGTTCATCAAGTATATTGTATAATTAATTTTATTTATCACTATTCAAGTATAGGCAAACATATATTTTTTTTACTTCATAATCAATGAAATAATTAATGTAGATAAGCTTTATAGATAGTAAAATTAGATGTTTTTGATAGAGGAAAAAAAGGTTTTACAGGGACCCGAAACCACAGAGTTTACAAGCCAAATAAAAATAAACCATCCAAGTACCCAAAGAAAGGAATGCTATGAAACATAAAAAAGCAAAAAAGGACACTAGCCACCAACCAAGAGCCAACAAAAAGCCAACAACAAGAAACACAACCAAAACTAACCAAGAGAATTTAAAGTCTCATCAACCTCAGCTTCAAGGTTGCACATTTCTTGGGTCACCTTCTTCAGGTCCTAAATCTGTAGAGGCAAAGAATCCGCTTTTCTCTTCAAGTTGGTTCTAGTTCTCTTCGAAGGGATAGAATCCTCCCACTTACTTTTGTTCTTGTGAACTTCCATATCCACAATTAGCAACCCCTACTAGGTATTTTCAATTTTCTGCACCATACCACTAAGGATTGTAGCGTTATGTTTCACAACTCTATCGTTATGCTCCATGATGGTTTTCATAGTATTCTTCATCTTTCCAATTTCCTTTTCTAGGTGCTTAACCTTGTTCTCATTATCCTTTTTCATATTTTCTATGAGTTCAACCATTCTTTGAAATCATTCAACCATTTCCATCTTCTCTTCCACAATCCATAAAACCTTGACAGAATTATGAGAAGCCACTTTAGCTTCCATCACCTCTAGCTTGCTAGTGATCATTCTATTTTTCAAATTGATGTCCTTTATCTCATGGGATTCCCATTTCATTATTCTGAAATAGTCAACCACACCATTTCTAGAAATTTCCCTAATATCATCAAGAAATTCCTGGTCTGGCTTGAAGTAGTGATCATCAAGGTTGAGGTCACAAGGGAATTTGGATCTATTCTCTCTGTCAGTGGAAGGATAAGAGGTAAAAGAGTTCTGATGGCTTTGGGAGAAACAGAGCTCTCATCTGAACAATCCCCAAAATAAGAAACCAACTTATTTATAGGGGGCTCCTTAGTCTTGACATTCTCCACCCGAGAAGTACCAATAGGCGTATTAGGAGGGCATTCTTTTTTTTTCAATGGTTTTCCTTCAGATGTCCTAGACTTAGTTTCATATCCTTTTGAGGCTAAGGCTGATAAAGGGTTAGACAAGGTCGACATATTTTTAAAATGCTCATGGATAAGCTGAATTAGGCCAGAATGCAGGACCAAATTCTTCTTTGGGTTTTTTCTATGTTCCTCAATACTATTATTCATGGAAAAGAGAAAGTAATGAGGAGAAGAAACCCTTACCTTATGTCAAAAATGATTGATGAGGACAAAATGGTAACTGTAGACTCTAGTAAATCTACCATCTAGCATAATGTACTCCATAATAATTTTGAGCACCTCCCGCCAAATATTCTTGATCTTCTCGGCATCGAAGTAATTGTTGGAGATTTTCACCAGCTCCTTTATTTCCTCCTCAAACTTAGGGAAACTAATAATAGCTTCATCCGAGAAATTTCTGTAGTGATAGAACTTCACTCCATTATTTGGAAGACCTGTGATTTCCCCAATAAGAATCTCATCCACCTTAGCCTTCCTTCTTGAGATAATAATTTCACCATTCTTCCAGTTTTTAACAAAATACTCAGTAACCTTAGGGTCATGGCCAAGGAGCTTATCAGTAAAAGGCTATAGCCCTCCCCACTCAATTTTCTTCCAGAGCTTAGAGGTTTTCTTATTCTTCGCATAGCCCATCGGCTCCACCCTTTTCCTACTTCCTCCCATGGTCTCAATGCTCTTGTTAGGGTAGCTAACACCACAAAATAATTGACTAGAGAGCTCACAGGAGACCCAAAGCACCCACAATACGTGCCAATCCTTACCATCTATCAAAATAATTATGGCTTCACCATAGTATTGAATAATGTTTTGGTACTTGGCTTCATTATTTTTAATCATCATTTAATTTGGTAGCTTTCCCATGGCTAATATCATAGTTGATTAAAGATCCGATGTCGACACCCAACTCATTACAATTCTACCAAGTCACTTTCCCATTTTTTTTAGTCCCCTCATTAGCAAAATCATCAGCCACACTATTTTCTTCCCTATAGACATGGGATATTCTCACTTTTTCAAATCTAGATAAAGTATCCAAAGCTTCATCTATCCAAAATTTAATTGTCCATGAAGGGGGGGAATTGCCTAGGAGACAATCAATTATTTTTTTAGAATCTCCCTCAATCCATATATTTTTAGAGTTCATTCTATTATCGATGTCAATAACCCTGAAAGCTCCAATGGCTTCTGCTAAATGATTAATTTGTATTCCTAAGGAAATAGCCACCGCTGAAATGAACATGCCATTATGATCTCTTATCACACCCCCACTCCTTGCCTTTCCCAGATTTCCCTTCATCGCCCCATTAAAATTGGCTTTCATATAACCCCTAGGAGAATGATACCAAATGAAAACATCATAGTTTATTTTTGTTGGTTTTGAGGCCTTGGACACATCTCTTTTGATTTCCCAGTCTTTAGACATCTTGAGGTCGTAATTCGAGTAGACCATAGGCTCCATCCTGTTCTCTTGATAAGGGAAATAGTTGAAGTTCTCCACAGTTATCCTATAAATATTCTCAAACACAATATTCTTTGGAATTTCCTTGTCCCTAAAGATTCCATTATTTTGCTCATTCCACACACCCGAGACTATATATGGGAAAGTGACTGACCATAATCTGCAAATTGAAGGATTCAAGGAGGGAGAAGTCCACCAAATAAAATGGTCTTTTATAGAGCTAGGAGACACCCACAAAAGGTTCCAAAGAGAGAAAAACTACCCCAAATAGAAGCCACATACAAACAATGGCAGAATAGATGGTTAGTTTTTTCCGCTTCTCCCTTACATAGGTAGCATTGATTTGAAATTTGAATACCACGCTTACAAAGGTTATCCATCACGAGCACATTATTTTGAAGAAAAATTCAAAAGAAAATATTGACCTTAGGGATTAGGTGATTATTCCAAGCTTTATCCCAAAAGGGAGGAGGTGCGGGTGAAAGGGGCAACAAAGAGACAACTGAGGAAACCAAGTAGCTACCCGAAGGATTGGCCATCCAAACCAAAAGATCCTCCTATTGGTTCGATCCCATTCTCACTACTATCAAAGAGGATTGGATCGGTGCAAGGTCCATACTGATCTAATATAGATTCACCCATTCCCCATTTCTCTAGTAGTCTTTTACAAAAATCCCATAACTTACCTTGTAGGTATCAACCCACCCTTTTAAACTATCATATGAGATTAAGGGCTCCTTCATTACCCATCTATATTCCCAAAACCTAGCTAGATTCCCATTTCAAATGCTTCATCCCACACCCAAATAAAAAATGGTTCTCCCTCTAGTCATATCATTCTAGACAACCGAACCACGGGGAAGGAAAGGAGACTCAAGAAAAGTCTTGAGAGAAACAATATTTGCCATATATTTTCTCTTTGAGATACTGTCCCATTCTCCATTTGACAAAAATATTCTCCAGATTTTGTTAGCAAGGAGAGCTCTATTCATTGTTTTGATCTTTCTAAGACCTAGTCCTCCTAGCTTTTTTTGTGTACAAACATAATCCCAGTCAATAAAGGGCATTCTTTTTCATTCTTCCACACTAGACCAAAGAAATCATTTCTGGATTTTTTCAATAGCCTCCGCATATTTGGAAGGGATCTTAAAAATAATTAAAGCATAGGTTGGTAGGTTCTAAAGAGTAGCTTTGAGAAGCTAAATCTTACCAGCTTGACTGAGAAGAGCTCCTTTCCATCTAGCAAGCTTTTTGCTAAATCTATCAACCAAAGAGCTCCAAAAGGATTCTGAAGGTTTCCGGCCAAAAGGCAGCCCAAGATAAATTGATGCTAAAGAATACACACTACATCCAAAAATTATAGAAATCTTATTCTACCTTGGCTCCGGAGTGTTGAAGAAGAATAAAGAGATTTTTGTCTATTAAGCTTCTAACTAGATGATCCCTCATAATCATCCAAATTTTTTTTAAGATTCCTAGCTTTAACCATAGTAGATCTCCCCATCAAGATGGTATTGTCCACAAATTTTTGGTGGGAGAAAAATAAATAACTGGATGAAGGCCTCAGTCCCACTAAGGATCCCTAATCAATCATTTTCTTCAAGTTCCTTCCAAGGCATTCTACCATGATAGTAAATAGAATAGGAGAAATGGGATCTCCTTGCCTTAAACCTCTAGAATTCTTAAAGAAATATGAAGGAGACCCATTGACTAATATTGAGATAGAAGCAGTAGAAATGAGTTGGCTAACCATCTAAAGGACTCTATTTTTGAAACCAAACACCCTCATGATTCTGAGTAAAAAGTCCCAGTCAACACGATCATCGACTTTTCAAATGTCTAACCTAAGGAGAAAACCTTTAGTCTTAGACTCTGAGGGAGAATGAACATTTTTGTTGGACAATTATAATAGTCTAGGATCTACCTTCCAAGAATGAAGCCATTCTGTTGAGGTGAAATTAGGGAAGGCAACACAAAATCCTAGAGGTCAGAACTTTAGAGATAATTATTTAGAAGGAATTGCAAAGCCTTATAGGCCTCAAGGCTTCAAAGTATGCAACACCTAGACACATAGGGATGAGGACAAGGAAGGTAGCATTTAGTTCCTTAAGAATGCTCCTTGAGCTAAATAATTCTTTAATAAAACTCACCACATCCTCTTTGACAATCTCGTAGAACCACTAAAAGAAGAACATGGGGAATTCGTCAAGTCCTGGGGCCTTATTTCCTTCAAAGGAGAAAACAACTCTCTTAATTTTTTCTTTGGTCAGAATAGCAGTTAGTTGTTTGCTATCTTCATCCTTTACAAGATCATGAATGGCTGCAGAAATATAATCTTGCATTTCTTGATTAGCTTGATCACTAGCCAAAAGAATATTACTAAAGAAAAGGACAAATTGTCTTCTTACATCATCATACTTCTCAAAAAGGCCTCCATTGTACTCAATGTGAGTAATCCTATTAGCAGCCTTGTGTTTCAAAGAAGACATGTGAAAATATCTAGTATTTTATATCACCAACTGAGAACCACAATGCCTTAGATCTCTGTCTCCAAAAATCCTCCTCTTTGGCTATTATATCATGGATCTTCACAAGTAGCTCATTTTATTTCATCCTATTCTCAATATTGCAACCCTCCAACTAGATTTTATCTTGAATTTCCTTTAGATCAATCTAGAACTCAGACTTTTTTCTAAAGATATTACCAAAGGATTCTTTGTTCCATATTCCAATATTATTTTTAACTTCTCTCAATTTTTTGGCTATCCTAAACATAGTAGTCCCAGAATAAGAGATACTCGACCATTTCATCATCTCCTCACAGAGCTGAGGGTGGGACAACCACATGCATTAGAATCTAAAGGGGAAATTCCTCTTAGCCAAGATAGGATCTACCACAAAACTAATAGGATAGTGATCAAAGCCCACCCTAGAGAGGGCTTTTAAAGAACAAAAATAATTTAAAAACCATTGATAATAAATTAAAGTCCTATCTAATCTAACTTGAATCAACTCCTTACCCACTCTTTGATTTGACCAAGTAAAGGAAGCTCCTTCCAGCTCCAGATCAATCAATGCTTCGATATTGATGAAGTCCAAAAAGTCCATTATGCTTTCCATGTTCACATGGGATCCTCCAAAATTCTCATTTTCCTAAAGAGGGGTATTGTAGTCTCCCATAACAACCCATATTTCATTAATGATTTCTTGTGAAAGGTCGCTAACTCTTGCCAAAAGGTCTTTCTAGCTCCTTTCCCATTAGGGGCATAGATGTTAGACATGATCCACCTAAAATTATCTCTGATATTAGTAAATCTGGTGGCCACATGATTATAGCTTTCAAACAATGGATCATCCTTTATTAAATTCAAATTCCAAAAGGTAACAATATCCCCTGAGACACCTTAAGAACTATTTCCTTGAATCCCACAAGACAAACATTTTTAACTTTTCCACTTTCTCTTTAGGAATTTTAGATTCCTGGACAAGTAAAATACTAGGTTTGTGATCCCCAACAAAATTATGCAACACATCTTGCTTGTGGGGGCTATTTAGTGCCCTTATATTCCATGACATAATCTTCATATCTTACTAGGGGAAAATTTCTAAATTTCAGGAATGGTTTTCTGAACACCATCCACTATCTCCTAAAATCTTCCATGCTCCCTATGTTATCGAGCATATCTTCTTCCTTGAATATTCTTTGTGGCTCTACAATCTCCCTTAGCTCTAGTTCTGGTAGAGACTCCTTTCGGTGTAATCTGATGTTGGTTATTCTTTTTCTTCTTCTTGGTATAGGAGTTGACATCTTCTCTATCAATTTCTTCTTGACTTTCATCCTCTTTTCCTGACTCCCAGTCCTTATCAGAAATCCATTTTTGATCTAGTGGAAGGGTATCCATCAAACCACTAATATTTTGGGTGAAGTTTGTGCTTGATTTCACTAGAGTCTGATTCGATTCCACTAAGAAATCCTTTACCATTTCCAATCAATCTACTGATTCCGAATTTTGAACTAAAACCTGCCTAGCAATGCCTGTACCACAAAAATCTAATGACAGGAAGGGAATCCCAATCTCCAACGTCAGATTACCTTCCTTTAACAGAAAATTAAAACCCTGGGTAGGAATATCTTCTAGGCCAATCTCTCCATCCTCATTCCCAGAAGTTTCATTTTTTGACTTATTGTCAAGAGGCTCCTGAATCTCCCGGCCAAACTCTCCAACCTCCAAGCCAACCTTGTTATACTCCTTCTCTCCATATATGATCTCTGGTTGATTTTTTAAGGGCTCTTAGCACTCCAAATCAACCTAAATCCCCACATCATCCTTATTTTTGGGGGATTTCACTAGATCTTCAAACTTCTTACTATCTTTGTCTACAACATGTTTTTCTTTGTTCAATTTTTCATCCCCTTGAAACTTCTTTTTCTAGACTGACATTGATTTAGGCTAGGGTTTCTCCTTTGTAATTCTAGCATTGAGTGGGCATTTCCTTGCCTAGTGCCTAGATTTTATCCATTTAAAGCACACAAAAGGAATCATTTCAAACTCAATAGCTTGAACCCAAGTGCCCATATTCGATTGTATTTCAATAGATGACGGGAGGGCAGCATTCTAGGACACACCCACATAGATTCTAGCAAACACTAGCCTTCTCCTAGTTGTTGTCATCAGATATATTGACAGGAGCTCACCAAAAAAGTTAGCTAGGCCACTAAAGACATTCTAATTCCAGAATTCTACTGGAAGTCTAGGGAGTCTAGCCCAAATTGGGACATTCTAAAAAATTGAGTTTGATAGATCCAGGTTTGTGGTCCATTTCTTGAGAGCCTTGGACTTTCCTATGACCCAAGGATTGCCACTCCTCATAGCCAAAATATCCTCCTTGTAGGAGAACTCAAAAGAAAAATAGCCCTTAGGAAGTGTAGATACCAAAAATTGGTCTAGGCCTGCGAGTACACATTTCGACATAATTTTTTATAGTCTGTCATCTTGATTAAATAGTGTTAATTATTTAATTAACCTTTTCAACACATATTTCCTCTATTAATTAAATACCCCTTTTTAATTAATTCATTAATTCATTATTAATCTTTATTCAACTTGATTAATTAAATAAATCATATTTATTTAATTATGTTGCGAACTAATTAATTCTTCCCCCTTTATCTATCAGTTAAATAAATTATTATTTAATTACCCCTTTATCATGATTTTCCAACTATAATTAAATATCTTTATTTAATTATTCATTTAACCCCCTTTATCTATAATTAAATATTTACTATTTAATTATTCATATTATCCTTTCAAACAGTCAAATTAAATAAATTACTTTATTTATTTAATTAAAATCTCTCACTTTCGAATGTGGAATTAAATTAACATTTAATTCCTATTTAATTAATTATGTCACATTCCTCTATCATTCAGTTATCTAATTCATTCACTCACCTTCTGACTCGAGATCTATTTTTAATTCTTTAGTTATCTCCATGTTTATCTCTACGAGAAGACTCTCCATTACAACTGGTCAATTAACTAGTTCTAACTCTTGTTTGCATTTGAATGCATTAAGTCTTCGAGTTCCAACTTTGGCTTTTGCATACAAAGTCTATTTCTTCTATTTTTGGAGATTAAGATCTGAACTTGTGTTCTAACTCACGTTCTAATTTAGTCTCTATCTTCATTCTTTCCTGAACTCGTGTTCTAACTCATGTTCTATCTAACACATAACTCACATCGCATGGCATTCATCAATCTTTTCCATTGATCTGTCTTTCAATCTAAGCCGATCGTTCGAAAACCCAAAATCTATAAAATGCCTGTCATTATCATTATTCCTCCTCCTGAAATCACATAATTTTGAGAAGAAATTCAACTTTGATATTTTGCTTAAACACTTGACAATACTATACTTGCATTCAAACACATAAATCTGAGGGCAAGAATACTGAAAAGGAAAAATTGGAGAAGAACAATCAAGATAATTTGAAGGGATGAACACATATTCGGTGAGATCATTTTGGTTTTATTAATTTAGTTTATTTCCTCGTTCTTTGTTGTTAGATTTTAGATTATCTAGATTAAGATTTAACTTTGTTTATCTAGTCATATTTGGTAAACCTGACGTGAACACACTTCAAAATCTGCACATATTTTCATCTTTCCGTTTTTCCATTTTCTGTTCTTTTTTTTGTATCTTTTCTGTACGGTGCACTGCATCTGTTCTGCTAAATGATGCATCTACATCCATGAATTGCATCTATGAAAAATAGTGACGCATCTATCATAAAAATACACATCCGTGAAATCATGAACCGCATCTACCTATCAACAAATTCATGAACCGCATCCGCCTATCAACAGTCAAACTGCATCTAACTGGTAAAACACTTTTTCACTTTTTTATCGATTTTCGTCCATCCATACTTTCATTTTTATGCTTTTTGAGTTGTTTTGGATTTTCGCTAATGTTTGTGTCAGTTGTGTTAAGGAGGAATAACATAGTGTTTGCAAGACGAAGTGTAGAAGACATTTAAAAACATAAGACAATTTTTCTACAGGATGAAAGCTGAAGAACAATGAACTACTGATGAATTTGCATGCAGGACCTAATGCCTTTGTGTTAATTCATTTATAAGTAAGCTTTTGTTTGGTAGATAGATAATCTTCATGTGGGATTAAAATTAATTTTTTGATTGATAGATAGAAAATTTTCATTTGGATTAAAAAGAACTATTGTCTTCTTTGTTTGGTGCTTTGCACGTATCTGTAACCCTTACGATTCAGTACACCAAAGTATCCTCTCCCCTTGTGCAGTCATGCGATCCTGGGTGTCAAAGAAATAGTTGTTGACTCTAGAATTTGGGCATGTCTTGGTGGGAAAAAGTACTCACCCCAAGATGACTCAAACCAGTAGCACGCTAAAGCTAAGCGACTTCCAGCCGGTATAGAAAAGTGGATTTTTGGGGAAAGCCCAAGAATCACGCGCACTATTCCGATGAGAATGAAAAAAATGGACTCTTGCCAATGTTGGATAGTGTCCCACGAATGAAATGCCCTTATTAAACACCTTGTTGTAGAGTTACCAAAATCCTACCTACTTGTTGGTGCAGCAGGGTCGGCCCTATGAAGCCGTCTTATATTCTTATGGCTTATTTGTGGAAATAAAATGTATGCCATGGGAGTTTCATGGATACATTAGCTTGGCTGCCCCGTATAAGTGAGTGACGTGGAGGGGAGCTAGTGGGGTCAAGCTACTAGTCATTCACCATAAATATGGGTAGCTAGAGAAATCCAAATAAGAATTCAACAAGTATTGTCCTAAAAGCCTAGGTTGTAATTGTTTTTCGAGTCTTAATAGTCCTTACCATCACAAAAACTGAAAATACATTGATTGTTGTGTTTACTCTTTGCTGTATTTGTCAAAATCTTGATCAAACAAACAAAGTCAGTCAGCAACTTTTAGGTAAAATTCAACTATCAACAAAATGAGTCACATTTGTCAGTTTAAACACCACATGTGTATTAGCGAGTCACATCTATTAGGGGAAAAGCTGCATCTAGCTATCAAAATTTTCACTTTTCACAGTTTGCATATCACGAGTCGCATCTATCAGTTTTCAAGTCACATGTGTGCATGCAAACTGCATATGTCAGTTTTCGAGCCGCATGTGTATCAGAAAACTGCATCTATCATAGGAAAAACCACAACTGTTAGAAACACCGCATGCACTGTCAAAAAGTTGCATCTGTCAAAATCTGAAACACAACTGTTAGGTGAACCACATTTTCTTGTCAACAAAAAACATCGAAAACTGCGAGCTGAGTCCAAACATCATTGTCATAATTTGCTGTAGGTTCTTAAGATCAACCTTAGATTCGAAACTGGTAAATTTTGCTCAAAACTTTGCATTGTTAGGTGTCATATACGTCTTAATTACCATCATTAGGTATCATATACGTCTTAGTTACCATCATTAGGTGTCATATACATCTTGGTCACAGTAAACATCCTAGTCATAGTCATCCTAAGTTGCATGCATATAGATACTCCCTAAGAAATTGCATATCACAAGATTAGATAACTTTCCTTGTCATTGGAAATATTCATGTGTCGATTTGTCAAAATCATTTAACCTTGTCACTTTAGTCCCATCTAGTGGATCTTTTCAGCTCATTTAGTCTAGTTTGAAAAATTCATGTTGTCACTGTCCTTATCATACAATCAGGTTCCTTGGTAAAAACAAGTCTTTGAATGCATTTATCCCATAGGTGGTAGGTTATACCATCTTAGAATCATTTATCATCATAGTCTACTCACATATTCCATATCGTCAGTCCTATCATACGTCATCTTAGTGTACATCTTTTAGAAACCATTTTAGCTACATCATTTATCGTCAGAAAAATCCAAAAAACATAGACATAGGTCATATCAATTTTAAGGCATAGTCTAAATTACCCATTTTGAGCAGCTTTTTCATGGTCGAAACAAGGTCCCAAAAGAAACACAAAGCAATGACAGACCTCAATGAATTCATCAATCCATTCGGAAACTAACCGTCAGGAAGTAAACAACCACACAAGCCTTTACTAGAAAAACATGTCACTAGGGACACGCATGGTCAGATTTACATAAAAGACATAGACGTAGCAATACAAGATCCTGAATTTGCATCCTTCATGGATGAATGTTTGGAAAATGATCCCCAACACTATCTAGCAAAATTGCTAGCAAAAGGTGCCAAACTACCCATAGGATTTGATATTCATACCTTGCAAACATAGTCAACTCAACCATCCCAAACTGCAATGTCAACAGTCTCTATTCCCCAAATAACCGCAACGATATCAATGGGTATACCAACTCAAACATCATCAATTGTAAACACAACCCCATTCAACATAACACAAGGTTTACAATTCACTATATGAGCAACCTCCTCCAACCCCTTTAGCACCAACACGACTGGTAAGAGAACCAAAGTTGGCCAAAATATACCTATACAAAGTCAAATCATTCAAACAGGAAGCATTCCTATTCCAAATCAGACATTTCAGATAGGAAGCATTCCTATACCTACTTAAACCATTCAAACAGGGAATATCCCTATACCAAATCAGAATATCTTGACGGGATGTATTCCCTCGCCTAATCACAATCCATCATAGAACGTGGCATATCAGAATACCTACATTGATCCAAATATCACAAACACCATGTCCTTGACACAGGTCGATGTTCTTCAAAACAAGATGCAAAATCTTCAACAATAGATGGACAATATGTCTATATCCAGAAAATGAACTATCTCAGCGCAAGACCTATGTCCATGTTCCTTTGACAAAGCGCTTTACATGACACCTTTCCCCCATGGATACATTATACCAATTTTTCCTAAGTATAATGGGAGAAAGAATCCTATAGAACACATTGGAGAGTTCTCAACAACATGCATGGACATAGCGTATAACCCCACATACTTGATGAGACTATTTCCACGAACCCTTGTCGGGATAGGAATGGAATGGTTCTCTAAATTACCATATGGTATATGATCTTGGGGTGAATTAGCTGAGAATTTTATCAAATATTTTGCCTTTAACATAGAGAATGAGGTAACAATTATAACCTTGTGCCACACAACACAAGAAGATGGCAAAAATTTCACCATTTTCTTCTAGAGGTGGCGAAGTCTAGCTAGTAGTTGTCTAGTTGAACTACCCGAAAAACAAAAGGTCACAATATTCCTAGAGAACAACAACCCCAAATTGCAAAGTGATCTAAGGGTACATTGTTGTACTTCATTCTCAGACTTGGTACAAAAGGGAATCATCCTTGAGAAAGGCCTTACAGACAAAGGCGAAATGAAAGCACCAGGCAGGAATCCGGTTGTCCAACATCAAAACGCACCAAATGATAGAAACAAATTCTGGTCTAGGAACAAGAATGTTACAAATGATGACATTGTTGATGCTAAAAACGTACATACAGGACCAGTAATCACACTTAGAGGTTATAATCCCAATCAAGACATGAGGAATAGTCTAGATCAACAAGCTAACTATGTCCAAAATTCACAACAACAAAGACCACAACAAAGGCAATTTCCTACACGTGAATTTACACCTTTGGGACAACCATTAGAGACTATCTTCAAAGAATTGATTAAGAATAATCTCATCAAACCTTTAGAACCAAGAGAATATGATCCTGGATAGTTCAAACCTTCATGGTGAGATGATAACTCTTTTTGTGACTATCATCGAACCAAAGGGCACAACCTCCAACAATGTTGTCAACTCTAGAACATAATACAAGACTTTATTGAGAACAGAATTATAGAAGTTGGTGGGCAGAAAAACACAAAGAACAGTGATCATAAGGTCTTCATGGACCTGTTACACGACCACACAAAAGGAAAAGCCTCCAGTTCGGGACCCCAGAATAATCCATTGGCCAACTATAACAATACCAACTATGACTATGGTAAAGGAAAGATCGTAAACCACCTCCGAGCCGTAAACGAGAATGTCAATACCTTCACCATTAAAAAGCATCCAGAATGTAATGTGAACACACGTAGAACTAAGATTACTACTCCTGGTCCTTCTTCCGAGCCATCTATGTAAACTTCCAAGTTCAAGTACAACCTTCTTGATCAATTGATTAAAACCCCCGTGCAAATATCTATCTTGGAATTGTTTACCTTATCACCTCAACATCGATCCGTTCTTGACAAAGCTCTACAAAACACGACTGTTCCTATAGACTTAGATGTCAATTGTTTCGAAGAGATGGTGGGATATTTGACCAATTCGCATCATGCCACCTTTTCCCAACATGATTACTCAACTAAAAAGTTAGATCATAATGACCCCTTACATCTTGAAGTCTTTGTCCATCAAAATAAAGTTCGATGAGTCTTGGTAGATGGAGGAGCAGGTTTGAACCTATGTACCCTTAAATATGTTAAGGCATTAGGATTCTCAGAAGACTGTGTAGATACCTCTAAGAGTATATTCATCAAGGCTTACAATGATGAGGAAAGATTGTCCAAAGGAGTTGTCACAGTCCCTAGCCGAATTGGCCCAGCTATCATGAGCACCAACTTCCATGTCTTGGATCTCACCCTCCCATACAATTTGTTGTTAGGTAGACCTTGGATACACGCAATGAAGGTTGTACCTTCAACATACCACCAATGTCTCAAATTCCCCTATAATGGCACAAAGATCACCATTGATGGTGATCTAGATCCTTTTCAGTATTGTACAAGCCTAAAGGAAATTCCACAATGACAAGTGCCAGTTAACCAAGAAGCTTCTTCATCCACTTTATCCCAATACGTTAACCCATCACATCTCACTAATTCCATTTCATTCAAACCACCATCATCCACTGCAAAACTCGAGATCCAAGACAAGGGCTATGGTGAATACAAAATAAAGGCATCATACTGTGTTAGTGAACTGATTCCAGGGTGATCCCACAATAGTGGTTTACAATTTTTGGCCAAACTGGACACTGAAATTATTATTTTTAACTAAATCTTCACAATCGAACACCTATAGCGGCTAAACCGTGAGGAATTTGAAGATGATGCAAACTAGAGTCTCATCACATTTTGTCTGTAGATTCTAAAAGTATTTTTTTCAAAATTTTTGGAATAATATTGCACTTCTTTTTCCACCTCCCATGCAAACTAGTTTTTTTCATAAAACAACATTTTTAAAAAGTGACATTCACCGTATACAACATAAAAATTTTTGTATGAAGGATAAAATTCTAATTTTTTTGAATTTAGATTTGTAACTACTATATCTAGCACTTTCATTTGGTCTTATAATTTTTTATTGAATATTTTTTCCTTAATAGAGTTTTGAAGTCAAACCAATTGTAATTCAGACGTAGGTGGACTATATACAACATAACTTTTTTTGTGTGTATCAAAATTCACTTTTATTTTTTGTAATCGATCAAGGACATCAATACCCAGCATGAACATATTTAAAAAAAAATTAATTTGATAATTTTATATTTTTCCACATGTGCAAAATAAAGAGCTTGATTTTCGGTGAAAAACCTATGTTTAATAAAACTAAAAAAAAACATACATAATAAAACCAAAACATATTAAAAATATATTCATGGGATAGCTCAGTTTTAGGAATACCATAATCATTTGAAATAAATTTTAAATGAATTCATTTGATCCCCCAAAAGGTAAATCAAAAGTGATTTTTTATCAACATTTTCATAGGTGTAAAGGAGACTCATTTATAGGTATGGTTTAAAACTAGCGAGGTTCTATCCAAGGGGGTTTGATCTAAGGTGGTTTGATCAAACCCTCTTCAATTGGAATCCTTAAAATAGAACTTTTGAAGGCTTAAATCATTATATTTTCTAAAAATATGTGATTTCAACAAAAATCAGTTCCTCTCAGAAATTGTAAACCAACTTTGTGGGATCACCCTCCACCTAAGGCATATGGCCTACCCATGGCGGATAGAAGATAGTCAGTGGTCACATTTCATGTTCCCCCTACAATGAAATTAACAAAATGGGGAGAGTTAAGTGAAGAAATTATGGATCAAGGTGATTCCTAGTTGTATCAAGAAGAACATGAATACCCCTCCCCGTCTATTCAAATAGCCAAGGAACAATATGGAAAAGGTTTTAAAATAATGAAAAAGGAAGGCTATGATGGGCATAGTGGGTTAGGTCTATATCAGAATAGAAGGACAAAACCAATTACTATCTACCCACGGCCGAAATATCTAGGGCTAGGGTGTCAACCGCTTAGAATCGTGTTTCCTAGTACTTCGTCATCATTTCAAGAGGAAGTGAATGATTACACAGACATCGAGACATCTCATGAACCACTTCCCCTAGTGTATGACAAACCCTCAGTTTATGAAAAAACTCCAATCTATGATGGATCCCCTTACTCGAGCGATGGTGAATGGGAGTCCCTTTCATCTACTAGTACCATGAACATAGATGCCTTATTTGGAGAATTGGACCTCAACGTGAAACCTGAACCTAAACTATCTAGTCCTCATCCTAAGAAGAACTTGTCCAAAGAAGAATGGCAAGAGAACTATTATTGGGAAACCCTTGATCATGCATCTTGGGCACTTGAAAAGCCATCTTCTAATGAATCTGCCCTTACTATAGTCCCACATCAGAGTATACCTACACCGAGGAAGAAGAATAAGAAGGAGTTAGTCCAAAACTTTTGTGACCATGTCAACCACTCCGTATTCACCTTGTCAGCAGATACCTTTAAAAACTCTGATGATGACATGCCCCTTATATATCTGGAACTCATCGACTTGGATCAACAAGGTATACCTATCATAGATGCATTTGAGAATGACGAAGCAATTGCTAAGTTCATGGGACTTAGAGAAGGCATAACAAGAGGGGACCATAAAGCAGGTTTTACCATAGACTTGGATGATAAGGCATAATTTGGGGAGTCTATTTACACCTCTAGTCACAAAAATGAAAATGAAAAGAAAAAAGACAATAAAAAGAAAAATGATGAGTCCCTAGGTGAAAATCGAAAGGCGCCTTTGGATGAAGAAAAAGACAAAATAAAGGACGTATCCGAGGGCGAAAACCTCTCAGAGGCACCCAAGGATAGAGGTTTAAATATTCTCCCCGTTGAACAGGAAAAGTCACCAATGCTAGTGGAAGAATCTATTGAATTCAACATAGGTACAGAAGAGAATCCTCAGAAGGTATATTTTGGAGCTTCTTTAATAGAGACAAAAAAACATGAGTTTAAGGACTTCTTCACAAAGAGACAAATAAACCTTGCATGTTCATATGCCGACATGCCTGGGCTGGATCCAAACTTAATATTGCATCATTTACCACTACAGCCAAGTATCAAACTAGTCAAACAAAAGTTGAGGAAAATGCATCCACAAATTGCTCTATTGGTGAAAGTAGAACTTTAGAAACTTTTGGATGTAGGATTCATAAGGACAGTAGGCTATGTGGATTGGATATCAAATCTTGTACTAGTGATTAAGCCAACTGGGGGCATTCACATTTGCACTGACTTTAGATACATCAACAAGGCATGTCCTAAGGATGACTTTCCTTTACCGAATATCGACATGATAGTAGAGCTTATAGAAGGCTATGAGATGCTATCCCTCATGGATGGTTTCTCTGGATATAACTAGATTAAAATAGCACCTGAAGACCAACACAAAATAGCTTTTACGTGTCCATGGGGCACATACTATTGGAATGTTATGCCATTTGGCCTTAAGAATGTAGGAGCTACCTATCAGCGGGCCATGACTACAATTTTCCATGACTTTGTACATACTTTCATGGAAGATTATGTAGATGACATTATTGAAAAATCATAAACAAGGGAAGATCATTTGAAAGTCTTAGACAAGATATTCCGAAGGCTGGAGAATTAAAATGTCAGGCTAAATCCAAAGAAGGGTGTCTTTGGAGTCAAATCAAGGAAATTGTTAGGGTATATCATCTCTTGTAGAGGCATTGAAGTAGATCTAGAGAAGGTAAGAGCTATCATAGAAATGTCTCCTCCAGTCAGTATTGGTCAACTCAGAACCCTACAAGGGAGATTACAGTCAATTAGATGTTTAATAGTACAACTGGTGGATAAAATACATCCATTTCAACATCTACTCAAGAAAGGAGTGCCATTTGTATGGACCCTTAAATTTCAAGAGGCCTTCCAACAAATCAAGGAATATTTTCTTACTCCACCAGTCTTAATACCACCTATAGAGGGAAAACCATTGATACTTTACATCTCAGTAACTCAATCAGAATTAGGGGCTCTTCTCACACAACATGATGATCAAGGTCATGAGAGAGCCATCTATTATATCAGTCATACCTTAGTGGGCTATGAATTGAATTATAGCAACATAGAACATGCGTGTCTTGCGATAGTCTTTGCTACCCAAAAACTTCGGCACTATATGCTCAATCGAAAAACAATGCTAATTGCAAAGATTGATCCACTTAAATACCTCCTAAGTAAGGCAACTTTAACAAGCCGATTGGCTAAATGGGTCACGATACTTAGCGAGTATGACATTCAGTATGTCAAAAGGAAGGCTATAAAAGGACAAGTGATTGCATATCAACTAGTTGATGCACCTATAAAGGAAGACCATCCATTAGTGGCTGATTTTTGAGATGAATTCCTCTTCAACATTGACATTAAAATAGAATGGAAACTGTACTTTGATGGGTCACACAAAAATTGTGGTTCAGGAGCTGGTATCTTATTTGTCACACCTCAAGGTGATACCATTCCCAAATCATTCAGGATTGCTTTCCCTTGTACCAACAATATAGCAAAATATGAAGCTCTAGTGATAGGGTTGAAATGGTAGTTCAATGAAAAATTAAGAGCCTACATGTTTTTGGTGACTCTCAACTTGTAATCCGATAGGTAAATGATGACTACGAGACTAAGGACGAGAAGCTTGCACCTTACAAGTGAATGGATGATAGTTTAAAATAGTATTTCAAAGACATAACTTTTCAATAAATACCACGTATCCAGAATAGAGCTGCAGATGCAATGGCAACCGTGGGTTCCTTGTTGGATATTCTGAGTAATGTGCCTAAGTTCAAGCTCTTGGTTGAACAACTTTTGGTTCCCACTTATGATGTCCCTGATACTATGATAGTGTGTACCATTGTTGGTCATACATCTCCTTGTTATAAAGACATATTCAATTACCTCACTGACCAAACCCTACCTCAAGACTTGTCTAATAACCAATGTTGAACATTCATCCGAAAGTGAGCCAAGTACACCATCATCTGAGAAACCCTATATAGACGCACCTTAGATAACGCCCTTATGAGATGTCTCGATGCTAAAGAAGCACAAACAACTTTGTGAGTGATACACGAGGGTATATGCAGATCTCATTCGAGTGGTCCCACTCTAGCCCACAAGATTATGAGACTAGGTAACTATTGGCCTACAATGGAGAAAGATTCATACATCTTTGTAAAGAAATGTAGACAATGTCAAATACATGGAGACTTGATAAGAGTGCCAGCATAGGAGCTTCATCCAATTACTTCACCATGGCCCTTCACCCAATGGGGACTCGACCTCATAGGTAAGATACACCCTCCGTCATCTAATGGCCACAAATTCATCATCACCACCACCGAATACTTCACCAAATGGATTGAAGCTATTCCCATGACATACATAACCGGCACACAAATATCTAAGTTTATCCTAAACCATATCATTTGTCGGTATGGTGTACCACAATCCATAATCATAGACAATGGCCACCCATTCAAGAACCAAGAAGTATGCCATTTATGTGAAGAATTCCACATCAAACACCATTTCTCCACTCCGTTTTACCCACAAGGTAATGGCCAAGCTGAGGCATCTAATAAGACTATTGTTAGAATCCTTAAGAAGACCGTCAATGGCATTGGCCATGATTGGCACCTATAGCTTAATCCTACCTTATGGGCTTATCACACAAGCATCCGTACTCCCAGCGACACCACTCCATTTTCCCTCGTATTCGGGTTTGAAGCTATCTTACCTATCGAGGTTGAAATACCTTCTCTATGGGTATCCTTGAATGGTCATGTTGACGATGAAGAGTACCATGTCTCAAGGTTACAGGAGCTAGAATTGTTGGATGAATGAATACATAAGGCATTAGATCATTTGCAAGCATATCAGAATCGTCTTCGTCATAGTTACAATAGGAAGGTTCTCAATAGAAATTTTGACATTGGTGACTTGGTATTAATGGAGAATCCTAAGAACTAAGCTGAAAGAGAGAAACCAGGTAAGTTCGAGCCTAACTAGTTGGGGCCCTATATAGTCACAGAAGCCTTTGGATCAAGAGTGTACCAAATCTCTACTCCTAAAGGAGAGCCTCTTTTGTCCCCTATCAATAGTCTGCATCTAAAAAGGTTCAATGCTTAATCTCTAATAATCCGTCTTAATCTAGAAAAATACAAAAAAAAAACAAAAAAATGGTTACGTAGAGGAAAACCTAGCAAACAAGCGTCTTTGTAAAACCAAAAAAATTGAGAAAATAAAAAAAGTAAAGACAAATAAATCCATCCAATAGTGAAAACCACTTCAGTGGCGCTATGGATAAGTACCATGGTGAAAACCTAACAAACAGGCGCCATGTGTAGTCAAGCTCGCTCTTCCATCTACCATCATTCTAATCAGTCTTTTTCACCATCATTCATAATAAATGGTCGTCTTATCCATTCCTTGGAATGATTGACATCTAGCATCCATTCCCTCACATTACCCACTCCATCTTCCAAATCTTATTCCCGACTGGGGGCAAATCCTTATTCTATGCCCTAACATCGTGTACATCATGTCGCATCATCGAAAATGTCCTGAAAAATCCCAAAAATAGTAGAAAACTTCAAAAATCCAAAAAAATAAAAAAATGTCAGAAAATCCCAAAAATAGAGTTAAGTCATCATGTCAAGTCATCACGTCAAGTCATCATGTCAAGTCATCATGTCACATCAATCATGTCAAGTCGGTCATGTTAAGTCAGTCATAGGCATAGTCGAACTATGTTGCCTCTGTGACTAGGACATAGGCAAGGCCATGAATCGATGTGCCCCCGAGGCATTAGGTCTGTCAGTCTAGGTTTGTCATGTATCACACACATTGAAATCATGAAATTTGTATATTCAAAGTCCTTGGTTGTGCCAAACTATGAGGTCTTTGCGTGTACAACATAGGCAAGACTAATTAGTTGATGAGCTCTTGAGACCACACTAGGTCACTCCAATAGGGGTCATTCACAATCATTATCACACAAGTTGTATATCATAGTTTAAGGTAACATCTCATGTCATACACGGTCAACACACACACACTTTTTATTAGTCAGGGAACTAAAACAAGTCATGCAACAACAAGGAAAAACATCTCAATGTCATCAAGTCAATATCATACACATTGTCAAAGCGATCAACCGATGTCTTATGCAGGATATGTCTTTCTTGTCAACAAACATCATCAAATTGTCATAGTCTCATGTGGCTTGTCATTTCAATGTCATCAAACTCCAACGTCTTATACGACACGTGTCTTTTCTAAAACCAGGCTTTGTCATGCCTTATACAAAAGTCACCAAGTTGAAACCAGACTCAATGTCTTATGCAGTATGTGTCATTCTCTCACATTACGCTATGTCAAAAATCAACATCAAACAGTCCCACAAGATCAAGTTTTGGTGAATACATTTATTTGGCTTTATGACTTTATATCTTATTTTGTCTTATCTTATTATCGATTTGTGCAAAATCCTATTACTAGCTTTCTCAATGATGTCCCTTGAAGGATTTAGAGAAGCAACAATGTCTCAGGACTCTTTTTCTTTGGCTATTGTCTATTAATTGTCTTTCTAATCATTTGTTTTTGAGTCATGTTACTAGTTTCCTCAAGGATGTCCAATCAAGGATTTAGAGGAGCAATGACGTCTCATGAACCGTCTTTTATTTGTCTAATGTCTGTGGTTTGTTTCAACAAAATGACTGGGGCAATATTGTCCTTAGTCTAGGTTAAGACACTCCTTGTCTGTGACTATTTGTTTTTCACAGATGGATGACTTTGTACACTATTGTCTATCTCATATCATAGTGTGTATTATCCATCTGTGTCATGTCCCGCCCAATGATGATAACAAGCAAGTATAGCGTATTTGGCAATATATCGAAGATTATGCCTTTTTCTCAATCAATCAACTTTCATTATATCTTTTTCTCCATCAATCGAATTTAATTATTTCTTACTAACATTCTGAATTCATTTTCATCCTAACATTTCTCTTCTTCAAACATAAAGATAAAATCCTATAACCAATAAAAACATTAGATCATTTGCATTAGCATACATTCCACGTAGTTCCATTGCATTTCGAAATCATGACATAATAGGAATTGCATCAAAACATACATAATGTAAACATTACATGTACATATCACCATCACATATAAATAAGCATCATATAGAACATTTGCATCTGTTATCATAAGTAAATAGAATCATCCATAACATCATTATAATATGCATAACTCATAACATATAGAAACATTTCATTCATAAAACATTAGTGTACATCATCTAGGAAACATAATCATGTAGAAATAAAGCATCATTCATAACATAGAACAACATATCATGTAGAAGCCACCAAAATCATATATATATCGCTCAAAAATAATGTGTCATAGTACAATGTCTGAATGTATCCATAAATAAAAATATGAGCTCGCAGGCTCTCTGATCAAATATGATGTCTACATATGTAACCCTGTCATTGTGTCCCGCTACCCCTGCTATCACATGGTGATGGTGGAGGAAAAAGACTCGAAGGTGCTCTCTGCGAGGTGGAAGGCCTCTTATATGGACCTGGCCTCGATGGTCCTACCACCCCCTTAGTGCTCTATGTCCTCTGACTTTGGCCCTATGATCTCTAACTCTGCACCTTTGAAAAGCTAGGAGCTCATCTCTCTGTTGGCACAACTACCTCATAAAGATCCCTGTAATAAGTGGCCCTCTCCACTGATCTGACCAGCTCTCACACCATACCATCAGATGAGAACCCACTGCAAAGGCGTCTAACCTTTGTGAACTACTACTCTATCTCATGTCTTCGCGCTATAGCTTGGTCTCTCTCCATAAGAGCACTATCCCTCTATGTACGAGCACTGTCCCTCTCTGTATAGGCACTATCCCTCTCTAGTCTCATTGCCTCAAACTCTACAGTCATAAGTATGAGTCTCTCCTCTAAGTCCTCCCTGTCACCATCTCTAGGAGCATCCTCATCTCATCTCCCCTCTACAATCCGATCTCAGAGCTCTCTCTCCTACTCCTCCATCTATGCATCCTCATCGTCATCCTCAACATCATCCTCTCCATATCTTGCCAACACACCTAGAGGGTCTAAGTCCATCTCCGCATCCAAATCCTCTACAACATCCTCTACTGCTATATCCTCCTCAACTAACTCCTCCGCTACAGCATGCTCACCACCAACCTATACATCCACTCTCCCTCTGATGTCTGCCATCGGTACATCAACTACTACTGCCTCCTGAATAGGTACATGTCCACCTACTTGACCCCCTCTCCATCCTCTCCATCCTCATCTCCCACCTCTACCTTTGCCTCTGTTGTCATCTCCATCACCTCCACCTCTCTGTTGTCCTCTCAATCCTGTGCCTTGTCTCATGACTAGTGTTGGCTGGTCAGGATCTGTATAAGGAATCAGATGATGAACCACCCACCATGCATCATATGCAGCTGTAGTCCCTAGATCTACTAATCCATCTCTCCATCCCCACTTTACTAACTGTAATGCTTGTATGTATGCCTCTGCAGTAGCCACTGAAATCATGGGTCCCCACCATGGAACCTCTCTCGATGACCGAGCAAACTCTGCTCTACCTCGAGGCTCATCTTGAACCTCCCTGAACTGTCTCAGAACACTATCTGGCAGATGTCGCTTGATAATGTGAACACTAGAAATAGTCCTCCCAATGAGATACTGTGTCCGTTTGTAGAATGGAAAATGTATATCTTCGTTCACCCACTCCTCACAATCCATGTAAGGTCTCCATGTGAACTAATCAAGAATATCCAAGGCGTGTCGCTAGTACCCTGTGTCTCCCACATGGGTCTATGTAATCTGTCCTGTATATCGAAACACATATGGGCATCTCTCCTCTCTCTCTACTGTAACTAGAGGACGAAAAATAGCTATCCTCTCCCAACCCCATACCATCAACAGTGTCGTGCCACAACTCAACAATTGTTCATCTTTGTAGGCGATGTCATGTAAATGGAAGTACAACATCCCAAGTAGACATGGACCCCATGCATATCTCATCTCAAACTCCAACACGCCGACCAGCATAGCTCCCCATCCCACTTGAAATCTATGACCCCGTCTGTCTGGAAGAACTATACCCCCAATCAAGGTACATAGGATACAATTGATCTAATCATATCTATCTGCTAGTACTGGCCATCTAATCTTGTAATTCTCGTTCCTGAGCCTACTGATGTCATCCACCTGATAGAACCATGCTAACACCGTCAATCCTCACTGGGTATCATACATAACCTGCTCACCTCTAATAGGTAATCTTAGAATCTTGTACACATCCTCCAATGTGATAGTGGCCTCCCCAGTCGGTAAATGAAATGACGATGTCTCTAAATGCCATTGCTCACACAGTGCCATCAACATCCCCCTGTTTGCCCGAATGGCAGGCATTGAAAAATAGTGACGAAGACCTAGCTTCCATAGAAGTCAAATCTCTGCAGACGTCAAGGTGTCTCTCAAGTCGAATGTGTCTGGTCAAGACTCCCGTGTATAAATAGGATCTAACACCACTTGCAATTTAACCATGATGCCAGCATTTTTCAAATTTTCCTTGGAAATTTTTTCAAAAATTTCACTAGTCAAATACGGCTCACATTACAAATGCGGTGTATTTTTGCAAATACGTTGCACAATGCCTCACATGCGGTGCATATTTCATATGCATCGCATATTTTCACAAACCCATTTTGACTACTGCACATGCTGTTCCCTAACCCACATGCGATGCATTTTTCATTACCCTCTTATCTACAACATAAGCGTTTCAAAAATGCATATGCGGTTCAAAACGTCGCATGTGTTTATCCCTTTCACACATGTGGTGCATTCTAAATCACATGTGCACATTCCCTAACTAGCCAAATCTAGCCCTAGTGCATTTTTGCAAATGCGTCATTTCGCAATCAAATGTGGTGAATACGACGGCATATGTGTCGTTTACGATGCACCGCATTTGCTTGTTAATTTTCAAACACCTGGAACTACGTGCAAAAATAAATTTCAAGCGCTCATTTTTGGGTACATACTGGTAGTCCTGCTTCGGCTGGCCTCCTGAATGTCCAAATCCGATATCCTCAATGCCTAGTATGTGGAATAGGAGTCATCTTCATCAGCTAGTCAGAGCAAAATTCCTCTTTTTCTATCTCCTCCGGGTGCAAATGAATTCCATTTCACCCTAATTTCTATTTATAGGTTGGATTTGGATGGCATTTCTTCAGCCCTTTTCTATTGGCTACGTAGCCTTTTGACTTCAAATGACCCGTTTTCATCCAAAACATCTCCAAATTCAATTTTGTCGACTCCATAGCATTTCTGACTATCAAATTGACTTATTGGGAATATTTCCTGATTTTTTTTTTGCAAATTTTAAAAAATTGTCAATTTTCCCGAGGGGGCATACCTTAACTTGTTTCATGCTGGGGCACAATCGGGGCATATTTTCTTTGACACAATGTTGTACCAACATTGTATCAAAGAGGGGCAAACTGTAGATACCGAAAATTGGTCTAGGCCTACAAGTACACATTTCGACATAATTTTCTATAGTCCATCATCTTGATTAAATAATGTTAATTATTTAATTAACCTTTTCAACACATATTTCCTCTATTAATTAAATACCCCTTTTTAATTAATTCATTAATTCATTATTAATCTTTATTCAACTTGATTAATTAAATAAATCGTATTTATTTAATTATGTTGCAAACTAATTTATTCTTCCCCCTTTATCTATCAATTAAATAAATTATTATTTAATTACCCCTTTATCATACTTTTCCAACGATAATTAAATATATTCATTTAATTATTCATTTGACCCCCTTTATCTATAATTAAATATTTATTATTTAATTATTCATATTATCCTTTCAAACAGTCAAATTAAATAAATTAATTTATTTATTTAATTAAAATCTCTCACTTTCAAATGTGGAATTAAATTAACATTTAATTCCTATTTAATTAATTATGTCACATTCCTCTATCATTTAGCTATCTAATTCACACTCACCTTCTGACTCGAGATCTATTTTTAATTCTTCAGTTATGTCTGTGTTTATCTCTACAAGAAGACTCTCCGTTACAACTCGTCGATTAACTAGTTCTAACTTTTGTTTGCATTCAAATGCATTAAGTCTTTGAGTTGCAACTTTGGCTTTTGCATACAAAGTCCATTTCTTCTATTTTTGGAGATTAAGATCTGAACTTGTGTTCTAACTCACGTTCTAATTTAGTCTCTATCTTCAGTCTTTCCTGAACTCATGTTCTAACTCGCGTTCTAACTCACGTTCTATCTGACACATAACTCACATCGCATGGCATTCATAAATCTCATCCATTGATCTCTCTTTCAATCTAAGCCAATCATTCGAAAACCCAAAATATATTAAATGGCCTCTCATTATCATTATTCCTCCTCCTGAAATCACATACTTTTGAGAAGAGATTCAACTTCAATATTTTGCTTAGACACTCGACAATACTATACTTGCATTCAAACACATAAATTTGAGGGCAATAATATTGAAAAGGAAAAATGGAGAAGAACAATCAAGATAATTCGAAGGGATGAATGCATATTTGGTGAGATCATTTTGGTTTTATTAATTTAGTTTATTTCCTCATTCTTTGTTGTTAGATTTTAGATTATCTAGATTAAGATTTAACTTTGTTTATCTAGTCACACTTGCAAAAAATATGGGATGTTACAAGAAGAGTAGAAACAAGAACTTGGCCATTAGTTGTCCACTTATTTTTAACAAAAGCTCAGAAAATTTAAATATTTGGTCTAGGGCCCATAAATTTTCCAACCAACACTCTATCCATTAGAGAAATATTATGATCAATGACTAGATCAGGGATAGAAATGGAAAACTTACCCTTAACCAGCTCATAAATGTTGCAAAATGGGGGGAAAAATAATTTAACATTTGGTTTAACTCCAAACAGAGACGACCAAGGCTTAAGCTTAGCTCCTTCCCCAGCAACGGTCGCCACCACGTTTTTGGTTTTTCCAATCTCATGTCCTTTAATACATCCAACAGGAATATAAATCAGGACAACATTCCCCCCTTGGTCCACCTGAATGTTTCTTCTGAGGTAATTCTCTTCTAAGTCATTCTTACCTTGCTTTCAACTCGAATCTTGCACCGATTCCACCTATGAATCATCAGAGCATGCTCCTCCATGGCCTGCACAATTGTTCAAAAATTCAAAATTCAAAATTAGATGTTATCTTTCCTATTTAATAAAATTTATGTGGAGAGTAAACATTTACTTTGTTATTTTCTACATTGCATAAAAATCATAATGAAAAACATTAGAAACTTTATATATTGTTGTACCCAAGAAATTCTACATACAAATAATTTTTACAATTTTCTGTTTTAAGATTATTTACTTAATGTGTGTGCTAGCTCATTACAATAATAAAATGAAGTAGCCATTTCCATAACATGGTTTGGTTCTCTAAAAAATCCCACACCTATAGATTAACACATAATATTTTTCAATAGGATATGGAGAGCTCACCTCCCAACCATTGACCTACTTGTAGGTCACCCTTAAGCTAGGAGATCTCTCTATGAAATGGGTTACACACAAAATCATACAAAATTTTACAAGAACAAAAATTAATCTCCACAATAGCAATAAAATACATATTCATCCTTTAACCCCTATTCTCTAATAAACCAAAAAGACAACACCATATAATCATGAACCAAAACTCCTATTTTTTTAATGTACATAAACAAGGGATGGTCTTCCCCTAAGGGTGAGTTTGTTAGAGTAATTGGTTATTTACTTGATTAATTAAACAATATTTGTTTAATTAATTAAAGTTCTTTTTTATCTCTTTTACACTTAAGCTAAAATTAGGTGCATAATAATTAATTATTCTATTAACTATTAATGTGCAAGCCTAGGGTTTTCCTTTTTAGGGTTTCTTTGACCTATATGTGGTTGAAATTTTTTCTTTTGTATCATTATTCTTTTACACATTGGATAATACAAAGTTCCACATCTTTGAAAATTTTATTGTTTTTGTGTGTTGCTTCTCTTTGCTTCTCCCTGTAATAGGTATTCTTAGCTTGCAGAGATCACTAGGATCCTATGAAGTATTTTCCAAATTCCTACATGGTATCAGAGCATCAGATCTATAGCTACCTGTTCTTGCTTTGAGAAATTTTGCATTAGAAGTAGATTTGGGGTTTCACCAATTTTGCAGGGTGATTTTTGGTGGATCCAACATATTTCATTTTTTGGGTTCACTTTGGGTTCAAACGGACCTTGCCGTTGGATTCACAACATCCAAAAACCCCTAAATCGACTGTTCATTCGTCGATTTTGGCTATAGTCAACTGGGGAGGAAATTTGTTTTTTCCCAGGAGCCGTATGGCCCTAGGGCACGTTTTTCTGAGGTGAAAACGTAGAAAAATATAAAAAAAATAAAAAATGCGTAGGTTTTTTCTGTGGTCGGTTAAAAATCCGAGTGCCGCCCATCCACTGCCAAGTGGCCACCAGCCACTGGCAGTCTGCCCTTGCACCGCTTGCTTCCACCACCAGTGAACCGTGCCCACCCTGTGACGCTCCCCTGGCTGCACTGCCCACTTCCACTACTGGCATACCCCATCGCCGCCACTCTCTCTAGCCCCCGCAGGCTTAACTGCTCGTTGGTGGTCTTGTGGGGGACTGAGCGCCTAGCGCTCCGCCCTGCAAACCTCCCAACCCCCACAGATAATCACATGGGTGACCAAGGGCTTAGCCAAAGCTCCAGCCCCCTAGTCTGCCCAGGCGACCAAGGGCTCCTTTTTTAGCTCTAGGGTGCTAAAGGGGGTATGATACGGCATTTTGACCCACTTTCACTCAAATGGGCATATCTCGAGCATTGTAGCTTGGATTTTCAAACAAAAATAGGTGTTGGACACCTGATTCCAGCATTGATCTGATGGTCCCAGATTTTTTTAAAATTTTTTGATTTTTGTTATAGTTTTTTCCAATCAAAATGGGGTCTTTCTTCTACACTTTCGGGGCCATAGAAGGTGTAAGCAAATAGGTGTTGGAAAGATCTCATTATGATCTATTCAGATATGTGATATTTTTAGAATTCTCATTAGGTACACGAGAATTTATTTTGAAGTGTTTTTTCTTATGCATTGCTTCCTCTTTCTTAGTTTATACTAGGGTTTGGGTTTATCTCTTGTGGGGGGGTGTTTTTTTCTTGCTTTCTGCCATTTATATTAGAAAACCAGAACAACAAAACTTTCAAAAAAATCAAACCCTTCTGCATCTTCTGTCTATTCTGAAAGTTCACATAATAATAAAAAACACAAGTAGGTATAGGTGCAGAGTTTCATGGCAAACTCCTCAATTGAATTACTCACATCACACAACTATCACACCTGAAAGTATCACATGATGAGGCTTCTCAGGTCATGAGGGTTGTGGTCTTGTTTAGATGAGGTTTAGCCTCAATTGCAGTGTCCTTTTGAGATTCTTCAACACAGGAGCAAGATGGATGAAGCTATGGGTTTGCTATCCATGCACGTTTCAGATAGTCTTTTGTTTCACCTTGATGCTTTGCTCACTCCTCGAGCAATGTGGTTGAAGTTTGAGACACTTTTTGGGACCATTAACGAGTTCTAAGCATTACAGATTGAGGCAGAGCTGACTTCACTATTACCTGTATCATTTCCCACTATTGAGGACTTTTTGAACAAGTTGAAAACTATCCGCACTATTTTACAGGGTTGTGGCAAGAATGAGTCAGACATCGAGTGCATTTAATTGATCTTTTCGAAGCTTTGTGGTCCATTTCAGATATTTGCTTCTTCTTTCTATTCCACCATGGATGGCCTAGGTACTCATTTTACCATGCCTACCTTTGATGTGTTTTGTGAGCGTTTGTCTCATGAGCAATCACACCTTTCTTAGATAGATATGCTCTCAAGATCAAAGAACAAAGTATTGGCTGCTCAGTCATCTAAGGAGAAACAAATGCATAAACCGAAGCCCAAGAAAGATTCTGTAGGCAGTGAGCATTCCTCCAAACCACCTCCTAAGTCTGATTCCAAACCACCACTTAATCCAAAAGAGGGAAAATCTTTGAATTCCGATGAGTCTTCCTCCAAGACTAAGTAGAAATTAGGAGATACTTACAGCTTCCGTGGCAAGGAAGGACATCCAGTTTCCAGGTGTTGGACATGATTATAGGCTTTAGAGGAAGCCATGCAGTAGCATCACATCTCCTCACCTCAGTCATCTTCTCCTTCCACAGGGAAAGGCCATGCTCTCACTGCTCGAGCATCGACCTATGGGTCCACTTGGATTTTAGATTCTAGTGCTTCTCACCATATGAGTGACACTCAATAGTTGGTCACTTCTCTTGCCTCTTGTGGTACTTCACAGATTGCAGTGGGTGACTCTACACAACTTTCAATCTTGGGTTCAAGTTCTTTCTCTTCGGATGGGGTCACTATACATGATGTTGTGGTTATTCTTGACATCTCAACAAACCTCCTGTCCATTTATCAGATTTTCCATTCTGGCTCTGGTAAGATAGTTGAGTTGTCACCACATGATGTGGTTATTCAGGACCTCCATGACTCTGATCTGGTTGTGGCTACTGGGAGTGTTGACACTGCATCTCATCTTTATAGATTTCATGGATTTGAGTCTTTTGAGGGTATAGGTTCATCTCTTATAGCACATGTAGATTCAATGAGTAAGCTTTGGCATGAGCGTTTCGGCCATGTCAATTACAGATATCTTCTGCATATGAGTACATAGGCACTTGTTCTTGGTCTTCCATAGATTTCTTGCACAGACGGTGTTTGTCATGGTTGTGTGCTTGGAAAGCATCATAGGGATCCCCTTCCGAAGGGAAGAGCCACTCGTGCTTTGGCACCCTTGGAGTTGATTCATAGTGACCTCATGTCATTTTCCACTCCTTTGTTTTCTAGGGCCAAGTATGTACTCACATTCATTGATGACTTCTCCAGACACACATGGGTGTACTTTCTTAAGTACAAGTCTGATGTCCTTGATTCCTTTCGAATCTTCAAGACATTTGTAGAGAAGCAGTCTGGCCTTTGTATTCAGTGGATACGAAAAAATAATGGGGGGGAGTATGTGAATCAGGCCTTTAGAGATTTTTGCACTGAGCATGGTTTGCAGCATCAGTTTACTGTTCCCTACACCCCTTAGTAGAATGGTGTTGCTGAGAGAAAGAACATGAATTTACGGGAGATGGAAAATTTTATGATTCAGTCCAGGTCCATGGATTCATCTTTTTGGGTTGAGGCAGTTAATTGTGCCAAATATATTCAGAATCGGATGCCTCACAAGGTGATTCAACATATGACTCTTGAGGAGGCTTGGTCTCCTGAAAAGCCTGATGTTTCATCATTTCGAGTATTTGATAGTGAGGCATGGGCATTTATTCCTGATGCTCAAAGGAGAGCTATGGAGCGAAAGAGTCAACCCCTCATTTTTGTCGGCTACTGCAAGGATGTTAAGGCATACAGGTTGTTTGATCCTCATTCTAGAGAGCTCCTATTTTTGATGGGATGTCTAGTTTGATGAGCACCTTCCCACAGTGGATACTCTATCTCCTATGTCTACTTCACTACCTACTCTTCCCACTGTAGCTCTTCAAGATTATGTGGAGGATGATTCTTATGAGGATGTTCATGATCCCCCATCTTCACCTCCACTTGCTCTACCTCAGATTCCCAAATGGGCTAGCTTTACTGTTGAGGTAGTAGGATCTATGGTAGGTGATCCTTCAGACACTCGTTGCACCCGTTCTCATACTGCGGGCTCTAGTCTTTTGAGGCATGCTCTTTCAAAGGATCCTTAGAAGTTTTCAGAGGTGATAGGTCACCCTGAGTGGGATAGTGCTATGGAGGAGGAGTATTCTTCTTTGATGATGAATAGTACTTGGGAACTCTATCCTCTTCCTAAGGGTAGAAAGATGGTTCGGTGCAGATTGTTTTATCACACCAAGTATGTTGTTGATGGTTCTATTGATAAGTACAAGGCACATCTTGTTTTGAAGGGTTTCTCCTAGGTTGAGGGTATTGATTACTCCAAGATATTTTCCCCTGTCGCCAAGATGAATTCTATTCGCTTTGTACTCTCACTTGTAGCTTCTAGGGGATGGCCCATTTTTTAGATGGATGTGAAGAGTGCATTCTTGCATGGTGACCTACAAGAGGAGATCTATATGGAGTAGCCTCAGGGATTTGTTCAGGATGCTTCTTTGGTTTGCAGACTTCAGCGTTCATTATATGGTCTCAAATAGGCCCCTCGGGCTTGGTATGAGAAGATGGACTCCTTTTTTCTATCCATTGGTTTCACATGCTGTCATTCAAATCCCATTGTCTATATTTATAATCTTGAGGGTGATATCCTAATTCTTGTGATATATGATGATGATCTCCTCATCATAGGTAGCTCATCCTCTATGATTCAACATGCTTAGCAAGCTTTGATGGAGTAGTTGAGATGACAAATCTTGGTCTTTTGCACTATTTTCTTGGTCTTCAGGTGATTCAGTCTTCTAATGGAATCTCCATTTACTAGCAGAAGTATGCTCTTAATATGCTTCAATGCTTTGGCATGCTTGATTGCAAGGCTTCCCCCACACCTTTTTAGTCAGGGGTTGTTTTGACTACTACTTGCCCCACTCCTTCAGTAGATTCTACACTTTACAGGCAGTTGGTTGGCAGTTTGTTGTACCTGACTCACACTCGTCCTAATCTTTGCTTTGTAGTTGGCCTTGTCTCTTGATTCTCTCATGATCCTCATGAGAGTCATTGGAAAGCTTCCAAATGTATCTTGAGGTACATTCAAGGCACCATTTCTTATGAAATTCACTGCACATCACGGGATAATCACATTGTTGGCTACACTAACTCAGATTGGGCTGGTGATGTCAATGATCAAAAGTCTACTTCTGGCTTTGTTTTTTGTCTTGGCTCTAGTCCTATCACATGGACTTGCAAGAAGCAAATTGCTCATGCATTATCATCTACAAAGGTTGAGTATCGAGCTGCATTGCTCGCTAGTCAGGAGATTTTATGGATTCAACAGTTGATGACTGAGTTTGGTTTTCCTCCTAATAGTCCCACTATTCAGTGGTGTGACAATCAAAGTGCTATACACATTTCTCATAACCCGGTGGAGCATCAGTGGATGAAACACATTGAGCTTTATATGCATTTCATCAGATAATTGATTCAGGATGGTTCTCTCATCTTGGAGTATATTCCCACTATCGAGCAGGTTGCAGACATCTTCACGAAGCCTTTTGTATCGCCGCGCTATCTTCAGTTGCACTCTATGCTTGGGGTGAAGGAAGTTGTCCTTGGGGGGTCTTTATGAGGCCTTCCTTCCTTCATGTTTCTTTTAGCATGTTCTTCTATCTCTTTTTGGAGAGGAGTTTTTTCTCACTGGGTTTTCTCCTTTTCTCCATTTCATAGAGATTTCCTTATACGTGGGTACCTGATCTAGCCTTGTTGTAGAGACCCATTATTTTTTGCTTTCAGTAGCTTCTTCTAGGTTTTAGCTTCTCCCTAAGTCTAGCTTAAGGGGGGGTGTTAGAGTAATTGGCTATTTACTTGATTAATTAAACCATATTTGTTTAATTAATTAAAGTTCCCTCTTATCTCTTTTACACTTAAGCTAACGTTAGGTGCATAATAATTAATTATTTTATTAATTATTAATGTGCAAGCCTAGGGTTTTCCTTTTTAGGGTTTCTTTGACCTATATGTGGTTGAAATTTTTTCTTTTGTATTATTATTCTTTTACACATTGGATAATACAAATCTCCACATCTTTGAGCATTTTATTGTTTTTATGTGTTGCTTCTCTTTGCTTCTCCCTGTAATAGGTATTCTTAGCTTACAGAGATCACTGGGCTCCTATGAAGTTGTATTTTCCCAACTTCTAGTCCACCTGAATGTTTCTTCTGAGGTAATTCTCTTCTAAGTCATTCTTACCTTGCTTTCCACTCGAATCTTGCATCGATTCTACTTGTGAATCATCAGAGCATGCTCCTCCATGGCTTGCACAATTGTTCAAAAATTCAAAATTCAAAATTAGATGTTATCTTTCCTATTTAATAAAATTTATGTGGAGAGTAAACATTTACTTTGTTATTTTCTACATTGCATAAAAATCATAATGAAAAACATTAGAAACTTTATATATTGTTGTACCCAAGAAATTCTACATACAAATAATTTTTACAATTTTCTCTTTTAAGATTATTTACTTAATCTATGTGCTAGCTCATTACAATAATAAAATGAAGTAGCCATTTACATAACATGGTTTGGTTCTCTAAAATATCCCATACCTATACATGAACACATAGTATTTTTCAATAGGATATGGAGAGCTCACCTCCCAACCATTGACCTACTTGTAGGTCACCCCTAAGCTAGGAGATCTCTCTATGAAATGGGTTGCACACAAAATCATAGAATATTTTACAAGAACAAAAATTAATCTCCACAATAGCAATAAAATACATATTCATCCTTTAACCCCTGTTCTCTAATAAACCAAAAAGACAACACCACATAATCATGAACCAAAACTCCCATTTTTTTAATGTACATAAACTAGGGATGGTCTTCCCCTAAGGGTGAGTTTATCCATGGCATCGCATCCAAGATTCAAAAAAAAAAATAGAATGAAAACACAAAATCTCAAGAATGAAACAACTAACAAAATTTTAACATCTCTGTCATAAAACTTACAAAATTAAATCAAAAAGCTAAGAATCCTACCTCTTTGAGTTTTTCAAACAATGAAGAAGATGAGTTGAAAATATTTGACTCCAACTCCATCTTCTAATCCCTTGCCAAGACAAGAAAAATAAATTCTACCAAATCAACAAGTCCAAACTCTCCAAAAAAATTAAAACCAAGAAAAAAGAATCCTTCTTTCTAAAATCCCCCATTTTTTCATTTCCAAATGAGAGTAAATAGGAAACCATAATGTGGGTTCTGTGAATGAGAAAGTGAAAAATTCTATTTTAATATTCCTCCATCAAGTAAAATCTCCTAGAAGTGCTCACACATATGCAAGATCATTTTGGGAGGTGGGGAGTGCACTTGGGAACTCTTCTCATGGTCTCTTTTAAAAGAGGCTCACACATGTGAGTCCTCTATGTGCTTCCCTAAATTCATAAATGAATCTAGGGGAACGAGAATGAGACAAGACAAGTCATCTCTTCCTCATCCCAAGATGATTTTCATCACTCCACTTAATGGACCATTAAGAGGGGTTAAATAAAGGACCAGGATGAACTTTGAGGTGTAAATGAAACCCATACCTATAGGTACCTACCCTAGGATACCAAAAAATAAAATAATTTAAAAAAAAAAACTTATAGAGGCCCTCAAAAACCCCATAAAAGAAAGTATCCAAATTTACCACCTAGGATGCCAACTCACATCCTATGATCACATGAACTTAAACAAAAAACATAAACATGTATAAACAATTAACATTAAAAAATTAATCATATCAAAAACACACATTCATAATCCACATTACAAATTAAACACATGAAATTATAGTCCCTCAATATGGAGTATGGTCTTGGTTTCATAGTTTAATCACATACACTTCTCAAGAGATCTCAGATTCGATAGGCCATGAAATTATACATGCTCACTCAATGTTGCATGTCATTATTTTCAATAATCAGTATAGAAAAAAAAAATGTAGTTAAATAATCCAAAGTACATATATTCACAACTCAATTAAGATAACCATCTATCAATTTATCTTACTTCCAATTAAACCTAATTTTCAAGATTCATAGCTTCTATGAGATTATAAAAATTTATTCAAATCCTCTAAAATCATCCTATGACAATGATCAATGTCTTTTACTAGAGAAATATATCGATTGTCTTAATTGTGGTAAAAACCATAAATTATTTAATCAATTGAATTCAATTAATGTTAGGTTCATACAATAGGGTCTACAAAGGTGCTTTAATATTCACAATCTATTTCATATTAATTTGTGCACACTTTAGTTAAGATATTTAGTTGCTACTCCACCTTCCAAAATTCTATACTAGTTTATCTTACATTTCCAAAATACTTTAGGGATTTTTATGAATTTGTCACATTATCCTTTAAGCTAGGTGACCTTATTGGATTGTAAAATGTGCACTCCGATATAGGATTTATCAATTCCTATTTATGACAATCCTTGATATATCATTAAACTGCTTTGTTATTTGAACATATTCATCTCTTGGTGATTAGATTGAGAAGGATAACTCCTATTGGATTTACCTATTAGCCCATGATATCTTACCATGCCAATAATAGTTAATTATTTTAGATCAGTCTCATTATGTCTAGCTATCTATTAATGTATTGCACCCTCAAGATTAGGGTTATATTAGTTTCACTCAAGGTAGGGCCTTACAATAGCCAAAAGGATTACATAATGCATGTTATATTGTACATTGATACTATTTGAACAACATGATTATGATCAATTTTATGAGGAAATCCTTTTGGAACATCCACATAATCTACTAAGTGCACATCTAAGTGTTTGTATATTTTGGTGATGTAAAAGCCTTTGACTCTTCTAATTTTTCTACTCCTTCTCCTTCTTGAAAATATTTTGGCTTCTCTTCATATTTTTCTTCTTCTTTTACTATTACTACTTATTCTTCTATTTTTCTCCTTCTTCTATTGTTCATACTTATTCTTCTCACATATTCATATTTCATAACATGTTGTATTGTATAAAATGAGTTCTATAAATTGTATTTCAATTAATTTTTTTGAATAATCTACCTTGATTAATTTGGTTATGGAGTTTTCCCTTTGCTTGTGTTGATGAAATCTTTGGGATTCATTTGGCAAGATACACCACTACCCTTTCTCAATTTCCTTTCATTTCAGATCTTAGGCTAATAATTTTAACTTTTATTTTATATTGGATATTGTGAATACCTTATTCTAATTGAATTATTTTTTTGTCTATAGAATGCAACAATAGATTTAATGGTTTTAGGTTTTCTTCCTGGTGCATGTATGAATCATTACCTCAACCTCTAGTTTGTAGTCCCATGGTGGGGATGAAAAAATAGTTTTGCTAATAACTTATTCAAAAAAATCAAAATAAGCTAAAATTTTAGTATTACTTACCTCTACTTTGAACATACATTTTAAAAAATAAATCCTATAACTCTACTAATTAGTACCATACATAGAGTGAATTTTGTTAAAACAATAATTTTGAAATGGTTTTAAATGACTTTAATATTCAAGATTGTGGAGCTAAGATACAAAAAAGTAACATAGGAATATATATGGGATTCTTGAATGCATGATACAAGGAGATGACACATTTAGGAGGTACCAATTTAACTCCTAATCATTCCCAAGTAGGAGATAAGTTCACTTGGCCTAATTATGATAGATGTGGCACCTAATTACCATTAATCAAAGATTGATGACACAATGTTGGTGCTTGTATACCTCAAGTCAAGATGTACAAATGCCATTATTAGCTAATTCGATGAGAAAATTAATTATTCCTAATATGTTAAATAAACTTGCTAAATAGATGTAATATCACACTTAAGATAGAGACATATCTAAAATAAAGATATTTGTATTTCAAAATTCCAAAATTGAAAATTTGAAAGCTTAGTTTGTTTTTAGATTTACGAATTATATAAGAAACTATACAAAAGTATTATTGTAAGATAACATTTGAATAATAATAAGATTGATTAAAGATATCAAATATTATTATTTGTATTTTCAAGAATTTACGAAAGAACTATATTATATAAAAAAATGTAAAGTGAATGAATTGGAGAGGTTGTAACTTATATTTAATTCTTTCATTACACTACTATTACTTAGTCTACTCATTCTATGATTGAATACTTATGTATTAAATATTTATATGTTTATTTTACATCAATCATTTCTTCTATCTTTAGGTATGAGAAGTCTATATAGGATGTAAAACCTCCATTCCAAAACTCAAATTGTCGTCTTTCAAAAAATTGTTATATAGTCTTGTTGCTATTCTATATGCAAACAATGTGCTAGCTTAATTATTCTTTCGAACAATATTCTTATGTTCCTTTAAATCATTATGAACATCTCTCTGAATTCATCTCTTATTGTGAAATGATTTCGACGTATCTTCAAGTTTCAAACCTCATCAATATATTATTTTGTTCATTGATTACAACATGATAGAATTTAAATGATGGTAATCTTAAGCAGTAAACAATGATAGCTGACTACGCTATAATACATTAAAAGAAAATATTTATAACAAAGTGACCCACCAAAGAATTCATCATCATAACTATGACATCTTAAAAGTTGGAAGCAGAAATCGGTACCCACACCAGTGAGTCAAAGTATCCTATGTACTAATTCAGAGGGACCCATGGCAACATTGTAACACAGTAGAATGTGGCATGGGATCTGGGGCTCCAGCATCCGAGTTTTAAAGAAGAGAACAATGAAAAGAGGCTATAATTAGCACTTTCTACTGGATCAGATTGCAAATACAGTTTGAATATAACGTAAAAATCTAAAACAACGGCTGAATGGCATCACGAAAATCCGACTTACTATTCCAGAAAAGTGCCAAAAACAGCAACAGTTTAAACCTTATTCAAAGCATATCGCCCATGAATTTACCTGCCGTATATCCTATATTAATTTTTATATATAACCAATATTAATGTAGAATTTGTATATATTAATTTTATTTATATCTTAAATTATTAAAGATAATATTTTTTTTAGGTAAACAAGTTAATCTACATTATGTAGATAATATATTAATTTATATTAATATATATGATAGCTTATTTGATTTTGTAGGTTCTTCTTTAATCTATATTTATATATTAATATATATTATATAAATTATTATGATTTTAATTATTTATATTAATATATATTAAAGATTATATATATTATAATTTATTGTATTTTAACCATCTATTTTTTTATTTTAATTCAATCATTTATTTATTTTTTCTTTATATCTTCTTTCATTTATTTTAATAATTTTGATAATTGTTCTCCAATCATTTTGTTATATATTATATTTTTATGATTCTCTTCGAGTTATTTATTCACTCCTTCACACATTTAACGTTAATCTTTTTTATCTACTTATTTGAGTTATATCATATTATTATATTATTTATTTTCTTTATGTCTTCATCATTTTTTTTCTTCCTATTTTCACTTTTACTTCATTTTTCAATCTTCTCCCTCCCTACCCTCTCTTACCACATAACTCTTCTTATGGTCATTTCTACAATCATATTCTTCATTACCCTCTTCTTAGGATGAATCATTGAGTTAGGGTTAGGGTAAGGTCATTAGAGTTATTTATTCATTGTTTGAGAAATTTATCTTTAACCCTTTTTTAACTTATTTTCACTTTTACTTCATTTTTCAATCTCCTCCTTCTCTACCCTCTCCCACTACTTAACTCTTTTTAAGGTCATTTCTACTATCATATTCTTCATTATCCTCTTCCTATGATGAGATGAATCATTTAGTGTGGCTCCAAAAGTCAATTCAAAATAACATACATAGTTTAATCTAGAATTGTTAACTCTATCATTCATGGACTTTGAAAAATCATACCATCTATAATCATCAATTCATTAATATTTAATGATTATTGATTTGAATGAAGAGATATGATTGCACTTGTGTCTCTTACGAATCAAAAATCTGATAGGGGTCCACTGCAAATGAGTATTTACTGGGAAGGAAGAAGGAATTTTTTTTTTTGGAATGCAATGTGAAATATAAACAATCAATAATAAGAAATAACATGAAATTTTTTAGTTGAAAATTGATTATGAAAATGTAAAATAAAACCGAGGCCCGAATCTTATTAGTTACAATCTATGCAATAATTTTAATTTTAAGCAAGTAACCATCAATAACTTCTTTTAATATGTAATATTTAATAATTTTAGTTAGAATAGTTATTTAAAATTTATTGTAATTAATAATCTTAGGAATATAGTAAATTAATTCTCAACAAATATAATTTTTTAATAAATTTATTCTTAAAAAATGACAATTGAAAAATTAAATAAAATATAAATTTTTAGATAATTTTTTTTTAACAACAATAATTTCTCTCTAAAATTGAAGGTATGAGACAATTTTATCTCTATTTTTTTTTTGTATTTATTAGACCAAGATGCAAATCTATATGTGATCTTTTTGTCAAGGTTAATCAATCAATTGATTGATTATTATTTAATTATGTTAAGATACATTTGCATATAAATACATGGCAGAGTTAAAGTTTTGGATTAAATAATATTTATGAAAAGTATGGAAAATTAAATGATTCTCCTTTTTTAAAGAGTTATTAGGATGCCATTCATTAGGAATATGCAATAAAAAATTATTATTTTAAAAATTTAGTCAATAACTTTGGGTATGGCATATTTTTGAAGAAAGAAAGATGTTTAATATTCAATACTTTTTATAATTAGTATTTAGTCCATAATTTTGGAAATAAAAGCATTAGTGTGCATGTGATTTATGGGTTACTAGAAATAGAATTAAATGAATGCAAGTAGAAAGGATTCAAAAGTAGTCAATTACAAGGAAATTGGAAATAAAAATATCAGTTTTTTATGAATTTCTTCTTAGTGCTATTGAAGACTGAGTCACACCATCTTTGATCTAAAACAAATAAAAAAACCTCATGAAAATAAGAATGTGATGACACAATGCACATATTTTGCATTGTTAGAATAAATGAAGAAAATATATGGATTGTTTTGAGGTGACTTAACCGAAGTCTCAAGTGCTTCTGCAACACTTACCATCACATGAGAAACATGTTATTATAGAGTATTTTTATGGAAGTGAAGTGTATATAAGGAATTTTGGATGCATGTATCTATGTAAGAAGAAATATATGGCTTTAAAAGAAAAAGCACAAAACCCATGCTCGTTATCCTCCCTACCATTTTTGGCATCATGGAGCTTTGTGGACTCTAGCCAAACCCCTGAGAAAGAAAATTAGGGAACATCCAAATTTCATGGCATTCCATTATACATCACGCAATAACAAAGTTGGGGAAAATCTAGTGTTTTCATATCTTATGTATCATATTGTAGTGTTTTCTCTATTGTGGTAACTTTGTAAAAAATAGGTATCATGATTTTTGAATGCTTTTGCATGGTTTAGCCTAGTTATTACAAATAGAAGACAGGGGTATGTTAGTGGATGGGAAAGAAAAATTAGAAAGGAAGCATAAAAAGTGATTAAGTATGTGGGTAAAATCAATTTAGAGAATCTGATACTGAAAATAATCAATAATATTTAGAATTACTTCACTTAATCTATATATTGATAATGGAAAAGTTATGTACTTACATTGATGGTGTTTCACAAGCACGAGAAACATTGGATTGAGTTGTTGTAGCATTAAAGAATTTGAAATAGACAATTTACAATACACTAATTTTTTTGGATGTCTATTGTATCTATGCAACATTATAAAGGAAATAATAGAGATCTACAATAGAAGAGGTTAGCATTATCTATTGTAAATAGAAAGAGATAAAATAGAACATTTTGAATACATGATTGAATATATAGTAGAGTGTATAGTAACGAAAAAGGTGCATCTAACTTCACAAACATATATATCGGTATAGATTTTCTTTTGCATCTGCTTATATTTGCATTGCATGGATAAGATGTATATGCAAAGATGTGTTTGTGAAGCATAGTGACATTTAACAACCAATAACCAGAAAGGAAAAAATGTATGCATGCATGCAATGAATACCAAGCCAACCATGACATTGCAAATGGTTTAGTTGAATGGAGAAATATCCACCATTTCCATGTACTTATAGGGATAAATATTGTGATGGAAACAAGAATTTTTTTGTCCTCTCACAAGCACATGGAAATGGTGTGTGGTTGTCCTCCAAAATCACATAAACCATAATATACAATGGTTGTGAAATGGTGAATCTTAAATGACAATTTTTTTGCGGGAAGACAATCGTACATTTGACTTCAAAAAAGATAGTCTACTCTACCCATTGCATTTTTTGCATGTGTACAGTTATCTTTTTAGATTATTTAAAGGAATATTTACATACAATTTTTTATGAAGATGGGAATTTTCCCTAAAGGTATAACAACATTTTTATTATGCAATTCTAAATATATTTATATAAAAAATACAATTGTAATCCAAGGAATCATATAATAAAAGTGATCATCGAATTGACAAGACATCTATTAAATAGTCTGGCAACTATTACATAATGAACCACTTGCTTTGTGGAATTGGGAAAAGTAATATCATGAAACATATTAATACAAGACAAGCAATCTATGTAATAGTTGAATTTTCAATTCAAAATTCAAGCTACATTATTTGGCACTAAATATTAGAGGAAAAACAGACAAATTGTGAAAGAACTATTAGGAAAACACTTAAGAATCGTAGGTGAATGCCAACTATTACATATATTGCTTGTCTTGTATCAATATGTTTCATGATATTCTCTTTTTCTAATATGTCTCAAGGTGCATGTAACATGTTATTCATTTTCATAGTTTACATCTTGTATTATTCGTGTCTTCACCCAGCCAATTTCTACTAGTTCTTTTTTCCAGCCTAGCCACGAATAGGATTTGTTGCTGCTAGAAGCCAGTAATTGTTGACAGGTGTCAGAGAGTTTCCCATGTTTATCTATGAAAATGTGGATTTTTCTAATTGTGTGGGCTGGTAGTGGCGGAGTTCTTTGCATTGAGGCATGGAAGTAGAATGGTAATTGATTTCTCAGGCGAGGGTTAATGCATCCTAACATTGTTGTATGATGGTGTGGGAGGGATTAAATGTAATATTCAATGGTGCAATGTGGGAAAGTATACTATTTTTGGTTCAATTCTTGAATGAGCCATTGTGGTGTTGGTTTGATAGTAGAGTATTAGAAAAATCATCACTTGCATCTACATTTGATAGGTTGGAGGATTCTAACACTAATATGCTCTGAAATGTGCAAGAAAATATATTGATGAAGTTGCATTGTTGAAAGAGCCATTATGGTCTTGGTTTCATAGAAGACTATACTAAAAATCATCTCCTTTTGCTTGGTTCTCATTTTGTACATGGCTATATTTTTTCCTTTCTATTTATTGGTTGTTATATATGCCCATGTTTCAAAAAGAAATTTTTGCATATACCACTTAGCCATGGAATACAAATATAAACACTTGCAAAACAAAATCTATACTGATATAAATGTTCATGAGGTTAGATGCACCTTTTTTAGTTATTATACAATATTCTATAGTGTGTGGAATCAAACTTTGTGGATGGGTCTCCAGTTCAAATAGATGAGAAAGAAAGAATATCATGAAAGATATTGATAGAAGATTCGATCTACATTCTTTGGTAATAAATATTGAAGACAAGTACATAAATTGTATAGGAGGTGCTAGAATGATTAATTTATTTTTCATGTATTTCATTCTCTACTTATTATTTCTTGTTATATGTTTGTATCTTTGGCGTTATACCCATTTTAAAGACTTTGAAGAGATTATGGTTTTTTATGAATGAAGAAATTACAGTTACATCTTCTTTCTTTCATCAAAAAATATGGTTATTGTCTGTAGTTATCTTTGTGCATCATTGGCATTATAGCCATTAACATAGGTGCAATCGCAGATTCACATATGAGTAATTGCATATATATGCAGAGGGTTAGTATGAAAGCATAACATTTTGGAGATAAAAATAGTTTAGTGGTTGTTAAGTGTTATTCTAATAGCTCTTTTACAATTTGTCTATTTTTCTATAATATTTAGCTTCAAATAATGTAGTTCAAATTTTCAATTAAGTTTGTGTCGTTATACCCATTTTGCACAAGTTATTGCTATATGTAGGATGGTGAAATCTTACACATTGGATTATATAGATTCAGCCATCCTCATAGAATAATATAACTCATTCCTTCAAACAATTGATAAAACCAACTCAAGCATGCAAAGAAGAAATGAAATACAACCTATTCTATGGTGGATTGGTGCCCTCAATGAAAATGTGAGAGAGCCCTTTCCTAATCCTTGATAAGCTTAGTGATATCATAGACAATGAGATGCTTGAAGTCAAGTTGCCTATAGTGTAGATGCTTTCAAATGTGGCTGTTGTGGAAATGAGAGAAAATGCCTTGCATTTATAGGAGAAGCTGAGAGAATAGAGGCCAAGATTAGGCAATGTGGGACTAAATCCCATCCAATAGGATAGAGACACTTGTCATAATGGGATTGGTCAAAGCTTGTGCAAGTTTTGGCCAATGTGCCCATTCAAATTTGAAAAATGTCAATAAATGCATGTTGTTGAGGGTTTTGGGGGGAATTATCTTTGTCCAAAAATGTCAAAGATGAGAGTTATTGAGGGAAAATAAGATTTTTAATAAATCAATAAATTGATTTATTGGTGCAAGTGGGTGGGTTAGTTAGGAGTTTAGATTTGACTCTAGTTGAGTCAAAAGCTAGAGAATGTTAATCATGATTTAGAAGTCAATTAATTTAGATTAATTAACTTAGGGGATATTAAGAAGTGACATTTGATAAATCAAATGAGAAGAACTTTAAGGATTTGATTAAATAATTTTGATTTATTTAATGAACCTTAGTGAATTAATCAATAAATTGCTTTAATTAATTAATAGCAGAATTTGATGTTAGTTAGAGCGAGATATATGATGTCAGTTTTGCATGTCTACATTTTGCCCCTCTTTGAAGCAATGTACTCGTTGCATTGGTTCAAAGAATGATGTTGCCGGCATCGAAATTAAAAAATTCTTTGGTTTTTTCGGATGCCCCAGTGGAAAATAAGTACGTTAGTACATTGCCCCCTCGAGAGATCGAGCGAAAAGATACAATTTGAGGTGGATCTCGCGACAAAGAGGTTCAAAATGGATGTATGGATGGTTAGACTATATGATAATGATGATGTAGATGAGATGTTTGGAAGATGCTTAGAATAACAAATTTATATTATCGTAAACAACTTTAAATGATTATGCAATGCATGTGAGATGGATGATATGGATGATGTTGTCCTGATATGATGGTATGACATGATTATGCGAAATGAGAATACGGATGCAAGATGGATGCATTGTTAGCGTAAAAGAAGATAGAAGAATGAGAGGGATGAACCCTTAAATTCAAGAAGATGAAGAAGTCCAACAAGTCTCCTAGTCATCAAGACTTTATTGGATATGACGATGAATGATGATGATGCGTTGCTTATCTAGGGATGGGAGAGAGCGTACCTTTCTTTATGTTTGATAACACACATAGGTGCGATGCATCAAGGTATTAAGAACCAGGATGGCGTTGCGCCTAGTATGATGGACTTTGACTCGACAATCAGATAGGAGTATTCTTGTTCACACTTGACAAACATAACCTTATTCAGAATGCAGTTCAGAAATTCTAGACATCTCGGGCCAAAACATAAGAAGGCAAGCCTTCTTATGTGGTCAACAAGATACCTAAAACATCCTTCCTACAAACAAAACAAAGTATGCATGACGAAGTTATTTTACAAGAATATCCAACAAGCACAACAGATAAAAAGATAATGATTGTTGCCCCATTCCTTTGTCTCTAAACCTGTTTTGTTTAGGCATCATTGAGAGGTCCTTGGAATGAGCGCAAAATAAGATAAGTCAAAAAGACCAAAATAAAGTAAACAAACAAGCTAATGTTCTTCGTATCGGTAGACAAGGCTAAACTACTACGGGGTACCCAATGCTTATGTCCATCGTAGGAAAGCTTCATCCTAGGACATGTAGTGATCAGGGTTTTAGTGAGACTGATTGCGTGATAAGCTATTGATACTCCGAGTTGACCAACTTGCTAGCTTACTGACTTAGACCTTCGAGACTTTGACGATTAGGTGTTCACTTTAGAACCTGCTAAACTTGTTCTGACTAACTCACCAAAGAGTGAAAGCGATGATGATTTATTATGAGTGATGACAATCACGGGTGAAAGCGAGATGAAATGGATGCACCATTTTGGTTTTTTCAAATGTTTTGAGGCTGTTTTTGGAATTTTGGGATGTTTTACAAATGTTTTTGGTATTTTCAAGATTTTACAACGAAAAGGCTAACTTAAAGACCTATCCTAGGGGTCTCAGGAGCTGATCCATAGATTAGCCTTGCCTACGTTATATACGCAGAGACCACGTAGTTCGACTGGTGGTGGACTGACTTGATGAAAATATGGACAAACAGATTTCCATTTTATTGCCTAAAGGACTGACTTAAGATGTAGACTAGATGGGCAAACGGATTGCCAATGCGATGGATGCCTACAGGACTGACCCAACTGTCTCAGGGGATGATCAAAGATCAGCCTTGCCTACGTTCAAGCTTAGAGACGATGTAGTTCCATAAGGTGACAAACTTGACTTAATGATGAATTTTGAAGATTTTTCAATATTTCGACATGTTTTTGGATTTTTTTATGAGATTTTGAATGTTTTTGGATTTTCTGTTGATTTTGACAATTTGGATATGATATGTGATATCAGTGCTCTATTTCAGGATTTTGTTGAAAACCAAGCTTAATGTTGATCAATCGGATTGATGGATTGATAGTTTGACTAAGTGTGTTAAGTCAAACAAAAGTGATAATGTACTTGTAAGTTCTAGGAAGTTATGTTATCCCAAAGTAAACTTGTACAAAAAGGATAATTTAGCTAGGTGTGCTAAGCCAAACAAGGTGATTATGGTTTTGATAATTTGGCTAAGTGTGTTAAGCCAAACAAGATGATAATGAACTTGTAAACCCAAGGAATTTCTGTTATCTTAGAGTAAACTCATGCACAAGATGATTGTTTGACTAAGTGTGTTAAGTCAAACAAAGTGATGATTGATTGGATTCGATTGATCAAGATTGATGAAGCTTGGTTTGAAACAAAGTTGTTTTGATGATTTGATGTTACGCTGATGTGTGCATTAGATGCAACTGATATTGATTGTTCAGATGGATATTCCATGAAAGATAAAGCTTGATTAGGAATGTCTTCTTGTCAAAATATGCCATGGGCTAATGAATTGGATTTTTGGCTCACAAATGCTTTGGCCAATTTGATTTCAAATTTTCCAATGTTTGGATCACCACATAAGTTGGATGATATATATCAAGATTTATTCCTGAAGCAAGATGCAAACATCTGCCCCCAGTGTCTAGCAATGTTTGAACGACCATGGGTGGATTCTTGGATACGAATGGATATGGATCATCTTGTGATAAGATAATGGTGTTCGAACAGAGGAATGCTCACTCAGATAATGCTTCAAGGCTCAGATAGCGTTGGGTAGGATAGGATCAATGAAAATGACCGATGTCAAGATTTTTACCATAAGCAAGCGTAAAGTGTGCTCCAAAATTTTATCAAGATCAAGGTAACTTGGACCTTGGATGCAGACGAAAAATGGATTGGATAAACGGTTCATGGATGAATGGATGATATGGATGGAATGTTGGCTTCATTATGGATGCGATAAGATGCTTTCTCCTGAACTGGCGCACGTAGATGCTTGATTCTACACACGATGCCTGTTTGCTAGGTTTTCATCATGGTACTTGTCCAAAGCACCACCGAAATGGTTTTCACTGGAGGACGATTTTTTTCTTTACTGTTTTCAATCCTTTTTCTGATTTTTTTGGATTTTTGTATTTTTGTATTTTTTTGTTGTCGCCAAGATGCCTGTTTGCCAGGTTTTCATTAGGGTGACCATTTTTTCAGGACATTTTCTAATTGTTTTTGTATTTTCTGAGAGATTTTAAGCTGATGCTGAACCACCTGGTGGTGCTGATGTTGATGCTTCTGTCATAACGTGCCATCGGTATCCTGCTTGTAGAAGTTGTCCTGCCAAGATATGTGCACCTGAATGCAACTTTTGAGATCCCTGATCTGCTTTGCTGATACCGGAGTTAACTTTGTCTTTGTGCGCACATCGCGATAGAGTGCCTTCTAAATCCTTATGATGAAGGGTCATTGCCAACACATGGTCAATGTGAGAATTGGATATCATGCGTGGAGGCATGGATGGAGTGTGTTTAGGTATAAAAGATGGATTGGTTGACAGTTTGGAGCCTCTGACTCTCCAAACTTGGGAAAATGAGCAATAATGGGTGGATACAGAAGTGTATGTGGAATTAGGACCAACTTCTTGATACACTTTGTATGTTGCTTGAGAGACATGTTTTTGCTTTTAGCGACATCTTTGATGGATACTTTTCCCTTTTTGATTTTGCCCCATAGTTTCTTTGACTAATGGAGTTTGATAGGGATAATTATTCTTTGTATTCTTTGGTATCCACATGTACTTGATTTTTCCAATATGCTTCTTAGCTTCTTTTTCTTTCATAACATTCTTCATTCTTCGATTCAAGTCTTTCTTTTGATGTTGGTCCCAATTTGTGGATGGGGTGATGGGTGGATGAAGATTCGTGACATGGCGGGTTGTAGTATTGGCATCAGTTTCATCATAAGGATTCTTCGTGCTCCCCATGTTGATGTTTGCTCAAGACAAAGTTGCTCCCAGTTTGGTGATAGTATTACTGATATGTTGAGATTCCTTGATTGTTGAGTAACCAAGGCCTTGATGTTTAGGATTGCCAAAAATTTGCACTCGTTCTAAGATACCCTATTCCTATAGGCCTAGTCCTCTGCCTTTATAATTCATTTGTTGAAAAATTTTACTTGCAAAAGGATATGATTTCCCTTGGAAACAAGGTGTTGCTCCTTCTCTGCTCTGTCGTGGACCTTCAAAAGTGTCAGCTTCTTTATTGATAAGATCATTTTCCCTTACAAAGGTGAGTGATCCAAGTTTATAAGTGATAGGATCTTCCATAAGTGGGATGAATGCCTAATTGATATCTTCAACTTGATCTTGTGAGATATCAGATTGTAGTCCTTCTTCAAGAAGTGTTGATGCTTCGCTTTCTACACAAAAGTCTTCCTCATGACTCACTTCATAGGATGTTTCTGATTCATGACTTATGTAGAAGCCTTCTTCATGACCCATTTCTGATATGTCTCTGGATTTTTCTATATCTTGATCATGTGTACAAATGTTAAGAGTAGGAGACTCTTGTTCATTGGTAATGATTTGAAGAGTATGAGACTCTTGTTTTTGAAGATCATCCACGTCTCCATCCAAAGAAAGCATCTCATGGGTAGATGGAGGAGTATGTCCTATGTGGATGTGGTCATCATTTGCGACATCTTGTATAGATAAAAGAGTGCCCATTAGATCATTGTAGTATCTCAGAGATACAAATTCTTGATTTTGACTAATTCTGGAATTGCTTTCGCCATGCTTTTGATCAAGTTCTTGACATGGGTCAATTTCAAAGGATGGACTTCTTTCTTGGATATCTTCATTAGGAAGTGGCTCAAAATTCTCTTTAACTTTGAGAGGATTTGGATCAAATGTTGAGATAGGGATTCCTTCAATATCTTTAACCATGAGGTCAAAGGATGTCAATATGTTGTTGGAAGGGCCATTGCGAGACCTTGATGGAAGATTTTGATCATGCTTTGGAATATGTTCTTGAGATATGTCCTCTAACTCACAAGGCGATGTAGAGAAATTTTTGATATGATCATTGGTTGATGGATCGTAGATTATGTCAATGGGATCAAATAATTGTAACACATATTGAAATAGATCACTAAAAAGTGGCTCTTGATGAACGACGATGTGATCAATGGATGGGGTAGACATATCTTCAATGTGCTCATTGATGGATTGATTTTGATCATTGTTTTCAACAATTTTGGTGGAGGGATTGTCAATGTTCTCAAACATAGGATCAAATGATGTTAATGTTTCTTGGATTGGATCATTGTTGGGCCTCGTTGGTGAGTTTTGATCGTGATTGAAAAGTGACTCTTGGTGTGTGATGATTTGATCATTGAATGAGATGGGAACATCTTCAATGTGTTCATTGATGGATAGATCTTGATCATTGTTTTCAACAATTGCGGTGGGAATCTGTTGCAAGCTTTGTTGAGCGGGTAAGGCCTGCGTTTGCTGCTGAGCCAACAATGCTTGTTGTTCGTCATGTTGTTTTTGTGCCAACAATTCTATTTGTTGGGCTCTTTGTTGTGCTACTTCTTCTTGGATTGATTGCAATAGTGCGTAGAATTCTGCTTGTGCTTGCACTTGTTGGGCTACTTGAGCCGCTTGTGCTTGCTGAGCAACTAGCTGTGTAGCTTGTTGGGATTTGAGTGCCTTTTTGCGGGAAGCTTCTTGTGCAGCTTGCAACATGATGGAGAATGAATTGGTCATGTTGTATTTTGGCGGTGGTGGCGGTGGTGGTGGAATGGGAATGGTGTTGATTGTTGGGGTTGCTTAGATGGTTTCCATCTATTTTTGCGATGTTGATGGAAAAATGGGATGATTTGGTATGATGTTTTGATTCGGCATGATAGATTGAAATTGAATATTGTTGTGGTTGGGAATCATATGCTTGGATTTAGGTAACTTTGATTTTGCATGGTGTTACCTTGACTTGGATCAACATATGGAGTTGCCAATATATTGCTAGGATTTTGAACAACATTAGGGGGATTTGCAAACAGGTCGACCCCAAAGTTTACCAAGTGTCGATTTGAAATGGTCATGTTTGGTAAATTTGCACTTGGTATGTGTGGATTTGGTGGGATAATGTTGTTTGGAAAACTCATGCATTGAGGGTTTGGTTGATAGATTTGTAGATTTGGACTTGGATTTAAATCTATCATTGGGAAAGGTGTTCCAAAATTCAGATTGGGTATGCTCATATTTGTTGTACCATTGATGTTTGTATGAGATAATGCTCCCATGTATGCATTGTACAAGCTTTGAAAATCAAATGGTATTGCAAGGCTTGGATAGTTTGGTTGAATCAAATTGCTCATGATGGATGGATCAAATTTATATTCCATGGTCCTCTTGTGTTGAGATCGAGTTTGAACCATAAAATGAAGATCAATTTTCAAGAATGTAAGAGATGAACCTCTAATCCTTTAGATCGTTCTAAACCTTAGGTTCAAAGAAGCGAAGAACTAGGATAATTGAAGGATCAAAGCGATAATGAGTGAACGAAAGATGAGTGATACGGATGAATGGAACTCTTAAAGAAACTTTGAAGGAAATGCTAAACTTTTAGGACTTGATTGATCGTGGTTGGATTGATGGTTTGACTAGGTGTGTTAAGTCAACCAAAATGTGATGAATGTAATCGTAAAGCTCTAGGAAGTTGTGTTATCCATAGAGTGAACTCCTACAAGATGGTAGTTTGACTAAGTGCGTCAAGTCAAACGAGGTGATGATTTGAAAGTCAAACAAAGTGATTTGATTTCACCTAGAAGTTTAGCATAACAAATGTTTACAAAGTTTCCAAGAGTTATTGGTGAGATGGAAATTTGATTGATGTTTGAAATGGGTGAAGAATGGATGAAAGTGATTGAATTGATCCTAGACTTGACCTAGAATAACACTTCTTCTTACAAGACCTCGGTGTTGAAGAACACGCTATATTTCCTATGGGAGGAAAGCAAACCTTTCAAAAAATTTAGGATCTCAAGACGCTCCTCACTAGCTTTCACACTAATCTTTTTGAACTTTGGTTTTGGGAATTTGATCATGTTAGAAAACACATGTGTAATCAAATTTGTCTTTTATCTTGCCTTAGTGAATCCTTTTTACCAGAATCACTTACTTGATTATGTTTTCAAACTGAATGTCTAATTTTCTGCTTTCATTTTCATCCCACAATGTCCATTATGTGGAAATCAAAGAAATTAGGGAAAAAGTTTCCTAGGTTTATCCTTAGTGAAAACAAATGACGATAGAATTTGAGCACTTAGAAACCTCTATAGATATGATCCCTAGGGAAAGCAAGAGTACTCAAATTCGTCAAGGATATTTGTTTCCTCTAAGGTGTTTGAAATTTGAGGCTCTTGTGAATGTTCATTTTTCAATGTTTTGAATCCAAGCAAAGTGTTTTTGATTCCAAGCACTTTTTACAACCCTAAGATGATGAGGCAATATCTTGTTGGGTTCCCACTTGGATAAATCCAGCTGCGCATATCTTGTGCGAATGGCTAAATGCTTGACCACACTGGCTCCCCTCCATGGCACTCACTTATTTGGGTCAGCCAAGCATTAGTACCCATGAATCTCCCATGGCATACTTTCCATTTCCACAACAAGACCGCATGTTACGTGGGGTGGCTTCAAAGGACATGACCTTTTGCACCAACAAGATAGACAATGTTTTGGCCAATTTCTAAACAAGGGGTTCTAATTCGGGCATTCCATTCATGGGGGATTATCCAACGTTGGCGAGAGTCCATTGCTGTCCATCTCGTCAGAATAATCCTCGTGATATTGGCCTTTGTTCCAATATCCACACTTATATACGGATTGGAAGTCGCTTGGCTTTAGCGTGTTCCCGGTTGGGTCATTCCCTTGGGTGAGTACTTTTTCCCACAAGGCAGGCCCTCTAAGATAAACAATAGCGAGCTAACATATCCCGTCGTTCACACAAACTTAGTTGAAAAACAAAGGGGAGAACCTCCACAATATATCGTGCTCACACTCGCATGTTTTGTTCAACTTTATATCCCAAATTGAAGTGTGGAGGCAATCTTTTTGACAACTTAATATCATGAAAACAACTTTTGATTCTCAAGATCGTAGTGAGGCGCGAGAGAAGCGCATACGTCTTTTTGATGATATTACTTTGTGAAAAAGATTGCAAAATATGATAAATAGTTGTTCATTTTAAGTCCAAAAAAGTAGTGATGAATTCATTTTAAGCATCAAAATCCAAGTGTGAAGGTTGCCTTGTTCAGTTTTAATCCCAAATTGAAATCTAGTAAGTGTCTAAGGTTTTTTTTAACCAACTTTGAAAAGATCAAATCAGTGATTGATTTTAAGCCCAAATCGAAATGTGAGCTGGTTTAAAACAGAAAACAAGGGTAGAAAATGGAAGCTCTTAGATTGTTTAAACAAGCATTAAAAAATGCTTTTCAAGTTTCTATTTGCAAGAAAACCTCCAAGTCCACTATATTCGTCTTCGTTTTCGTTTGATCACAACCTTGTTCCTTTGTTCAATTCAGATACTCGTCTTCAAATGTCCACCTTAATTTCAACCTTGATGTCAACACCTATAAATAACATAGAATTAGTAAAATAAGATTTAATAACCTTCTACAAAACCATAGAAAAAGGCAAGGTTATCAAAAAATAAGGCTTAATCAATTAATATGATAAGTAAACAAGGTTTCCATGCCCTAAATAAAGCTCTATGAATGCATTTACTCTTTCCCCAATGACCTCCAAATACAATATTAATCAACATTAGCCAAGTATGTCATAAAATTATTTGTAAAGCAATATGATATTATTTATGACATGGAAAATCTAGGGATGTCCATCAAATCTTTACTGAATCAACAACCACTATTTAATGTTGCCATCGGTAAAAAAAATCATGCTTGTTGTTAGAAGGTTCAAATAATCAAAGGCCAATTAAAACACATCCTTTCCTCAACATGCAATAGTAGGTGTGTAATAGACAACACTTATTACATATAACTGAACATTAAAAACTTCAAAATTGAGGCTTTGTTCCCAGTTTGCTATAGATGATGACAACAATTTCAGATCTCTGATAATGATCTCCACATCTCCACCAGTAGCATTTAAAGACAGAAACTCCAAATCTGCAAGTCAATAGATTGTTAATTTCCAAATCACACCGAAAAACCACTCAAATGCAGAGGTAATATTAATGGTCCAACGTAGACATACAAAGAAGGTAGCAAACTATTGTTGTCATGATGCCTTCAAGAAGGAATGAATATGTTAATATGGTATTTAAGAAGCTGGCCGAGATTTAAGGATGACTCCTCTATACCGATACAAACAACTATAAAAATAAACATGTTACTATTTTCAGCATTCTCTATGATCTACAACTTGGCATTTGAACTGATCAACATGATGGTTTTGAGGGATGCAGACTCAACACTTGCAAGATATGCACTGATCTAAAGAATAGACAAAGCATGTTGTAAAAAAAAAGATGCGAACATTCAAAGCAACAAACATATGGTACTAATGGGCATGTCCGTGTCAGCCGCGAAAATCTCCATGATTAATTACTTGCAAGATTCGTATCACTCAATCACTGTGAGTCAACACTCCCCAATAAAATCTCCAGTCTGTGCTAGAGTGATGATGACTTCCACTCTGTTCACAAATCTCACCTTAATTTTGTAATTTCAAAAATTCAGAATAGACTGCTGAATACGCGATCACAATAAATGTTGATTTCTCCTGCCTATCCATCCTACATAGCCATTCATTAGTGTGAATAAAAATATGTGATAAATGACTTAACTCATACCGGCATGAAGAAAATATCTGAAATAAGACAACTATTGAGTTAAATCTTTCACAACACGTGAGCAATCGATAGTAACTACCACTGAGTATTAATGTATTAAATAGACAGTCATTGCATACAATCCCAAGGAAGTAGGCATAAACAGTGGCCTAATCTAAACTTTACAGAACATATTTATGTTGTTCAGCCACCTCAAAATGTAAACAACACACAAAAATAATTTATACGATCAAGTCGAAGAGATGCAATAAATGAGGTCGCCGTGGAGAGTAGGCATGCAATGGATCAACTACAAGTGAAGTAATTTAATATAGGTGCATTACAATTCTTTAAGACCTGCACCCTGCGACACGTGTGATCTGGCTGCAATATGTGAAGGTGTATCTAACATTGATCTCTACTCAAAAGAGAGGTATGCACTTTCTTTCAAAGCTAAAAGATAGAACACAAGAAGATGTTGATGACGAAGTTGCAGGCTAGTTTAATGCGGAGGAAAGACTACTCAAGACTTCACGGATGGGCCCATCATTCCCATACTAAATTCTTATCATAAGATCATAATGAAATGCCTATGGAGATGGTGGGATGAAACGAAAACAAAAATTGGTTGTTGGTCTATAGTTACGGTGCAAATCATGCCTGTCAAGGGAAATAATAGCACAAATCTCTACGCCTCCTAGAAATGCAAAGGTCTATGGTGCTAAGCACCCACGGCCTGCAAACAAGATTTCAAATGGTGTGAGATGTTGTTGGATGGGTGTGACTCCAATGAAATGGAGGTGTGCCTTAGCAGAAGCCGTGTATCTACAAAAAATACATGGGTTGGTTCATGTATCATCCCAATTCAATGGGCCCATTGGATTGAGACCAACATGAGTGAAACCACGATTTCCACTGACCTGACCTAAAACAAATTGTGTCGGACTTGAGTAGGATCAAACAACCAATATGGTGTGGTAGGATCTGCAATCTACTTTACCCAAGCCGCAACTCAGCAGGTGTAAAAGTCAAGTTCCACATCATTGCACATGTGAAGGATAAATGCGAAGACTTAAGATCTCGGAGTGCATACTTTGCTTTGGCTAGAATGGTGTGAGATAAATATGTAGACCTAGGAAATTTCTATGGAATGGTACGGTGGTTGAGAGAATTTTTGAATTCTATGAATTGATTGAATGATGTGCCTTTACTACCTCTACCAAATCAGTTCCAAAACATATTTTATAACAACAAATTTTAAAACAACAAAAACTTGCAGCATTTTAAAAACCAGACAGTATGCTTATTTTTATTTTTTTTAAAAATCTCCATTGGGATTCTAGATAAGAATATAACACCAATTTGGATAAAGCGCTTCTTGTTTTAACAAACTATCTGAATATCTGTTTAGGAAATCAATCATCACCAAATCTGTAAAACTTAGTGACAGGGTAAAAATAAATATTATAAGAAATCCCCAAAAATGCAAAGAAATGAGTGGATTGAATCAAATCTATCTCCTGTAGCAAAAAAAACACAAAAGGTTGAATGATATGAATTTGATTAAGTCAAGGATAAAACCAATCCCCTAAATCAAATTGCCCTCCTTCTAGCGCCATTTGTAGGATGGTGAAATCTTACACATTGGATTGTATAGATTCAGCCATCCTCATAGAATAATATAACTCATTCCTTCAAACAATTGATAAAACCAACTCAAGCATGCAAAGAAGAAATGAAATACAACCTATTCTATGGTGGATTGGTGCCCTCCATGAAAATGTGAGAGAGCCCTTTCCCAATCCTTGATAAGCTTAGTGATATCATAGACAATGAGATGCTTGAAGTCAAGTTGCCTATAGTGTAGATGCTTTCAAATGTGGCTATTGTGGAAACGAGAGAAAATGCCTTGCATTTATAGGAGAAGCTGAGAAAATAGAGGCCAAGATTAGGCAATGTGGGACTAAATCCCATCCAATAGGATAGAGACACTTGTCATAATGGGATTGTTCAAAGCTTGTGCAATTTTTGGCCAATGTGCCCATTCAAATTTGAAAAATGTCAATAAATGCATGTTGTTGAGGGTTTTGGGGGGAATTATCTTTGTCCAAAAAAGTCAAAGATGAGAGTTATTGAGGGAAAATAAGCTTTTTAATAAATCAATAAATTGATTTATTGGTGCAAGTGGGTGGGTTAGTTAGGAGTTTAGATTTGACTCTAGTTGAGTCAAAAGCTAGAGAATGCTAATCATGATTTAGAAGTCAATTAATTTAGATTAATTAACTTAGGGGATATTAAGAAGTGACATTTGATAAATCAAATGAGAAGAACTTTAAGGATTTGATTAAATAATTTTGATTTATTTAATGAACCTTAGTGAATTAATCAATAAATTGCTTTAATTAATTAATAGCAGAATTTGATGTTAGTTAGAGCGAGATATATGATGTCAGTTTTGCATGTCTACAGTATACATTGGATTTCCAAGTTCTATTTAATGTGCGCTCACTGGAAAAGAATGTAGCTTGAGTTATCAATTTACAGGTAAACTCTTACATAGATTGTTTATCCTGTATTAATATGTTTAATGTGGGTTTTCGATCATTTGTCATTTACCTGTGATTCTTAAGTGTTTTTCTAATAGTTTTTTAACAATTTCTCTATTTTGTTTATAATATTTAGTGCCAAATAATGTAGCTTGAATTTTTAATTAACAAGCCAACTACTACATAGATTGCTTGTGTTGGATGAATATCCACTTCCCCATAGCAAACTGTTCATTATTGTAGTTCAACTCTTCTATTCTGCATGTTCTTAAGTTCTATTTAATGTATGTTTCTGATCATCTATCCTTTTCCTATGATTATTAACTGTCTTTCAAATTGTATAAGAGGTATTAGCATGACACTTATTTTCCACTAAATATTATAGAAAAAAAACACATTAAATAGAACTTTAAAATATGCAGTATAGAAGAGGCAAACCACGACAATGAACCATTTGTTATGGGGAACTGAAAAAGGAATACCATGAAGAATAGTTTGTTATCAAGAACTTCAAATAGATCAAGGAAAATAAATATGATGAAATATATTGATAGAAGACATATTGTATGTTCCATCCAAACAAAATAACCACAATAATTAATAGTTTATTATAAGAGGCTTCAAATAGATGAGGGAAAAAGAGTATGATGAATCATATTGGTACAAGGAAAGTAGTTTATGTAACACTTGCAATATGTATTAGAATAATAGTTTAGAATCACACGTAAATGATAGATGAACGAAAATATTTCATCTAATTTCAATTTTTTTGGTTGTTGTATGTTTTCCTAACTCTCCTAAAGTTCTATTAATGTGGGTTTTCAATCATCTATCATTTACATGTGATTCTCAAGTGTGTTTGTAACATCTATTTTATAATTTCTCAAATACCAGATGATCTAAAACATATTTTAAATGGAACTTTGACATATGAAGAATAGAAGATGTAAACCTTAACTATGAACAATTTCTTATATAGACCTTATGTTGGAGTGAAAATACACCGAGAGGGGGGGGGGGAGTGAATTAGTGTTTATAAATTCTTTAATAAATTTAACTGAAAACGAAAAAAACCATGCATATGTTCTTATTTATCAATGATAGAATCATTCATGTATTTGAATGCAATCATATAAACTGAAATGAGAGTAGCGTAACATTGCATTTTAAAGTAGTAAAGCACTGAAAAAAATGAATCACAGAAACAAAAATACACACATTATATGCTGAGTGGAAAACCCTCCTGGGGTAGAAAAACCACTCCTGAACCTATTGCCTTTTTTAGGCTTTCATTTCAATAATTATTTTTAGAGTGTCTCAATGGCTGATTTTTGAGCACCGACTCAAGGACCACCAACCCCTCTGTTTAGAGACACCAATCTCAAGGAGCACCAAATCCTTTTCTATTTTTCAATAGAAAATACAATAATATAGAGGATCTCTTTGTTTCTCTTATTTCTGTCAAGTGCCTCTTGACAGACAATGCATAGAATTTTCAAGAGTCAAGAATGACTCTTCATTATTCCATTCATTATCAAATCTTGATACAGATTAAGGAAAATAATATAGTTACAGTGTCAATACAACTTCTTATCAAACTGCATTACATTGATATGACCTTTCTTTCTTTTTCTGACTCTTTCTTTTTCTATCTTTTATGATACAAAATTACATAATAGACAACACACTGTGTTTTCCAAATTTTAAGCATAAAAGAATAATTACCCTAACTCGTCACATGAAAGAACTACCCCTCATTGTTTTGAGGTTTTTCTCTAATGATAAAACCCTAATCTCTTCATTTTCAACCATTTATAGTTTACATCATTACATTCTAGGAAGTATTGCAACTATTGCTCATTTTTTAACTTTCAAGGAATTGTACAAAGATTGTTGTCAGGTTATAGTCACTATTGTCAATCATTTGTTTCTGAATATACTGTGTCCCTAAGAGATATACTTTTTTTTTCTAACAAGAATAGAACAACAGTTCCAAAAATAGAGGTGTAACTGAATCTTTTCTTCACAAGTGGCCTGCACATGCAGTGCTTACCCAAGCAGTATTAATGTAATACATATTCCATAAGAAAGTAGACACTAAAGTTGCTGTGAAATAAAGTAACTAAAACCTCAAACAATAATGTAACCGAAAAACAAAAAAGATGCAACTAAGAACAGTTACCCATGACTCCAGATGGGAAAAATGAGAAGATATTCCATGAATAATACTCAATAAAATAGATACAATTCTTTGGTAACTGAAACAACTAAGTTCCACAACCAAAATCATTCTTCTAGGAGCTGTTACCAATCGATTCTAGATAGAATTTGAAGAGATACAAAGATATTTTGATTACCCACACACAAAAAATATTAACCCTTCAAAACTATCATGATGATCTTAAAAAATTGTAGTCACATTTTAAAGTAATCATTTCGGATATTTCTCTTTAAAGGAATAGACATTTTTCCATTTTTCATTTTGCATAAGAGAGAAAAAAAAGACTTAGCTCGTAATAACCTTGACTATAAAGTAACAGATCTACAAACCAGTATGAAGATGAATACCTGACAGTAGTGATGAAGATGCTGTCAATAAATAGATTACCAGATCTACATACAAATGAAACGGCCAAGACATCTTCCAAAACTATGCCTTCACCCAGCTATAGGAAACTGACACACAGAATGACCATTGTAATGGTTTTCTTACAAATCCCATTCACTGTCCAAGAATAGTCAACCAACAACGTGCACTATGAAACGGCCAAGGGAATGATTTCGTGGAGGCGGCCAAAGAAGGGTTCAAGATCCTCAAACAATGAAGCATAATGATTTGCCCTACTTTCCACACGAATTCCTTTACAAGAATGAGATACACTTTGAAGTCCGAAAGGACTGACCCAATAGGTTAAAAATTCCATAATGATATTTAAATCCCTGGCCAAAGCAATTCAAAGACATGCCAACAAAATCATTACCTGAATCAAAGACTAGGCATGTGTAATGTCGACACAATAATGCCTAGCATTATTTCATGGAAAGTGTCGAGTTCTTAAAACTTAAAGTCCCCAAGGTCACAAGCTTAGTCACTTTGAATGTGACTTATACAAACTAATCAGAAAGAAATACATGCTATCGGTCTTGAGGTGTGATTAGATATTTATCATTTTGACCCGATTTAAATGAAAATTGGAGATTAATTTGAATGCCTTTACCCAAGGTCGATTTCCAAAATCACAATACCATATGCAAAAGAATGAACTAAGTGATTCTCTTTTTCAAAGCACAAATTAAATATAATATCCAATGCATTAAGAAGTATAATACAAGATGGATATTATGCAAAATTCAGAATGTTATTCTCCCATGCCAAATACCATAAACCAAATGCAGAGGAATGAGTAGTGTGCTTCTCAAATCCAATTACCATGCATGAAGTGAATGAAGAATGGAGAGTGTGTATCTCAAAGCCCATAAACACACTAATGATCAATGCCCTATAATATTCTAGAAACTGAATATCGAGAGCTCAAAATATTAAAAAAAATTCCTTGTACCAATGCCACTGATTGAGAATAGAGAAATATACCTTTGATGAATATCAAGATGCTTGTAACTGATTAAGTATAATTAATCAACCTATAGAAGAACTGATCATGCAAATTACTTGTAATCAAGTGAAATACTAAAGTAAAAAATATCAAAATAGGAACATGTCAACTAAATAAATGGAACAAAGAACCTATAACCATAATACCTCAACTGAGATTTGTACATGGAGCCAAGATATCAGAGCCACCAAATATAATATAATCAATGAAGTAAATATGCCAAACAAAAAAGTAGATCAACTGAGAAAGTAACCACCAAGATGCTAGAGGTAATACAAATTATCATCAAGGAAAAAATAGCACAAGAGGGATTCAACAAACTCCCCCTTTGTGCTTGATGGAAAAACTGAGCCACCAAGCTAATGAACTATAACCGAAAGCACATAATTCTCTCCCTTTTTGACACAAGGATAAGGGGAAGCTAAACCATATAAACCAGAATTGTTAAGAAACTACAAAAGTAACCTTTGAGTAGAGAAGTATGAGCTATAGGAAGAGCTAGCCAGCTCCCCCTATCACTAAGATAGACTAATTAAGATAACAAAGATTGAGAGACAACTCCCGATCTAGACCGAAGTCTTTCAAAAGTATCTTTAGCCAACAATTTTGTAAAAATATTAGCAACCTATGCTTGTGTAGGAACATATTACACATATAACTAGTAAGCCAACACCTTTTCATGAACAAAATGAAACTGTATAGCTATGTGTTTAGTTCGAGAGTGCATAACAAGATTTTTTGAGATATTGATTGCACTAGTATTGTCGCATAGAATACTAATAGGTTTTGGAATTTCAATACCCATATCTGATAATGTCTGTGACATCCAGATTACTTGAGTGCAGCAAGAAGTGGCAGCTATATATTCTGCTTCAGCAGTAGAGAGTGAAACAGATTCTTGCTTTTTGTTGTGCCAAGCCACTAAACGATCACCAAGAAAGAAAGCAGCACCACTGGTTTTTTTCCTATCATCTAGACAACCTGCCCTGTCATAATCAATATATGCTACTAAAGAGAAATCATTTCTTCTAGGATACCAGAGCCCATAATCAATTGTGCCCGATACATATTTAAGAATCATTCTCATAGCATTGATGTGAGATTTCTTAGGAGATGCCTGAAATTGAGCAACCATGCAAACAACTTGCATTATATTAGGTCTAGAGGTTGTTAGATATAATAGGTTGCCTATCATTGACATATAGTCAATTGGGTTGACAAGAAGAGATTCATCAACCTTGCTAAGTTTACAGCCAGTAGCCATTGGAGTGCTTACAGGATGGCTTTCATCCATTTGAAACCTTTTTAACATTTCTTTTGCATATATTGCTTGAGATAAAAAGATGCCAGATTCAAGTTGTGAAATCTGAAGACCTAAGAAGAATGATAGTTCCCCCAACATAGACATTTTGAATTCAGATTCCATGAATTGTGAGAATTTTTTACTCAAGGCAATATTATTGCAACCAAAAATGGTGTCATCAACATAAATTTCAACAACAAGAATATGAGATCCTTCAATTTTAACATACAAATTGATGTCTACTCCTCCTCTAGTGAAACCTTTTGACAGTAAGTGACTGTCCAATCTCGAGTACCAAGCTCTAGGAGCTTGTTTTAGGCCATATAGAGCCTTTTTCAGCCTATAGACATGATTGGGTTTGTTTTTGCAAGTAAACCCTTCAAGCTGTTCTATGTAAACTTCTTCTTCTAATTATCCATTTAGAAATACAGTTTTTGCATCCATTTTATATATAGTAAAAAATTTGAAAACAAAATATGCCAAGAAAATTCTAATTGATTCAGTCCTAGCAACTGGTGCAAAGGTTTCACCGAAATCAATACCTTCTTGCTGAACATATCCTTTGCAGACATATCTAGCCTTGTTGCGAACAACATGACCATTTTCATCATGTTTATTTCTAAAAATCCACTTGCCTCCTATGACATTTTTTTCATCTGGTCTTGGGACTAGATCCCAAGTCTGATTTTTTTCAATTTGATCAATTTCTTGTTGCATTTCATTAAGCCAACATTCATCAGTCAGAGCTTCATCAATTTTTTTTGGCTCAAACTAAGTGATTAAACAAAAACCAATAAGCTCAGCTATGTGAGCTTTTTCATCATAGTTAACTATTATTTTCCTTGTTTGAGCTCCTGCTGATTTGTCTCCTATAATCAGATCTTTAGGATGGTTTTTAGCAAGAGATTTTGGAGTTTTAGTTTCACATTTTTCTGAGCTGATTTCAGCATCTTGAGAGTTTTCTTCAGCAATTTTAGGACTTGCTGGTTTTGTTTCAGGCTTTGCAGTTTCAAAGCCTTCAGAAATTATATCAAGTTCAAATTCATCCTCTTCATCATCCTGCATAGGTTCATCATCTAAAAGCATATTTTTATCAAATTTGACATTTACTGATTCAACAATTTTGTTCAGCCTATTGTTAAAGCATTTAAAGGCTTTGTTGTGAGTAGAGTATCCTAAGAAAATACCTTCATCTATCTTAGATTGAAAAATTCCTAAGTTTTCATTGTCTCTCTTGATAAAATACTTGCAGCCAAATATTCTGAAATATTTAATTGAGGCAGATTTACCATACCACAGTTCATATGGAGTGAAATTTGATTTCACTCTGATCTAGACTCTATTCAAAATGTAGACAATAGTATGAATAGCTTCTTTCTAGTACATGTTTGGTATATTTGCTTCATTCAGCATAGTTCTTGCCATCTCTTTTATAGTTCTATTCTTTCTCTCAACTATCCTGTTTTGTTGAGGTGTTCTGGCAGTATCATACTGTCTTTTTATGCCATGTTTGTCACAGTAGTCTATGAATTCTTGTGAGGTGAATTCACCACCTTTGTCAAATCTTAAAAATTTCAATTTTAAATCTGACTCTCTTTCTACCAGTTTTCTAAAAACTTTGAAACGTTCAAAAGCTTCTAATTTATTCTTGAGAAAGGTAACCCATTCCATACGAGAGTAGTCATCAACAAACAACATGAAATATTTTTCACCATTGATGGACCTAGTCTTTCTAGGACCACATAAGCTAGTATGAACAATTTACAGTGGTTTAGTGGAGGGGTGTTCCTTGGATTTAAAGCTTACCTTAGTTTTCTTTCCTTTGAGACACTCTTTACGAACAACATTGTCAGGTTTTCTAAGAATAGGCAGACCTCTTACATTCTGATTTTTCCTAATTCTAACCATATTGTCAAAGTTAATGTGGCCTAGTCTCTTGCTCCATAGCCAAATTTCTTCAACATGACTCATTAAGCATATACCTTGATTTTTTTCATGTCCAGAGGTGTCAAGTAAGTTGTAGACATTTCCCTTGGTCCTTTGTCTAGCAACAACAGCTTTACTAGACTAGTTTTTCACTTCACATCCCTATGAAGTGAACAGGACTTGATAGCCACTGTCAAAGATTTGACTGACACTCATAAGGTTATGTTTTAATCCTTCTACATAGTACACATTGTAAATAGGAGTGTCTTCATTTAGAAGAAGGGAACCTCTACCTTTGATTTCAATTCTAGAGTTCTCTCCAAACTTTACATATCCACCAACATAGTCATCTAGATTAGTAAAATTTTCTTTGTCACCAGTCATGTGGTTTGAATAGCCACTGTCCAGGACCCATAAGTCCTTTTTCTTGAAGTGGAGAGAAGTTTGAACAAGCATAGTCTATTCAATGTTGTTAACAACTTTGGGTTTCCAAACATTGATAGTTTTCATATGTTTATTCTACTAATCAGCATTGCATTGCTTAACATAATGACCCAAAGACTTGCATGTGAAACATCTAATCTGTCTTACAAAACCATGATTCTACCTAAAGCCAAATCTAGGAGTTCTAGAATTCACAAATCTGCACAAGTTCACTTTGTGACCAAATTTATTGCAGAAGTAACAATACCCATAAAAGAGAGGGTAGGAGTTGTAAAATATTATGTTGCTCCTAAAAGGATGAATATGATCCTTGTCAAAATCAAGATGTTTGAGTTCAGGAATTTTGTTTCCAGCCACAACATTGTCATTTGCACTATGATTTGAACATTCACCTTTCACAAAACCAATTCCTATTTTATCATTGTTCAATTTCTATTTACTGAGCATGTCATTTAGTTTAAGAGTGCTTTCATATTTCTCAATAGTCTTCCTAAGATCTACAATCTCATGTTCAAGTTTTTGAATTTCATGGTTTAAAACTTATGCCAATACGAAGACAGTCTTCAACTCTCTTGGATTCTTCAAGTTGATTTTTTAATGAAATTATCCCAAGATTTATGAGTTGCTCTTGTGAACTATCTTGAGCAGTATTATGTTCTTGAGCACGCATCTATTTTTTAAGTTTCCTCAACTCTTTTAGAGAACATTTCAGTTGTCCTTCATAATCCACTTCCCCTTCTTCAGCATCATTGTTGTTAGTTTCATCTTGCTGAATGATTTCAGCCATGAATAGATTTTCATTCTCTTCATCTAAAGAATCTTCAGATTCAGAGTCTGTTTCATTTTTACTGAACATGCTTTTCTTCTTTTTGAAATTGAATTTTTGTTTGGGTCTGTAAGCCTTTTTCTTGGCAAATTTCTCATATTCTTTGTTATCACTGTTTGTGTCACCATAGGGGAACCTTGCAAAAAAGTGGCCTATTTTGCCACAGTTAAAGGATTTGAAGGGATGTTTTCCCTTATACTTTCTAGAACCCTTTTTGAGTTTCATCACAAAGTGGGATTCTTTAGAATCGGAAAACTCAGATTCAGTGAGCTCATCCCTTTCTTTCCTTTCAACATTAAATGGTGCTTCTTTTGTATTGTTGTTTTTGCTAATCCTCATTTCATAGGCATTCAGAGTGCCTTGAAGGCTGTCAAGGGTAAGCTGGGTAAAGTGTTTCTTTTCTTCTAGAGTAGCTATCTTAGCTTCAAATTTTGTTGGTAAGGTTCTGACGACCTTGGTTACAACATCAAATTCCTTGACTTCTTCTCCTAGGCCCTTCATTGCATTTATTATTTCATCAACTCTCAAAAAGTAGTCAACTACTTTTTCATCATCCCTCATTTTTAGTTCTTCAAACTGGTGTTCTAGAGTGAGGAGTTTAGACTATTTTACCTTTTGATTTCCTTGATAGATAGTTTCAAGTTTAGTCTAGATTTCACTAGTAGAACTGAAGTGTATGAATTTGATGAATACATCTTTAGTGAGAGCACATAAAAGAGCATGATTTTTTCTTGCATTGGTTTCATATCTTTTATTTTCATCAAAAGTAGTTGGCAAAGTAGCTTGTACAGTCTACCCAGACAATACTATGCTCTAGACATCATGGTCAATATAAGTTAAATAAGTCTCCATTATGATTTTCTAGAATACATAATCAGTTCCATCAAATAATGGAGGTCTAGTCATGGAAGTACCTTCATGAGCTTGAGACATTTTGAATAGACTCCAAGTCCAAAATAAATCCTAGATTGGAAAGACCTATCAGAGGACCCTAGGCTCTGATACCAATTGTTGGAGTGAAAATACACTGAGAGGAGGGGGGGGCATGAATCAATGTTTATAAATTATTTAAGAACTTTAACTAAAATTGAAAAGAACCATGCATATGTTCTCATTTATCAATGATAGATTCATTCATGTATTTGAATGTAATCATATAAATTGAAATGAGAGTAGTGTAGCATTGCATTTTAAAGCAATAAAGCACTGAAGAAAATGAATCATAGAAACACAAATAGACACAAGATATGTTGAGTGGAAAACCCTCTTGGGGTAGAAAAACCACTCCTGAACCTGCTGCCTTTTTCAGGCTTTCATTTCAATAATTATTTTGACAATGCCTCAATGACTGATTTTTGAGCACCAACTCAAGGAGCACCAACCCCTCTGTTTGGAGACACCAATCTTAAGGAGCACCAATCCCTTTTCTATTTTTCAATAGAACATACAATAATAAAGAGGATCTCTATGTTTCTCTTGACAGACAATGTATAGAATTCTCAAGAGTCAAGAATGACTCTCCAGAATTCCATTCATTATCAAATCTTGATGCAGTTTGAGGAAAATAATCTAGTCACAGTGTCAATACAACTTCTCATCAAACTGCATTACATTAATATGACCATTATTTCTTTTTATCACTCTTTCTTTTTCTATCTTTTATGATACAGAATTACAGAATAGACAACACACTATGTTTTCCAATTTTTAAGCATAAAAGAATAATTAACCTAACTCATCACATGAAAGAAATTCCCCTCATTTTTTTTAGGTTTTTCTCTAATGATAAAACCCTAATCTCTTCATTTTCAACCATTTACAGTTTACATCATTACACTCCAGGAAGTATTACAATTGTTGCTCATTTTTTCACTTTCAAGGAATTGTACAAAGATTGTTTTCAGGTTATAGTCACTATTGTCAATCAACAGTTTCAGAATATACCATGTCCCTGAGAGATAGACTTTTTATTTTCGAGAAGAATAGAACAACAGTTCCAAAAATAGAGGTTTAACTGAATCTTTTCTTCACAAGCGACCTATGCATGCAATGCTTACCCAAGCAGTATTAATATTATACATATTCCATAAGAAAGTAGACATTGAAGCTACTGGGAAATAAAGTACCTAAAACCCTAAACAGTAATGTAACCAAAAAACCAAAAAGATGCAACTAAGAATAGTTACCCACGACTATAGGTGGGAAAAATGAGAAAATATTCCATGAATAATAATCAATAAAATAGCTGCAATTCTTTGGTAACTAAAACAACTAAGTGCCACAATTAGAATCATTCTTTTAAGAGTTGTTACCAATCGATTCTAGATAGAATTTGAAGAGATATGAAGATATTTTGATTACCCACACACAAAAAATATTAACCCTTTAAAACTGTCATCATGATTTTTAAAAATTGCAGTCACATTTTAATGTAATCATTTCAGACATTTATCTTTAAAGGAATAGAGGTTTTTCCATTTTTCACTTTGCATAAGAGAGAAAAAAAAAACTTAGCTCGTAATAACCTTGACTGTAAAGTATTAGATCTACAAACCAGTCTGAAGATGAATACCTAACAGTAGTGATGAAGATGTTGTCAATAAATAGATTACCAGATCGGCATACAATTGAAATAACGAAGGCATCTTCCAAAACCGTGCCTTCACCCAGCTGTAGGAAATTGACATGCAAAATGACCATTGTAATGGTCTTCTTTACAAATTCCATTCACTATCCAAGAATAGTCAAGCAACAACATGCCCTGTGAAATGACCAAGGGAAGGATTCCATGGAGGCGACCCGAGAAGGGTTTGAGACCCTCAAACAATGAAGCATAATGATTTTCCCTACTTTCCAAATGAATTTCTTTACAAGAATGAGATGTAGTTTGAAGTCCAAAAGGACTGTACCAATAAGTTAAAAAGTTTGTAATGATATTTGAAATCCGCAACCAAAGCAATTCAAAGACACGCTGACAAAATCATTACCCGAATCAAAGACTAGCCATGTGTAAAGTCAACATAATAATGCCTAGCATTATATCATGCAAAGTGTCCAGTTCCTAAAAATTAAAGTCCCCAAGGTCACAAGCTTAGTCACTTCCAATGTGACTTATACAAACTAATAAAAAACAAATACATGTTGTCTAGTGATAACTTTAAGAAGCCCCCCTCAAAAAAAGATATAAAATCCTGGCAAATCTTTCATTTTTTGAGGAAAAATATTTAATTTCTATTGGCGAAACTTTCCTTTTTCTCAAAAACAATATTAGTTTTATTGGCGATTTTTTTACATTACTAAGATTTTATGGAAAATTCATTAATTATGATGGCAAATCTATCCAATCTAAAAATAATTCTCATGGAAAAGTAGGGGCCTGAGGGTGGAAATTATCGATGAGTTGAAGGGGTAGACTATAATATTTACTTTCTACCATTGTTTTATAATATAATATAATGGCCCTCATTATATTCTACAAGATAAAATGTAACCATGATCTATAATTCTCATGGGGGCTCAAAACTGCTTTTAGATAATTGGTCTAACAACCCTTGTTGTACACTATAAGGTGAAATTTACCCACAATCTATAATGCTCGTGATACCAAAAATTGTGGGCCCCATGAGCATTATAGATCATGTGTATATTTTACCTCATGGAATACAACAAGGGCCATTAGATTATATTTAAATCAACGGTGGAAACTAAAGATTAGAAATATGGTCCTAAAGGAACTAATAGTTATGATATACTATTTACGAATTAATATAGATTTCTCCAATAATTTATAAAATTAAGATGAATCTGATCTAATCATGTATTGAATATTGTGGCGAATTTTTGAGTTAAATTTTTTAATAAAATAAATTATTTGGCGATTTAAATAAGACTATAAGAAATTTTTTACAAATGTGGCGATTCAAGTCACATTGTAGCTCAAACTAGTAGCCAATTTTGGATTCCCAAATTTCAACTCTTAGCCAATTGGTGAATATTAGCCACTAAAAAAATCACTGATGTTGTTGGTCTTGAGGCCTGATTAGATATTTATCATTTTCACTTGATTTAAATGAAAATTGGAGATTAAATTGAATGCCTTTACCCAAGGTCGATTTCCAAAATCACAATACCATATGAGAAAGAATGAACTAAGTGATTGTCTTTTTCAAAGCCCAAATGCAATATAATATCCAATGCCTTAAGAAGTATAATAAAAGTTGTATATTATGCCAAATTCAAAATGCCATTCTCCCATGCCAAATACCATAAACCAAATGGAGAGGAATGAGTAGTGTGCTTCTCAAAGCCAATTACCATGCATGAAGTGAATCAAGAATGAAGAGTGTGTATCTCAAAGCCCATAAGAACAGTAATGATCAATGCCCTATAATATTCCAAAAACAGAATACTGAGAGCTCAAAATATTAACAAAAATTCCTTGTACCAATGCCATTGACTGAGAATAGAGAAATATACCTTTGATGAATATCAAGATACTTGTAACTCATCAAGCATAATTAATCAACCTGTAGAAGAACTGATCATGCCAATTACTTGTAATCAAGTGAAATACTGAAGTACAAAATATCAAATTAGAAACATGTCACCTAAATAAGTGGAACAAAGAACCTATAACAAGAATACCTCAACTAAGATCTGCACATGGAGCCAAGATACCAAAGCCACCAAATATAATATAATCAATGGAGTAAATGTGCCAAACTGAAAAGAAAATTAATTGAGAAAGTAACCACCAAGATTCCAAAGTTAATACAATTTGTCATCAAGGACAAAATAGCACAAGAGGGATTCAACACCTTATGTTGTAGAAAATGTGTATAGCACCAAATATGAACATAGATAACAAGGAAAAATAAGCAAAGGTCAAAAAACATACACATGCCAAAAAAAAAGAAACCAGTCGAAAGGTATAGGTCAATGCTATGTTTGATGAAGACTACAAGAGCTATACTATGAAAGCGAACAACTTGTTACAAGAAGCTTCAAAGAGATGAGAAAAAGATAATATCATGAAACATATTAATACAAAACATGCAATCTATGTAACAACTGACATTTACCTATTAGCTATTTGTATGGAATTTCCACTGAGGTTTCCATCAGCGTAGCCGTGAATAGAATTTATTGGTGCCTCTAGATAATTTTTTCGATAAGATGAAAAGGTAACTATAGAAACATGGACAAATTTAATTTGTACAATATATTATGTTTATTCTAGTTAAGTGCATGTAAGAATTTGTGCATGCAAATATATATAGCAACAAATATATGGAGCATATCTAGCCATGGAGGAAGAAAAGGGTTGAATGTATAACTCAGAAAAATATAAATTTATTAAAAAAACCTTGTTTATTCTTATAGCTATGGTAATCTTTCAAGTACCAATTTTCTGAAAGATAGGATTCATATCTCCTTGTCCATCTATGTTTACATTGAGCCCAACATGATATTATGAGAAATAAACATTTTATTTGAATATATCAAAATATATGTCTCTGGTTAGATGTGTATGGAATGACAAAAGGAAATTGAAAAATAACTTACAACAACAACAAGAGCCCAAATGATGTAGATTGTGAAGTGCAATAGTTTTAAAACTCTCCAATCTGGTATGTAATGGAGGTCGATGGTAGGTTTTTTCAATAGTGTGCTATCAAAGCAACACCACAAAGCCTCATTTCATAATGGTAGAAAAAAAATATTCATCTTTATACTAAAATAGTGAATATTGAATTCACCCCCTTTCATGCCATCATGCAACAATTCCAAGATGCATCAACCCTCACGTGAGAAAAAACTTACCATTATGTTTCTATTGATCGTGGCAATCAGGTCCACCATCATTGTGAAAAAGTCCTGAGAACCCATCACAAATTGCATGGAGTTTTATCATATATTAGACCAAAAATGCAATGTAGGCAAGACTATATTTTTGAATGCAATATATAGGAAGAGTGAAACAATGAAATGCTGAAAAGTGAATTTTGTAGATCAACATTTATCAACTATTTGCATCAAATAAAACTAATAGAGAAGCTAACAAGAACACATAAGAATATGTGGAAGGAAATCATGGAGGACAAATGACAAAAATCAGGGTATATAGGCACATAAAATGTGAAACAGAACATGGTTGTAGAATTTTAAACTTATTAGTCAAATGGAACACAATTTTTTTGAAAATGTTTCTACAGTATGTGCATATATAGTCTAATATACTAGAATGTTCAAAACAAATTACTGAATTATGTAACTTATGGCCTCTACTTTTCTTTTTTTGGTATCTTTGTGCATCTTTGACACTTAATGTTGCTTTTATGTGCATATGTATCAATTTGTAATAGTTTCAACAATATGTTTACAGTACTACATGTTAAAATCAGTTGAAAGAAAATTGTAGGCATCCTAATAAAGAATTGACATCATGGAATTTAAAAACACTTGGACAAACATGGATAGCTAGAATATATAGAAGAGCGTATTCTTCTGAATGTCATATACAAAAAGTATGAAACAATGAAATGTTGAAATGAGAAGTGTGCAAATTAATATTTATGGGTGCATATTTTCATATTGAATTTAAGATAAACTATATTGCTAAAGGTACAGAAGATAGTAAATAGGAAGAAAATTATCTTTAATGTGTAAGGTTGAAGAGGATGGAAAGTATTGAATAAATGGGGGAATTTAATGTGGCAATAAAACACATAGTATATAGACACAAAAAATGGAAAATAGAGCATAGGTGCATAATTTAAAACTAATCATTCAAATACAAAACAATATTCTTGAAAAAGTTTCTAGAATAGTTGAATATATATTTTAATAGATTGGAATGATCAAAACCTTCTATTGACTTGTACAATATTTTCCCTCTAATTATTGTTGCCTAGTGTCTCTGTGCATCTTTAGCATTATATCCATTTTGCATAGGTTATTACTTGGTATGTTTTAGTAAAAATTAACTTTAAATCCTTCAAAAGAGGATGGTATATGGTTTGGAGCCTATGTGAGAATAAATATTTCAAAGCCTTTTTTATAATCCAGAGGACGAAGTGGGGATGAAATAATTTGGTAGGGGCTGGAGCTATTCCAAACACGCCTCTTCACTGTGATGTCGAGCAGTGTATTTGTTGTTGCTTAGTCTGGATTATCTCTCAAATTAGAATGTTGGATCAATATGGAGTATTTGAATTGATTTAACATGAGAGATAGTTGAAAAACTCAATCCTTGCCTTTCTTTGTTTCCTTTTTTATCATTGCTCTATCTAATGTTAATCCTTGTGCTTTATGTATTGTGATTGCCCATGCCATGGTGATTATAGTTTGTGTTCCACTAACTTGGGTTATAGCTAGGATGGGGATGTCTCTTAGGTTTTTTGGCTCCCATGGTAGGGCAATGTACTTTTGGAAGCGAACAACATAGTTAGGCGGATCTGGTGCTTTGCAATGTGCATTATACATAATAGTTGTAACAAGACCAAGGGATTCATTAACTAGGCCAACTTGAATCTAATTTTTTTTTGTTAGCATCACCTATTCACCAACACAAAGAAAAATATTTTGGAGAAGTTGGTCATCATCTTCATAATTAGATGTCTATTGATGCACTACTCAAGCAACAGTAATGGCTATGGGCATGTTTAACTATTTGATCATTTCTATTATTTTGGAATAGGACTAAGTCATTTGTGGTAAACAAATGTGTTGCAACATCAAATTTTTCTCTTGCTATGGATGAGAGAATTTTTGTTTGTTTGTTTCATAAGCTCTTCCCAATCGTCATGGAGAGCCTCACCATTTCTTATATATAGAAGGATTTCCCATAAGAGTATCTCCTTGTTGGCACAAAATAGTATCTTATGTTATTGATACTATGAAAGTATGCCGTAAGGCTACAAGCGATAGGCGTGCAACATAAATAAGAGTATTCATCATAGGTGACAACTATGAAAGATCATGAACAAGGATGATAGAAAAACCACTTAATGGTTGCCTTTGGTTATTATGAAATGCTTGGGGCAATCGGCTATCTATTTTGAGCAGCTACTTCAGGCATAGGAAACTCATTTCATCTATCAAAATGTATTGAATATATTTAAATTTTTCTTGGAATATTGTCAATTGCTAGCCTTGCAAAGGATTCATATCCGTTATGGGAATTCAGAGGGTTGTATGGATTGTGGAGGAACATATGTTGTAGGCAACAACACCTATAGGGGCCAATGTGAGCAGTGGGCTAGTGCATTCAGTAGTAGAGGTTTTTATTTATTGTCTTATATAATTTATCAAAAATGATAATTTTCTTGTGCCAACTATTCCTTGAATGATTATGCAGAGAGGGGCTTTGGGGGAAGGCTATATGCAATGGGATTGGATGATTTGAAGAGCTAGTTGTTGTTTTTGTGAAAGCTGATGGGATGATGTATTTACAAGAAAAAAATGTATTGTATCTTTCTCACATTGTTCCTTGGTCGATGGCATGAGTTGAAAAGAAGTATTATGAAGTTGTTCAAGCACATGGTTTGTATTCCATGAATGGTTCATATCAAATTCTCGCCTACCTAACAACTGGAGATAATTTATACTAAAATTAGTACTAGCACCAAGCTGAGAGAAAGCTTCCCATTCATATTCATCCGTAGAAGGTTGATGTTTCAAATCATCACTATCACTACCATGTTTTTCTTGAATCATGGATGCAGTTGGAATTCTATAAAGATGCTAAGGATGATAACTAGTTGTTTCAAAAACTTTCCAATTTTGTATTATGTATTGTTTGCAAAGACCTATATCTGTATGTATGTTTCAGAAAGTTTTGTATAACATAAGTTTAGTCCAAGAAAATGTCTCAAATATTTATGTATCTTCAAGGGGAACAATCTTGAATAATCGGTACATAAAGACAATTGCAAGCTAGTGTCTCAATTTCCATTTGTCTTTTTTGTGTTGCTCTGAATGTGTATATAACTAGACTGAGTCAATCAAGGATACAAAACACAACTCTAGAGGAATTTGCATATAGAAATGAATATAATTTGTTGGTAGGACTTCATCAACATCATATTTATTTACATGGAACCATGCCCTTTTTCCAACATTCAAACGAATATATTGTCGACCTGAAGTGACAAGGGGAAATTTTTGTATTGTATGGCATGTCTCCTGTGCAGATATGTCACACTGCACAAGAATTTTCATCATGAATTTTTTATATGCAAGTAGTGCTCTATCCTCAACTATATTTGTATTTGCAAGTCTTTTCAACATATCAAGGTAATTTTTTGATTTCTTCTCAGATTTAGCTACATATTTAGAGATATAATTTAATAGAATTTTCTTAGAAACAACTGGCTAGCAATCAATATTAGCATGCCATATTGCAAGCATGCGTGGGCTATGAATATTTAGGCAATCATCATTTCTTCCTACCTTGTAGGATTTGTTAGACTCAACATCAGATGTCAATCTAGAGGTAAGTTGTTGCTTCCAAGGTTCTTTATACCGACATTGTAATTGCTCTCCTTTTTTCCTTAAACAAGTATATTCAGAGAATTTTGTGTGCTTTTGAACTATATTTAGAAACTCTTCATAATCTATGCTTGGATCACTAGATATAATCTGGCTTGTGGAAAGTAAGCATGAATTTTCTTTAGAACAATGATACATTCTAAGCAATCTTTGTGCAGGGCAATGTGGATTCCAAGCTGAAATGTATCTATCAGAAAAGTGCCTTACCATGGTAACATCATGGTGATTGGACCAATAAAAATTTTCCATGTTCGGGGCTTCTAGAATGTATAAAAAAGCATGCACATGTGTAGAGCCATGATGCTACCATTCATATCTATATCAATAATAGTTTGCATGCAAAATCTTTTCAATTACTTCTTCACAAAAAAATCAGAATCCATGATACAATATATAAAGATATTATATGTGGATTTTGAATAACACTATCTATTAGCATCATTTTTGAAGGCTACATGACCAAACAAGCCATAGAAGAGAATATTTTTTAGATCAACCCATTTTGTGTCTTCACAACTCAAAGTGAAAAACAGGGTAGGTATCCCAAGTTGTTCAATCATTGCAGAGAGTTGGACCCGACAAGAGTTCCAAAAAGATCGAGTCCCATGCAAAGATGCACCAAAATGCATCAGATGCTCTGTTATCTGGTCATCAGGAGTAGCATGAAGCCATTCACTGAATGTAGACAACACCTTCAAGACTTTGTCTTCCAGATCTGCTTTGAAAAAGACAAACACTTTGTTGACTACGATGTCTCATTATCAAGTTGCAGAGGAAATACCTAAACCTAACATGTTTTCCAAATATGTGGTCAAAGTATCTCATTAAGTGTTGGGAATATTCATGCAAGTGAATTTGAAGATTCCTAAATTGAAGGGGAAGTGTTGCCCTAGTGGGGAACAATGTTGGGAAAGTCATTGTAAATAAACCTCCAATGTTGTATTCATTAACATGAGAAGAGCTAATTTCAGGTAAACACAAGATATTTTGCTTCTTTTTTTCAATTTGTAATACTTGTTTGATTGTGTGGAGCTCTCATGTGGCATTTGAAAAGGAAGGGATAAATGATGAAAAGGTTGAAGAGCCATTTTCATGTTGATTATTATTTGTTGAACTAGTTGAACACATCAGCTCTTCATCAGAAACTTTCTCTATTATATGCGATAAATTGGAGACATCAACAACAACATCAAATAACATATTAGGAGCCTCAACATAAATCTCATCATTGTGGTATTTTTCATATTGAATTTTATATTTTAATGCATCTATGACATAAAGTTTATTAACATAGGAGTCATAATTTCCACCTTCAATGGTGGTCCACCATACAATCACAACCTCAAGTCTTGCAATCGTTGTGACAAAAGATTTGCAATTATTGATATATCTTGATGGAAGCTTATTATGTGACCACTGTAATTAAACTACCCTCCTTTAGCATGGGATAGTTATAAAATTGGAGCCACACTAGCAATAAGAATTTCTTCAACTTGTGTTATTTTTTTAGTAGGAATGATTATAGGTCTGGGTTCATGCCAATTGTAGTGCTGAAGTAGTGGGAGTCTTTTTTAGAATAACATCTAGCACATGTGGTTCTTCAACTAGATACACAAGTGTGCATCCCAATGTATCTTTCTTTGCATATCTAACAAACAACAAGGTTCGATAGTGCATCTACGTGGCACCAGAACTATCTCACCTTTGACATGTAGCAATCATTGAGCATTTCTTTCAAGTGTTGTTGGTGTGCTAGTGCAGGAGGGGGATTGATATAATATTTTATATTTAACATTTCTTGTGACATTGATATCAAAGTTTTTCTACCCAAACCACCATCCCCAATTTGGTAGCCTGGGCAAAGAGGATAATCTGGGGGAAAATGAGTGGCACCTACCATTTCCAATGGGAGCTATGAGGGAATATTATTAGCAAGTAGACCTGTAGGTGTGCTTGTTGTAATTAGGCTTTGTTGCAAGTATTTTGTACGGTGCTTCACACAAATTTCCTCTCTATGTTGGCTATAGTACAAATGGGTTTGTTGTTTTTTATCCTTTTTTAATTCAACAATTGATTAGACTATTGAACTTGAATGTATTGGCACAGCCTAGGAGTATACATACAAGATCAACCATATTATGATATATGAATATACATTTATAACCATAGATATATTAAAAGTAGTAATTACACATAAATATATAACAAAATATATGTCTATCCATGTGTATATAAATGTATATCTATAGATGGTAAAAAATGAATAGCATGGTTTGAACATTGGAATATATACAAGGATTCTATAGATTTATGTGTTAACCATTTCCACTATTTCACTATTGTTGTATCCCATGTTTAGAATAATACAATATTGGATGCATGCAACCGGTCCAAAGTTATGTTTGCAGAAGCCAAGTGTATATAAGGATTTGTGTAGACATGTATCTATGTAACAAGAAATATATGGCATGAAAATAAAAAACACAAAAGCCATGCATGTTAGCCTCCCTAGCATTTTGGCATCATGGAGCTTTGTGGACTATAGCTAACCCCTCGAGCAAGAAACGTATGAAACATCTCTTGGAAATTTCATGGATTTCCATCATACATCACATAATAACGAAGTTGGTAAAATCTAGTGTTTTCATATCTGATCTATTATATTGTAGTGTTTTCTTTACATCCTTCTCAACTTTACATATACATATACATACATATACATATACATATATATATATACATATACATATAGATATAGATATACATATACATATACATATACATATACACATACATATACATATATATATACACATACATATACATAAACATATACATATACATACACATACACATACACATACACATACATATACATACATATGCATACATATACATATAAAGATGCACGAAAGAGATGTTTTATGTGGTGGAAAATATCAATGTGTATCTACTTCCACATCCATCTACTTTTCCATTTAATGTGGGTTTTCGGTCCTTTTCCATTTTCGTGTGATTCTTAAGTGTTTTTTCTAATAGTTCTTTTATAATTTCTCGATTTACCTATAATATGTAGTACCAAATAATGTAGCTTGAATCAGGTGCAACATTGAGTTATCCATTTTCTTTGCATCCTTCTCAAAATTACATATACATATACATACATATACATATACATATACACATACATATACATATACATACATATACATATACATATACATATACATATACATACACATACATATACATACATATACACATGCATATACATACATATACAAATACATACATATACACATGCATATACATATACATCAAAGGGATTTTTTTATGTGCTAGAAAATATCAATGTGTATCTACTTCCACATTGATATGCTTTGCTAGGTTCATCCATGTGTATGTACTACACCTTAAAGGAAAGGAAACACGAAACATAAATAGGAAAGGGTATGTGGTGTGCATTTCTATAGTTGGGAATAATTAAAATAAATAAACTAAAAGGCAATGTTTAAGTTGAATACAAAAGAGGAAGGAAACAATAATAACAAGTTTGCAACATGTATAACAAAAAGGAAACATATTCTTATGGAATCAAGATCTGAAGGCTGGTGGTTTTCACCCTCAGATCCATACTCCATAGCAGAACCCATGGGGGATGTCAACAAATAAATCTTAGGGGGCTATATAGACCCATCCACAAAGCTTGATTCTGTAGACATAGTTCTAGGAGCTTTTGTAGGTAGAAAATGTTGTAATTGAGTTGAATAATTGAGAGCTCTATTTCACAATAAAAATAAAAGATTAATGCATTGCAACATCTAATGGAAATTGGTAGAAAACTTAGAAATATCGATAATCTGCCAACCATTTTACTAGTTTGATTAAATTAAAATGGGTATAACCATTCCACTTTTAATACTATCCAAACAACAGGAGATACAAGAACAAGAATAAAAATCCATTTTAAATACTATCGAAACAACAAGAGATAAAACAACAAGAATAAAAATGATAAATACAAATGTATATATCCATATATGTATTTGTTTATCTTTGAGGTTTCTTATATATGTATGCATGCAGTTTCTACTATATTTCTACATATACCTATATGCAAATATTTGTGTAGACACGTAAAATAATCAACATCATGCATCTAAATCCCACTCTAACTAACATCCAATTCTTCTATTAATCAATTAAAAAGATTCATTGATTAATTCCCTAGCTTCATCATAATTAATTAATTAAATCAAATTATTTAGTTAAGTCGTTAAGTTCTTCTTATTTGATTCAATAAATCAAAATGATTTAAATCAAATATTAAAACCCCTAAAATCCTCCAAGTTAATTAATCTAAATTAATTAACCTCTAATCATAATCACCCATTCTCTAGCTTTTGACTCAACTTGAGTCAAATCTAAACTCTGAACTAACCCACCCACTTGGACCAATAAATCATTTCTTTGATTTATTATTTCTTCTAATTTCCTCCAACTTGGCATCTTTGATGGTATATTCTTCAAATTTGAATCTTCCCTCCAAAGGACTTGTCCCTTCCAACATAGCATTAAATTCTCTTACACATCTCTTACACAAGTCAACCTGGAATTAACTCTCTTCTTTCATCCCCCCTAAACATGTCACTTCACCAAGTTCAAATTTCCAATTGGCACATTGACCCAAATGTGCACAACCCTCATCCTCTCATATCTCGACAAGTGGCATCTTGTCATTGTCTCATGAATGATCCCACATTCATCCAAAACCTTTCAATCTTCCAACCTTGAATCTATAAATGCAAAGCATTTCAACAACACAAGAGGAACTATGACACAAATTGATGCACAATCTCATGCATTTGCATTATCACTATCATTTTTGCAACTAATCCAATATGGGATAGATATGCTTCATGTTTTTATTTATATGTTTTAGTTATCTTGTTATTGGACTGCATTTTAAAACATGTTGGATTATCTCATATGGATGTTTATTATTTTCGCTGTTTTGAAATACTAATCATACTAATGGTGTGTGTTAGAATTTTAGCCATTTGAAGATTTTGATGTCCACATAGTGGTGCTAGAAGGAGGGTTTTCTATTTATTAGAAAGCCATGACTAATACATGGCTTCTTAGTGAGTGATCACTTCTAATAGGGAGTGTTACTGTTTTATACTATCATCATTTCTTCTATGCTATTACATTTATCATTTCAGTTATAGTTCTCAAATATCCATGCCAATAGACTACAGAAGACTGATCCATAGTCTTGTTTTAGCAATAATGGTATGACCATTCACTAATTTGAATAAGTTGTGGGCATTCACCTATTCTATATATTGTTATTCACATTATCATCATCATATTGGTGCTACAACAAGCTTCTCCCATTCATTACCTTATCCAAGATAATTATGAATGTTATATGTGTAGATCTAAATGGTATTTGTCTTTGTCCAAACAATCTATGTTATTTATGTGCGGTTTAAAATTATTACAGTTGTATCACAAAAAATAAACACCTCCTCTTTTCGCTAGTATATCACGGCCATTAATCGTGATTCCAAATCACAACATTGGAAATGAACCATTCCAAGGCATGTAGGTCTGAGATATTACCATCATGCTAGCCTCCTTCTTATATTTGTGCCCGCATTCCTCTTTATCTCAAGTGTTGCCACAATAATGGGTTACACTTATTGGGACATCTTGATTTTTGCTGAAATCACATATTTTTAGAAAATATAATGATTTAAGCCTTAAAAATGTTTCATTTAAAGGATTTAAATTGAAGAGTTTTGATCAAACCCTCTTATATCAAACCTCCTTGGATAGAAACTCACTAGTTTTGAACCGTACCTATAATGGAGTCTCCTCTACACCTATCAAAATGTTGATAAAAAACCACTTTTGATTTATCTTTTGGGGGATCAAATTAATTTATTTAAAATTTACTTTTTGTAAACATCTAGTCCTTATTATAATCTTCCGAAAAAGTATAATTTTAAATATATTTAATTTTATTATTATATTTATTTTTTATTTCTTATGAATGTAGGTTTTTAAATGAACATCGAGGTCTTTGTTTCACATATATGGAAAAATAGGAAAAGAGAGAAAATAAATTATAAAAAATAAATGTACACTAGCTATTGACGTCCTTATTCAAACAAAAACAAATAAGTTAATTCAAATTCATACAAAAAAAGTTATGCAGTTGAAAGTATAATATTTCCAAATTATAACTACTTTGACTTAGAAAATTAATTAAAATATATATATGCAACAAAAAATTATAAAAAAATATCCATCCACTAGATATTGATGTGAAAAAATTGTATTTAAAAAATTAGAATTGTATCCTTTTAATAAAAAAAGTTATGCAACTGAAAGTAAACATCACTTTTTGAAAATGTTGTTTAGTAGAAAAAATAAATTAGTAAAAATTACATAAAAGGATTCACAATTTATTTATTTATTTTAAAAATATAATTAGAATCTACACACAAAATCTCACAAATCACTAGTTTGCTTTATCTTCAAATTCTTAATGGTTTAGCTTCTATAGGTGTAAGAAAGTGAAGATCTGGTGAAAAATGTTGATTTCAATGTCAAGTTTGGCTAGAAAGTGTAACCCATTATTGTGCTATCACCCTCTCACATTCTTGCACATCACATTAGGTGTGCTTGTGTGAGGATTTGAATACAAAAATCTAGTCAGTATGTCCTCACTTGATAAATGCTTCATTATGCTATCTTGATTTCCTGGTTAATATTATTGCAAGCATTACCTCTATTGTAGTCGGATCCTCTGGATCACTATCAGTGTTATGATGAAGATTGTTTTGTAGGGAATGCTTGATTTCTTGCCTTAGTTCATGAGGAATATCATCCCAATGGGTAATATCCCGTATGATCATACATTCTGACACAAAAAACACCCATCGCATATCTCTTATGCTCTGATTTTTCCATATCCTATTTTCATTACTTTTGTAAGACCACCATTAATTGAGGAATTATTTCAAGAAATCCATATGCCTTGGTCGCTTATTACATAAAAATGAAATCCTTTTCTTTTGATGGTTGTCTATACTCATTTCAAGCTTCCCTTATGGCATGGGCAGCGAGAACATTGTAAATCTTGGAATGGGCTTCACCATGATAGTTCCCACGTGTTTGAAAGGCTTGCTTTGACATTAAATATCCATTGATGCATTATGTTCAATTGCCTCATCTAGCATGTCTATAGCGTTTATTTTCCTGTCCATGTTTGGTGCTCAGTTTCCTCATTCTTTTACAGATCCACGTCCTTCAAACCTTGCAATGCTATCTAGCATGTCTGTAGTGTTTATTTTCTTGTCCATGTCTGGCACATAGTTTCCTAATTCTTTTACAGATCCATGTCCTTCAAACCTTACAATTTTCTTTGTTGATGTGTTACACGGCCTCGTTTCACTCAAATCTTTCAAGGAATGAAATGTCTTTTCCATTATAATTTTTGATTATTATTTTTGTAAGAGTTAATGTTGAAGGAAGATGAGTGCCCACCTTAGAGAATCTCTCATAACTCAAAGGAAAAGGTAGCTGCTTGCCAAAATGGAGAAGTTAAAATTCAATAAGAATTAAATTTCTCCCACTGCCTTTGGTAGCATTGAATGAGAAAAAAAAATCTTTGTTTTCTATTTCAATTTGTGTGGGATTGAGATATTTTTTTGCTAAATTTTAGCATATAAATGTGATTTGTGTTGTCTTAATTTTAAATGCTTGCTTGGCTTTAAAATTTTACTCTCAACAATCCATGAATAAGTGTCTTCCTTATCATAGGTTATGGAGGAGAAGATTTGGTTTCATGATCCTATTCCTCCTCGATATCATCATCAATGTCATCAAAACCATCCTCTTCCCTGTCACTTTCTGCGGCCTGACTCAAGGTCACTTCCCTGTTCCTCCTCAATTTCATGATCCAGTATAGAATGATAGCTCTCTTATACTACATAGACTACTGTGAGCTTCAAATGGGAGGAGGTAGTGCTATGGTAGCGTAATAATCATCGCCATCATCCATGTTAGCCTAGGACTTAGCGGTGACAAGCATGGGTGCACATAATTGCTATGGGGGTTGAGTGTCCTGATCTAAAATGTCTTTGCCCTTGGATGACGTGGAACCCTGATCAAATGACATGTCCCCCTTCTTCTTGCTTCCCTTCTTTTAGCCATTAATGTGTTTTCTTGTCTTTAGGCACTGGGAGGTAAGAATTAATATCAAAACTTGAAACAAGACTCTATTCCACTTGCCAATCACAGTAACTTGAAAATTGCTGAGAGCCTTTATTTGCTAGTTTCTTATACTGACAATTTGGAGTATTTAGATTGTTTTTTCAGTACAAAATGATAGTTGTTGATGGAAAAAAGAAGTATTGAATGCACATTTATTTTTATTTATTGTAATAGCCAGAATGTTGAATGCACATTTATTTTTATTTATTGTAATAGCCAGAATGCATTCATTAATTTTCAAAGGCTATAGCTTTACACCTGCCAATTGTAGTTCCTTGGAAATTTCTAGAAAGCATTATTTTTATCTATCCTACGAAGAAGGATCTAATCATTCCAAACCTAGCAGAATTGAGTATGCAGAAGGGGTACGCACCATCTCTTATATGTTTATGTTGTGGAGATTTTACTCTATATTTTGAGAGGTGCCTTTCCATAATAAATCCAACGATCTAGTCATGTTGATGGATTTGAAAGGGTCTAATAAATACTCCAAAGTTTGTTGCCTAAATTTTCATCCACTTCCAATCGGCATTTAATATCACTAACTATTTTTGTAGAGCATTGTGGTGTGTAAAATATGTGGAGGATACTACTTTATGGTGTTTGTGGTGTAACTTATTCCTGTTTAAGGAGTGGTGCCAGGAGATAATGCATAGGAGCAGCACTTTCTTCTTGAAACAATTAATGAGGGTGAGGAAAAGGGGTTTTGTTTACACAAGGAACTTGCAACATCAAAGGATTAGAGACAAATTTTGAAGGAGATTTGAACTGAAGAAAGGGGGAAATCAAACTTAAACTTGAAAAAGCATTTTTTAATGCTTTTTGTTATAATCTAAGACTTCTATTTTATGCTCTCGTTTTCTATTTTAGGATAACTCACTTTATCTTTGGGTTTAAAATCAACCATCAATTGAATAGTTTTTTCAAATTGGTTAAAATTGAACCTTAAAATCCTCACTAGAATTTGGATTTTGGTCTAAAATTGAACAAGCAATATTCCACACTTGGTTTTGGTATTATAAAATGAATTGATCATTGCTTGAGGATTAAACTGAACATGTGTCTTTCTTGATCTATAATCTTTTTTACAAACTAATGCCATCAAAATGTGTATTTACTTCTCTTGTGCTTCACAGTGATCTTGAGAATCAAGAGAACTTTGGTGATATTAGGTTCTCTAAAATATTGCCTCCACATTTCATTTGGGTTCTAAAATTGAAAAAATCTTGTCTAGTGTGAGAAAAAGGCATTAAAAGTGTTCTCTCTTTGTTCATGCAAACAAAGATGATTGAACTACGAATGCACTTACTCGCTATTGTGCACCTTTAGAGAGCCTGCCTTGGTGGGAAAAATTACTCACCCCAAGGGAACAACTCAAGCGGTAACAGGCTAAATCTAAGCTCTTCCAAACCATTGTATAAATTTGTGTTCATGGTGAAAGCCATGGACAATGGTAAGTGGTGCATGATAAATCTCCCCCAATATCCATGTGATACGTAAAGCCCTTGTTCTAAGGGTTGGGAGATCTTTCATAAGGATTTTATCATTGGATCCCCTAAACTAGATGCCCTTGTTACAAACTTTTGTTTAGAGGCCAAAAATCCTAATATTTGTTGGCATTCGGAGGTCGGACCTCCAGAGCCAGCACAGATTCTTATGACTCTTAGTAGAAATGAGAATTATGCCATGGGAGATTCATGGGTACTGATACTTGGCTGACTCAAGAAGTGTTTGCCATGGAGGGGAGCCAATGTATTCAAGCATCTAATCATTCGCTAAGAGTAAGCGTAGCTGGATTTATCCAAGTGGGAACTCAACAAATATTTTCTTTTCCATCTTAGAGTTGTGCAATCTTTGCATTAGTTAAATAGTTTTCTTTGATCCAAAACATTTGAAGCAAACATTCAAAAAAACCTCAAAATTTCAAACCCTTAAGGAGAAGCAAATACCCTTGAACAAATTCACATGCTATTGCTTCCTCTAGGGATTCTATCCTTAGAGGCTTCTAAATATTTGAATTTATATCTCCATTTTCTCACTTAAGTTAACAATATGTAACCTTTGCCTTGATTTTCTTGATTTCCACATAATGCACTTTGTGGGATGAAAGAAAATTAGGACTTTGGACATTCAGTTTGAAACATAATCAAGAACGTGTTTGTGGTAAAAAGAACTAAATCTAAGAAAGATAACAAACAATTGAACCATACATGTGTTGGGTCCCTTTTGGGTTATATGGTTTTCATGCAAACATTGATTTTTTGTTTGAAATACTCTTAGGGAAAAATATGTTCTTCAATATATTGGTCTAGTAAACAAGTCCTCTTAGGTTCATCTAGGATCAAGTCAAACACTTCACCCATCTCAACCATCGAAATCAACATCATCTCATTAACAACTCTTGGAAACCTTGAAAATATCATTCATGCTAGACTTCTAGGAAAATTCAAAATCATCTTGTTTGACTTAATACACTTAGTCAAATTATCCAATCCATCATCAACTTGTTTGACTTAACACACTTAGTCAAATTTTCCTTTGGTGCACAAGTTTACTCTAGGATAACACAGCTTCCTAGGGTTTACAAGTTCATTATCACCTCGTTTGACTTAACAAAATTAGTCAAACTACCCTTCGTGTACGAGTTTACTCCAAGATAACACAACTTCCTAGAGTTTACAAGTGCATTATCACCTTGTTTGAATTAAAACACTTAGTCAAACTATCCTTATTCAAAATCAAATCAAATCAAGTCCTAAAGTCTAGCATTGATCCAAAGTTCCTAAACGTTTAAATAGCCATATCATTCACCCCTTTCATCCTTCATCTCATCATTGGTCCTAAACACCTTAGAGGTTTAGTTTTGCAACAAGGTCAAAACACAAGGAAAACATGGAGTTTAAACTCGACTCATACATCATGACCAATCCAAGTCAACCAAACTATCAAGGTCTCGTAATGCCAATTTATTATCGAAACTCACATTTATGCATGGAATCATTATCTCCTCCAAACATCAATGGTACAATGAATGTGAGCATGCCCAATCTAAGTTGTGGACCACCTTTCCCAATGGTAGATATAAATCAAAGTCCAAACCTACAAATCTATCAACCAAATAGTCAATGCATGAGTCTTACTCCAAACAAAATTATCCCACAAAATCCACACATGCCAAATACAAGTTTACCAAAGATGAGAATTTCAAATTCACACTTGGTAAACTTTGGGATAGATGCGATTGCAAATCAAACCAATGTTGTTCAAAATCCCAATAGTATATTGGCAACTCCATGTATTGATCCAAGTCAAGGTAACAAAATGCAAAATCAAAGTTACCTAAATCAAGGCAATATGATTCTTAACCACAAAAAATTTCAAATTCAACCTATAAAGCCAAATCTAAACATCACACCAAATCAGAGCATTGTCCAGAATCAACTTATCCATGATCCCAGGGAAACACCACAAGGATGCATTCCAAATATGCTTGCTAAACAACTAAGTCAGCCATATCAAGAATGTCAAGGCTAAATCTTGTGAAACAAAATTGCTACACTCAAAAAACTCATTGATTCATATCATCAAGAGACATCTCTACCCGAAAATCAATATACTCTTCCATTGGTTTAACCATGTCATGAAAGCATTAAGCTATCTCCAATGTCAAGAAATTGGATATCAAGATCAACAACATCAACAACAAAATCAATCACCACATCTCAAATATCAATCACCACATCTCCAAAATCAATCACCCCAAGGTCAATTTAAAGTTCAAATCTCACAAGGTAGCAAATGAAAATACACGCCACTTGGGGAACCAATCAAATCGGTCTTGCAATGGTTGGTACAAGAAAATCTCATTAAAATCCTTGTTTATGTGAATTATCAAGAGCCCATGGTAAAACTACCAAGGTATAAGGAGAAGCACTTTTGTGATTTTCACAAAGTAAAGGGACACACAACATCAGATTGTATTCGACTCAAAAATCTCATCTAAGACCTGATTGATTAAAAGCTAATAGCTATTGGGGACAATAATAAGAGTTCAACCACTAGCAATAGCATTAACAACCTCCCCTCCATAATTGTTGAAAACAATGATCAAGATCTATCCATTAATGGGCACATTGAAGATGTTTCCACCTCAACCAATGATCAAATCAACACACTCCAAGAGCCACTATTCAACCACGATAAAAACTTACCAATGATGCCCAACAATTATCCAATCCAAGAAATGTCGACATCACTTGATCCTATGGTTGAAAACATTGACAATATCCCCACCATAACTGCTAAAGATAATGATCAAAATCAATCCATCAATGAGCACTATGAAGATATGTCTACCCCATCTACTAACCAAATCAACATTCATCAAGAGCCACTTTTTAGTGGTATATTTCAATATGTGTTAACATTATTTGATCCTATTGACATAATCCATGATCCAGTGACCAATGATCATATTGAAAATGTCTCTACATCGCCTTGTGAGTTAGAGGACATATCTCAAGAATTCATTCCAAAGCATGATAAAAATCTTCCATCAAGGTCTAGCAAAGGTTCTTCCCACAATATATTGACATCCCTCAAACTCATGATTACAGATAGTGAAGGAATACTCAAAGATCAAAATTATATTGAGCCACTACCCATTCCTAATAATAATGTCCAATAATCCATTGTAGATAATCCATCTCTTGAAATTGACCCATGTCAAGAACTTGATCTGAAACATGTCGAAAGTAATTCTAGAATTAGGCAAGATCAAGAATTCATATCTCCAAGATACTACAATAATCTAATGGGCACTCTTCTATCTATACAAGATGTCGCAAATGATGATCATATCCATATAGCACATATTCCTCTATCTACCCACAAGATGCTTTCTTTGGATGGACACGTAGATGATCTTCATTCAAAACAATAGTCTCATACTCTTGACATCATTACCAAGGAACAAGAGAATTCTACTCTTAAAATATTTACACACGACCAAGATAGAGAAAAATCTGGAGACATATCAGAAAGAGATCATGATGAAGGATTCTACATAAGTTGTAAGTCAGAAACATCCTATGGACACCTAGCATAAATAGATCATGAAGAAGGCTTCTACAAGAGTTGTGAATCAAAAACATCATATGAAAGCATATCAAAAATGAATCATGAGGAAGAATTTTATAGTGAATCTTCAACATCGCTTGAAGAAACATTAAAATCTGATATGTCATAAGATCAAGCTAAAGATATCAATCAGGAAGTCATCCCACATATGGAGGATCCTATCTCTTATAAACTTGGATCACTTAACTTTCTTAGGGAAAGCTACCTCATCAATAAGGAAGTTGTCACTTTTGAAGATCCACCACAGAATAGAGAAGGAGTAGCACCTTGTTTCCAAGGTAAATCATATCCTATTGCAGATAATTTTTTGGAGTAGATGAATTATCAAGGAAGAGGATTAAGCCTACATGAATAGGGTATCCTAGAACCAGTGTTGATTATTGGCATTCCTAAGCATCATGGCCTTGGTTATTCGACAATCAAGGGATATAAACATATCAGTGATGCCTCTATAAAACTGGGGGCAACTTCATCTCAAGCAAATGTCAACATAAGGAGCATGAAGGGTCCTTATGATGAAACCAATGCCAATACTATGACCCGTCACATCACGAATCTTCATCCACCCATCACCCCATCCACGAATTGGGACCAACATCAAAATAAATATTCGTATCAAAACACAAAGAACATTATCAAAGAAAAAGAAGCTGAGAAGCATAATAGGCAAACCAAATACACATGGATACCAAAAAGTACAAAGAAAGATGATCCCTATCAAACTCCATTAGTCAAAGAAACTATGGGGAAAAATAAAAAAGGGAAAAGCATCCATCAAATATTTCCACAATAGCAAGAGCAAGCTTCTCAAGCGACATACAAAGTATATCGATCAGTTGGTCCTAATTCCATGCACACTTTTGCATCCATCCATCATTGCTCATCTTCCCAAGTTTTTAGAGTCAAAGATTCCAAACTATCAACCAATCCATATTTTATTCCTAAACGCATTTCATCTATGCCTCAGCACATGATATTTGATTCTCACATTGACCATGTGTTTCTAATGACCCTTCATCATAATGATTCAAAAGGCACTCTATCGTGATGTGCGCACGAAGACAAAGTTAACCTTGGTATCAACAAAGTAGATCAGGAATCTGAAAAGTTGCATTCAAGTGCACGTGTCTCTGAAAAGAAGCTTCTTCAAGAAGAATATCAGTGGCACATTATGACAAAATCATCAACACTAGCACCACCAGGTGGTTCATCATGAGCTTAAAATCTCTTAAAAAATTAAAAAAAATCAAAAAATATAAAAAATCCAAAAAAATTAGAAAAAGGATTGACAACAGTGAAGAAAAAAATTTCCTCTAGTGAAAACCGCATGGGCGACGCTTCGGTAAAGTACCATGATGAAAACCTGAAAAAAAGGTATCATGTGTAGAATCGAGCATCTACGTGCACCATTTCAGGAAAAAGCATCTTATCACATCCATAATAAATCCAACATTCCATCCATATTATTCATTCATCCATGAACTATTTATCCAACCCATTACCATTTGTCTACCTTGTCTTGATCTTGATGAAGGTTTGGTGCACACTTTACACTTGCCTATGGTAAACATCTTGAATGGGCCATTTTCATTGATCCTATGTTACCCAACGTTGTCTAAGCCTTGAAGCATTATCTAAATGAGTATTCCTCTATTTGAACACCTTATCTTGTCACAAGATAATCCTTGGCATTCTTTGCATGCTTACCATATCTATCCAAGAATTCACCCATGGTCTTTCAAACATTGCTAGACACTCAGGGAAAATATTTACATCTTGTTTTAGAAATAAATCTTGATCTATATCCTCTAACTTATGTGATGATCAAAACATTTGGCAAATGTGAAATCAAATTGTTCAAAGCCTTTGTGATCCAAAGATCCAAATCACTAGCTCATGGCATATTTTGACAGGATGATGTTCCTTATCAAGCTTTATCTTTCATTGAACATCAATCCAAAAAATTCACGTCAGTCGTATCTAATGTGCACATCAGCATCACATGAAATCATTCAAACAAATTTTGTTCTAAGCCAAGCTTCCAAATTTTGATCAACCAAATCCAGTCAATCCATCATCCTCTCGGGATATCCTTCCCAATCCTCATGTTGTTGAACACTATCCTTGCATCGTTGTGTATCCTCAACAATGTTATCATCACAAATCCATGAATCTGATCAATCAACCCTACCTTTATTTTCAACAAAATCCCAAAACAAAGCACCGATATCCTATCCATATCCAAATTGTCAAAATCAATAAAAAAAAAATTAAAAAATAAAAATAATCAAAAATTCGAAAACATCTCAAAAAGTCAAAAAAAGTCAAAAATATGTCACCTATACTATGTTGTCCTTGAGCTTGAATTTAGGCAAGGTTGATATTTGATCATCTCCCAAGAAATTTAGGTCAGTCCTTTAGGCATCTGTCACAATGGCAATTTGTTTGCCCATTTATCTCATCATTGAGTCAAGTCTGTTGCCAATCGAACTATGTAGTCTCTATGTATATAACGTAGGCAAGGCCAATCTACGGATCAGCTCCCAGGACCCCTAGGATAGGTCTTTAAATTAGTATCTTCATCAAAAATCTCAAAAATACCAAAAACATTTATAAAATGTCTGAAAATTAAAAAAAATTCCTACAAACATTTGAAAAACCCAAATGGTGCATTTGTTTCATTTCGGTTTCACCCGTAATAATCACTGTTCACAATAAATTAATCGTTACTTTCGTCCTTTGGTAAGGATATCAGAAGCAAGTCTAGTAGGTCCAAAAGTGTGAACCTAATCATCAAAAGTCTCAAGTCTAGATCAGTGAGTCAACAATTTAGTCAACTCAAAGTATCAATAGCTTATCATCCAATCAATATCATCAAAACCCTGATCACAACATGTACTAGGAATGCAACCTTCCTATGATGGACATCAACATTAGGTATCACCATAGTTTAGTCTTTAGTGAGTGGTACGAAGAACATTAGCTTGTTTGTTTACTTTATCTTGGTATTTTTAGACTTATCTTATTTTGCACTCATTCTAAGGACCTCTGAATGATGTCTAAACAAAAATATTTAGAGAGAAAGGAATGAGGCAATGATCATTGTCTTTTTATCTACTATGCTTGTTGGATATTCCTGTAAAATAACTTCATCTGGCATGCTTTGTTTTACTTGTAGGGAGGATGTTTTAGGTGTCCTGTTGACCACATAAGAAGGCTTTCCTTTTTATTTTTTGGCCCAAGATGTTTGGAATATCTAAATTGCATTCCGAATAAGGTTTCGTTTTTCAAGTGTGAAGAAGATTACTCATATCTATTTGACAAGTCAAAGTCCATCACACTAGGTGCAATGCCATCCTGGTCCTTAATACCTTGATGCATCACACCTATTTGTGTTATCAAACATAAAGAATGGTATGCTATAATTTATCTCTCCCATCCTCAAATAAGAAATACATCATCATCATTCATAATCATATCCAATAAAGTCTTGAGGACTAGGGGACTTGTTGGACTTTTGCATCTTCTTGGATTTACGGGTTTATCCCTCTCATTCTTATATCCTCTTTTGCACTAATAATGTATCCATCCTGCATCCACACTCTCATCTTACATAATCACGTCATATCATTATAGGACAACATCGTCCATCTCATCCAATCTCACATGCCTTGCATATTCATTTAAGATGTTTAAAATAATATAGATTTTTTATTCTAAGCATCTTCCAAACATCTCATTTGCATCATCATTTAAGTTGTTTAAAATAATATAGATTTTTTATTCTAAGTATCTTCAAAATATTTCATTTACATCATCATTATCATATAGATCAGTTAGTCATAGCCATCCATACTTCCATTTTGAACCTCTTTGTCACGAGATTGACCTCAAATTCAACTCTTCACTCAATCTCTCGAGGGGGCAATGTACTAGCTTACTTTTTCCGCTGGGACATCTGAAAAAAATTATAAAGTTTATTAAATTTCGATGTTGGCGGCATCATTCTTTGAACCAATGCAATGAGTACATTGCTTCAAAGAGGGGAAATGTAGATACATAAAATAATCAACATCATGCATCTAAATCCCACTCTAATTAACATCCAATTCTTCTATTGTTCAATTAAAACAATTCATTGATTAATTCCCTAGCTTCATCATACTTAATTAAATAAATCAAATTATTTAGTTAAGTCCTTAAGTTCTTCTTATTTGATTGAATAAATCAAATATCAAAACCCCTCAAATCCTCCAAGTAAATTAAGTTGAATTAATTAACCTCTAATCATAATCACCCATTCTCTAGATTTTGACTCAACTTGAGTCAAATCTAAACTCTCAAATAACCCACCCATTTGCAATAATAAATAATTTCTTTGGTTTATTATTTCTTCTAGTTTCCTCCAACTTGGCATCTTTGATGAAATATTCTTCAAATTTGAACCTTCCCTGCAAAGTACTTGTCCCTTTCAAAATAACATTAAATGATCTTACACATCACGTACAAAAGTCAACTTGGCATTAACTCTCTTCTTTCATCCCCCCTAAACATGTCACTTCATCAAGTTCAAATTTCCAATTGGCACATTGACCAAAATGTGCACAACCCTCATCCTCTCACATCTTGACAAGTGGCATCTTGTCATTGGCTAATGAATGATCCCACACTCATCCAAAATCTTTCAATCTTCTAACCTTGAATCTATAAATGCAAATAATTTCAACAACGCAAGAGGAACTACAACACAAATTGATACACAATCTCATGCATTTGCATTATCACTATCATTTTGGCATTCTTGCTTATCAAGGATTGGGAAAGGGTTGATTTCTACACAACAAAGTGGCACCAATCCAATATGGGATAGATATGCTTCATATTTTTCTTTATATGTTTTAGTTATCTTGTTATTGGACTGCATTTTAAAACATGCTGGATTATCTCATATAGATGTTGAATATTTTCTTTGATTTGAAATACTAATCATACTAATGGTGTGTGTTAGAATTTTAGCCATTTGCAGATTTTGATGTCCACAATTTGTATATGTTGCTAGCTAGTCCCTTCATCCTTTCTTATCCAAGCAATAGGATATACAATAATAATAATATAAATGATTAACTACATATATGCATTGAAACTCCCCTTTGTATGTACATTTAGAAAAAACACATGTATATATCTATTTATATATACATTGCTATATCTAAATAGATGTCTAAATAGATGTGTATACTATATTTTTTCCTGACTATGCACTCATTGACATGCCAACCAAGAACCTCCATGCAAATTGGAATAATGTCAAAGATGCACAACAACAAGAAGGAACAATAAGCAAAGGGTGAAAGTTGTGCAAGTAAGCAACATGTTTTAAACATGACAACTTATTAAAATATATATGTAATAGGGGGACTCCTAGCTACCTTCGAACACAAAAAAAGAATGGTAAATGCTTGCTTGTGGTGCTAGACAATGACAATCAAGATGGTAGGACCAAGCAAATGCAATATTCAATATTTCAAGCCTCAAAAAATTACATTCTTGCTCGCTTGAACTATAGTTTTGTGCACTGTTTTTGGTTTTTTTCAATGTATTCAATTTGAATAGGCACATTCACTGACCTAAGTAAAAATGAGCATAATTTGAAAGCTACATAGTATCAAGAGGGATCAATAAGAAGAGGGTGAAAGTTCTGCAAGTCAGCAACATGTTTTAAACATTACAACAAGTTTATTAAAATATATATGAAATAGGGGGCCTCTTGGCCACTTGTAAACACAAAAGCATAATGGTAAATGACTACTCGTAGTACTGGACAATCACAATCAAGATGATCAGACCAAGAAAATACAATATTCAATGTTTTCTACCTCAAAGAATTACATTGTTTCTCGCTTGAACTATAGTTTTGTGCACTATTTTTGGTGTTTTTCAATGTATTCAGTTTCAATAGCCACATTCACTACCAAAGCACAAACAATTGTATAGCTTTGTTATGAACATGTTACACATACTACACCATTAAATTCTATGTTATTAACATCTCAATACTATATCATTCAATTTTATGGGTGTATTGTAGTGATTTTCTTAGAAGCTAAAGAATACTTATATATGTTATTTTTAACTCTTTCTAAATCAAGGTCTACATTAATACAAATAAAGATAGTAGACACAAATTTTTAGATATACATGTGTATATATAAATTGTTGTTTTATTGTCAAATGAGCCACAGTGGTCTTGGTCTATATATAAGGATATATATTTCTACTTATATGTATATATTTAAATATGAAATGGGGAATTCAATACATATATACATATATATGTATTTGTTCATGTTTAATAGAATTCAATACAATTTCCCTTTTTGTCAATAATATTTAGTAGAACATAAGTGTTATTCTAACACCTCTTATAGAATTTCTCTATTTATCTTCAATATTTATTACCAAAGAACATAGCTCAAATCTTGCATCAATATGTTTCATTAATTATTATTTTTCTCATCTGCTTGAAGCTCCCTACAAAAAACTACCCAGGCTAGTTTATGAAAATGATGGAGCTTGCTAATTATGTGGCATGGCGGTGTCTTATATCAATATGTCTCATGATATTATTTTTTCCTCATCTGTTTCAAGTTCCTCATAATAAATTGTTCTTCATGATATTCTTTTTATCAGTTCCCCATAATAAACTATTCATTATCATAGTTTGCCTCTTGTATTCTCCATTTCTTAAAGTTTTATTTAATGTAGGTTTTTGAACATCTGCCATTTTCCTATGATTCTTAAGTGTTTTTCTAATGCCTCTTTTCCAATTTCTCTTTTTTTTTTGTATCAATATGTTTCATGATATTATTTTATTCTCAATTGTTTGAAGTTCTCCATAACAAACTATTCTTCATGATATTATTTTTTTTAGTTCCCCATAGAAAAATGTTCATTACCATAGTCTGCCTCTTCTATTCTCCATATTTTAAAGTTCTATTTAATGTGGGTTTCTGAGCATCTTTCATTTTCTTGTGATTGTTAAGTATTTTTCTAATAGCTCTTTTCCAATTTCCCTTGACCAAATTTTTTTATATCTATACATTCAAAATTCAAATAGACAAATAAAAAATTCTATGTAACAGTTGGCTTCTCAATTATAAATTCAAGCTACATTATTTCCGACTAAGTATTATAGACAAAATAGGGAAATTGTAAAAGATCTATTAGAAAAACAAATAAGAATCATAGGAAAATCACAAATGATCGAAAACCCACACTAAACATATTCATACAAGACGAGCAGTCTATGTAAAAGTTGGGTTGTCAATTCAAAATTTGAGCTACATTTTTGGCGCCAATCCCACATTAAATAGAACTTGTAAATCCAATGGGTAGAAATAATCTATGCAAACTAGCTATAAGTCCACAGACTTAATTAAAAATTCAAGCTACATTTCCTGACACTATATATTATAGACAACAAATCCTATTCACAGCTAGGCTGATGAAAATCTTGGCAAGAAACTTCAAACAAATAGCCTATTGGCTAAAATTATAAAATTGAATAGATAAAAGAGCTATTAGAATAACACTTAACAACCACTAAACTAAATTTATCTCCAATATTTTTACGCTTTTAAACTAATCCTCTACATATATATATATGCAATCACTCCTATGTTAATCTACAATTGCTCCTATGTTAATGGGTATAATGAAGAATAAACAAAAGATAACTAAAACAATAAATGAAGGGTGATAAAATTACTAACCCTAACCATATTTTTGGATGAAAGAAAGAATATTTTACAATTTCTCCTATGGTAATGGGTATAATGCCAAATATACATAAAGATGACTACAAACAACAAACGAGGGATGAAAAATTACTAATCCTAACCATATTTTTTGATGAAATAAAGAATATTTAACTACGATTTCTCCATCCATATAGAGCCATAATCTCTTTGAAGACTAGAAAATGGGCATAACGCCAAACATACAAACATATAAAAAGAAGACATGAACACAAATTAATGATTAATCCAAAATAACCATGTAAAGTGACTTATAGATTACAAAGAACAATAGTTTTAAAACCCTCCAATCTGGTATAAAACGGAGCCGAAGCTGACAATTTTTACAATATTCTTTTATGAAACCAACCATGGACTTGAAGGCAATGATTTTTAGAATAGTTTTCTATCAAACCAACACCACAATGGCTCTTTCAAAAATGCAACTTAATAAATATATTTTCTGGCACATTTCAGAGTATACTTTCCCACACTACAACATTGAATATTGCATTTACTTCCTGCCACACCATCATACAAGAATGTCAAGATGCATTAACCATCTCATGAGAAAACACTTACCATTCTAATTTTGTGTATCGAGGTGACCAACTCCATGACCGCCAACCCACATAATTAGCAAGCTCCACATCGTCATAAAAAACCACGGGGAAGTCATCACTGGCCAAGAGATCTTTGGCACCAACAACTGCTATTTACGGGTGGGCTAACGAAAATCTAGACGGAAACTTCAAAAAAATAGCCTATCAACTAATGATATCTACTATTCAAAAGGAATGCTAAACATTATATATATAATATTATTTAAAAAATATTTTATTTTAGTTATTTAAGACTGATTCTATTTTACTTTAAATTATTTAGAATTATTTTAACAATTATTTTATGTTTTTACTTGTATTTTATTTTATTTTATCTTAAAATTATTTTCAATGGTTTTTTCATTGTATGTTACAAAGTTTTTATTTAGTATTATACATTATACATGGACATATAGATTTTATTTTATACGTCATTTGAAATTTTATTTATGTTTTTAGTTTGCTTAATTATTTAATTATTTAAAGTTTATTTCTTCACTCAATTGATACCTATCAAATTTTCAACTATAATTAACAAATTAAAATATATCAAATCAAGAAATCAAAATATTTTACTTTTTCATTCAAACTTATTAAAATACTTAACCTTTAAAATTAAAAAATTTATTGGCCTTTTATTTCATTTAATATATATTTGGTTTTTACACGTTACTTATTTTGGAAATCACTCAAACCATTACACTCATCTAATTTTCATTGTAGAATACCTCTCTGCATTAAATATATTGTCTAGGTTATTTTACTTTTGAAAGATATTGAAGTTATTTCATAGATAAAAAGTAAGATTTTCTGTTTTTTTTTTTTTATTAGACTGCAGGAATCGGGTAGCACGACCCCTTATAAACTGCAGTGCGCCTAGTAAACTTTTTAACGTGACCAATGGCACTGGCGGGAGTGGGGGAGACTAGACCTCATGACCAACCTCCTACAATAGGAAAGATTTAGCCAACCGAGCTAGGCCCCCACCCCAAGTAAGATTTTTTGTTAACACACTCCTATCATTACATTTCACCTCTTCCTCTCATTATAAATGTCTCTCAACATTAATAATAAATATTAAAACATAGATAAACTATATTTGACCTATATTTCAACGAGAATATTATCACAAAATAAAAAATAAACATTATTTAGATAAATATTAAAAATGATATTATTATGTGTAATGCCCCGCCAAGTAACCTTAAAGGAAGTTGCAATTAACATCTTAAACGAACCAATTTTATTTTTTTATAAAGTGCATTTAACATACACATTCACTTACTAATTAACAACAACCTCTAAGGCTACAAGGTTAGGATTACTTAAACCCACACATACATATTACATATAACCATAGCATTATGAACTGGATGAAATAAACATCATACATCATAAGAATACCACATAACATAATAAGATAATCAATCAAGATACAATCTCATAAATATTATCTTAAACCAATAGTTACATCACTCATTCCCAGAATGAGGCAATAGTACATAAGGTTACAATTACAAAATTCCACCTCATAAACATAAGAGGGAGAAAACAACTTATACAAGTTAAAATATTACAATGCAAGTAATTACAACAAGAACCACAAGTTGTCCATCTGGATGCCTCACCACCAAGTACTGAAGATCGATGGGGACCCAACGGTTTTGGTGCATGTTCCACCCAACCAATGTGGTACCCGAAGGCCCACCCCCCATGCTAGTAGATACTAACAAAGTAACATGGACAAAGATCTATAATCCACTAACCAAAGTCAGACTCATACTGACTCATACTACTATAGCCAACCAAATATATGAACTAACAAGTACAACTCAATCACCATACAAGTATGAATCAAGTACAATACAATTACCATACAAGTATAAATCAAGTACAATACAAGTAAAAATCAAGTACAACTCCAATATCACTGACAAAGGTCACATTGCTTCCAGACATAAAATAGATCAACTATGTTCACGGAACCATACATATAAAACAATTAACAACAGTTGTCATAGATAGAGTGTCATCACAAGGTTTGTCATGAGATCTCCTCTAGGCATTCTTCATAAGCTCTGGCACAAGTAATCCTGGTGGCCTCAACCGAATCCCGACACTCATACTCACTCATGCGGAATCAACTACCTCTCGCAAGAACAAGATAGTTGATCTTGCCATTTCAGGCCTTCTCACTCATCCCAAGTCTAAACAAGCCCTTGTGTCTATGAGTGAGGATTAAATTATCTTGATTAATGTTAAATTAATCCTAATCTTCTAAGTACATTATTTTAATTATCACTTGTTTAAATCACTCCTGAAGGTTATCCACTTTACCTCTTTGGGCTCTGGCGCCTAACAGAAGCCACTCTTCTATTCGACAACACACACCCAAACAATCCACCAAGGAAACCACAAGTGCATACCAACTAGGCATCATAATCCACTCCAACACAAGGAGGATACAAATAATAGAAACTCACTCCAAACATCTTGGAGAAAACAATCACATAGTCCACTCCTTTCACAAGAGGTACAAAAGATCTCACTCCAAACATCTTGGAGGCAACAACACATAGTCCACTCCTCTCACAGGAGGCAACAAGATGAAACCACATAACAAGGTCATTCCATACAAGGAGACACGGATCCCATAATCCGCTCCTAAACCAAGGAGGTGCAAACATCCCCGTTCGTGAAAATCGGGTAAAACTAAGAAGACGCCATGCACTACCCAAGGGGAAACAACTGGATGGCATAAAGATTCAACAACCCTTATCCTCTAAGATCTTCTGGAAGACTTATAATTTAGGACTAACACTAAATCCCAAAACCAACAATGCAACTTGATGACATAGCAACAAAAGCATTCAAGTCATCAATCAAATCTAATATTTGGATTTCCTAAATCCATACTCATTCAATAGGTAGTGTTGACAAAGTCAAAGACATGATAAGTAGATCATCTAAAATAATCATAACCCCTATTTCCCTTTTCATTATTGGAAATCTAAAACAATTAAACTTACTTCCCTTTACTGAATACAAAGAATTAAATCCTTTAAGATAAGCATGAGGAAGATACTACTTTTGGATATACTAAATCCATATCTCTTTCATAATCCAATCACAATGATTCAATTAATCTAAATAGAAATTAATAAATAACATAATTGATTGCTTCATCAATAAAACAACTTCTTAATTTACTTTTAAATTGATACAAATTCATGCAAGTAACTCTTTCCATTTCCTAACCAAATCTTATATCTCATTCAATTTTCTATTTAACACATTCAATCACTTTAATATAATAACATATTGTTTCTCTATCCATTTTCCATATACACTAATCAATCCAATTTTAAATCTCTATTCAATAATATATTGCATTCTATAAATCAAATATTTAACTCTTTCAATTAAACTTTAACAAGCCATTTTAAAATAACAATAATTTCCCACATGTTTATAATTTTAATTCCACTAATCTAATATACAAATTTTATTTAAAAATAATATAAATAAATATAATAATTTAATATTATAAATTATAATATAAAATATTATTAAATAATATTTTAATATTATAATAACAATACATAAAATATTAATATTTATAAATATCAATTTATTATTATTTTATTTTCAAAGTAGCCATGGGAAAATAATTTAACAGCAGTCTCATGTTTCAAGCATAACTCACAAAATATGATTTGGGTATTTATGATTTTTGGACAAGGCTAAGAAAATTTCAAAGTCCAAAAACCCTTTAAATTTTCTGAAAACTCAGTTTGTGAAAGTAAAGTTATAGGTGACGCAATCAGACCATTTTACCATGAAAAATATAACTATACTGCAGATTTTAAAATCTGATTTTTAATAACAAACAAAGGGTTTTATTTTCTAAAATCATTCTAAATGCATTGTTCAATCTCTATGTTTGATTTCAATAACAATAAAATCAATTTCTAAAATAATTTAAATTCAACTAAGGTTTTCACAATTTTCACAAGCAAAGGCTGTAAATTTATTTTCTAAAACAGATTTCACAAACAAATCTTTAATCATTACTATTTAAAAAAAAACAATCAAGATCAATAAAACACAAAGAGGAAAACTTGGTACAAGAAGCTACAGGAAGAGATGAATTTATGATGCAAGCCTCCTCCAAAGATTTCCTGAATTTTCTTCAATCCTCCAATGAATCCAATCCAAAACCAAACAAATGCAGACAATATTTCCTTCAATCAATTCTACAATCAAACTTTCTTCAAATCCTTGTCCAAATTTTCCAAAATTTCTTCCCTGCTGTAAAAATGTATTTTTTTCTAAATTTCTTTCTGCTGCCCTAAAATTAAAACATATATTCTTATAAATCAAAAATACCTAATTCAACCCTAATTCACATTACATGTAAATTAGATATTTCAATTTCAATTTCAATTTCACTTTCAATTTCAAATTTCAATTTCAATTTCAATTTGACTTTTCGAAAACCCACTTTCAATTTAAAATGCAATTTGAAATAATAAATTAATTTCCAAAGTTGCAACCAATTTCCCAAATAAACATTTAATTCCAAAATTAATTCTAATTCATTTATTTCCTTTCATTCTCTTGCATCATGTTTATTTAATTAATTTAATTATTTAATAACTAAATTCAACCCCCTTGGATTAAATTTAATTAATTAAATAAATTAAATATAATTAATTAATTTAAATATAAACTTTTATCCACATTGCATTATTTAAATTAAATGACCATCAACATGATTTAAATACAACTATTCTAAATATCTATTTACAAAATCAAGAATTCTTCAAAATTAAATAACATCAAAGCAAGACAGCCAATGACTCGACCCACACAACTGACGACACACTAAGGCTAGGGTGTAAACTTGACACATGTTACCTAGCTACTATCTCCCATTCAACTTAACCATTGGATCGACACACTCAAACCTGTGAAACCAGGTGGAGTCGATGTCATGTACCTGCAATCCTACAACCAAGTGAACAACATCATATAATATATCCAGCATATAATACACACCCTGAAGAAGAAATCACGGATTCGTAGGGTGCTCGCAAGTGAGTGATGCGAACTCCTCCTCTTCACCCATACACTCATTGAAACTGACACTTCCATCATAATCCAGTAATCTCATAATAACATCTCATGTTAACTCTACAACATCATTAATCCATAATGCATGTGAAACAAAATCAGATAACTACATCTCACAATAATAGTTGTCACTCAATAGTAACGATCAAAACATCATAACAAAATGTATCCAGTATCAAAGTAACTGCAACCAAACATAGCATAAAGCAACTTGAACAAGAAACAAAACGGAGGGGTATTACATTATGAAAAATAAAATTGTAAAGTTAAAATTAAGATAAATTTATTTTTTCATTTAGCTTTTTAAACCATTATTTATTATTATTTTATTTTTTTGTATGACATTAATGAAAAATAAAAAAGATAGGTGAAGGAGAATTTTTTTTTTGATCTATTCTATTATTGTGTTTAGAGGTGTAATATGTAGTTGTATTAGGCATGGAGTGTAATAGCTAACCTATTAGTACAAATAAATAGAATATATATAAAGAATGAATATACTAAAAATAGTAATAATGTGTATATATATGTATTTATTATTATATAGGATAATTATGCCGAGAGGCATTATACAGTGAAAGCATTGTAATGCCCCACCACAAAACCCTAAAGGAAGTTACAACACAACGCTGAAGCGTACAATTTTTTTTTCTTCTTAAAAGTACATTAATATCAAAGAATATGTACAATAATTCGCAACAAACTCTAAGGGAATTTGACAAGATTACATCTATTAACAAAACCTACACATTACTCACACATAAAGAAGTTCAATTAAAATATTAACCATACATTTAAATGAACATACTTACAAAGCATTAAAGACACTAACACTTAGAATAGAATATAATAAGCTTCAGTTTAGTTTAATTTACAAGTAGATTATAATACTCATTCCCAGAATGAGGTAGATCAAACCTAACTATTAAAATTATAAGATTCCTCCTCGAAAGCAAATGAGAGAAACAATAATTACAAGAGCTAAACTGAAGTAAATAGAAAGCTTTAAAAAAATAATAAAACCATTGCGAGCTCTCCACTAGAAAACCTCGCCACATGATCTGCAAATCAAAGAGGGACCCAATGACGTAGGGCACACGTTCCTCCCAACCAAGTGGTACTGAAAGGCCTACCCCTCATGCTAGGAGACAATAACAAGGATACCAAGCCAACCTACTACCTCGAGTCACAGGTTGACTTAACACTAAACAAAACCACCACAAGAATAACACTAACTCAACATTACAATGCTACCTGAGTTAAATGATCAAATAGACTAGTGAACCATATACCACTGACCTAGGAGATGTGCCACCACAAAGGTGCATGAGATACCCATCAGATCTTCCCAGATCCCAGCCCCCATCTAGAATTATACTCCTATTAATAAAACATGAAACATACCCACTCCAAACTAAGGAGGAACAAAACATCCCCGTTCATGGAAACTGAGTGACTCACTGAAAAGGACAATTCTCACTACCATAGAGAACTACAAACACTAGAATATTAAATAACAACTTTCAAAGTTAAAATACTCTAGTAGGAAGACTTCTAAACCTCATCTAATGCCTCCATTCAATTACCCCTAAATACCATAGAAGATATCTCAAACACATCATAAAGGCATAATATTTTAATGTTCACAATATTCTAAATTAACACAAACTTGCATATAGTCAATAAAATAATTAATAAAAAATTGCACCTCTCAATTATTCCAATTTAACTAATTAATTAAAAAAAAACTCTTCCAAATATAGATAAACATCACACTAACCATTTCTCCAATTTCTTGAATTTTAGATAATAAAATATATGTTCCTACAAAAGAATTATATCATTTAACTTATATCATTTAAGTAGAACATCTATTTCCACAATTTCATTTAATACAATATCTAATTCTCCTTAATAGATTAGATCATGCAATTAAATTATTATAATCATGCTTTAAGTGCATGCATTCATTTTAATATTACATTTATTTAAATATATATGAATGTTAAAATCCATTATCCATAATTACCTTTTTATTTAAAAACTATTAAATAATATATTTAACAAATATTTAAATATAATATATATATATATATATATATAATATATTATACGAAATAAAAATCACATTAAAACCAAGGCGAATGCTATTTTTTTCATTTAAAAAGAATCTTCACAGGACCTAAATTTACATAGGCCCGCATACAAGTGGAGGGGGGAGTTGGGCTTACCACAACCACACCCCATTATATTGAGGCGGACTGTGGTGAGTCCACCGCACCCCATTATATGGGAAGGGCAATGGAAACACCATCATCCACCTCCCTTAGGGGGGTGCAGTGGTGGGATTTCACCTGCCTCCCCCATATACAAGAATTCCTTTGAATTTTTAAACATACAAACTCTCCCCTGCTCTCTTCAAGTCGTTGTATGACAATTTTATTGAATATAAAAAATATATATAAAAAAATGTTTCATCATTATATAAATATATATACTATATATATATGTGAGGATGTATATATGTATAATACATATATATATTATATATATATTTATTGAATTTTGAATAATAAATTAAATTGGGGAAAAACTTATGAAGAAAGCCATATATAGGTAAATGTTTGGCAAACGATTTTCTTAGGGAAATTTGCACAATATCAACAAACATTTTCCCAAATTTATCAAAGGGTTTTTACTACTAAAAGAAAAGTTACATAGACTTCATAATAATTAAATTTAACAAAATTCTACAAAACAATTTATACAAATTCCCTAAAAACCCTAGAAGATTACTAAAATCACATTTCCTCTAAATTTACAAAGAGGCTTTTAAAAATAAAAATAAAAAATTCCTAATCGACATATTGTTTTCCTTTATTTTTTCCATGGAAAATATACAATGTAGAAGTCTTACAATTTTTTGAAAACAATTAAAAGCTTCTACAAAACAAAACACAAAATCTTCTTGCACAGGCAATCTTTCAATCTCTTTCAAACCAATTTAAACAAAGCTTCTACATAATTGAATTTTGTATAGACAATCTTTCTCAAATAACTAAATAAATGAATATAACTTGAAAGAACCTATTTTCTTGAAGCTTGAAGAAAATGAAGGTTGGAGCAGAGCCTCCCCTTCAAAGTTCAATTTCCAAAGCTTTTCCCAAAATAACCACTTCGAGGGAGATGTTAATATATAGAAGCCACCAAAATTCCTAAGAACCCTTTTTTTTTTATCAATTTCCAACCAAACAGCCTCTCCAAAAAATATCCCTCTTTTCATTCTCGTGAAGTAACTTCTTACCTCACTCAATTATGGCAAAAATTATTTTCGAGAATAATTTCTGAACAAAGAGTGATTAATTAATTCTTCTCACACACATGTCAAATTAAAAATATCTTTTCAACAACCACAGATATTTTCTCAAAGTCTTTTTGCATTTTTAAATAATTTCAAATAACAATTTAACTTCTAATTAAATTTAATCAGTTAATCCATTTGCTTATTATATAAATTTAATCAATTAATTTATTTACTTAATAAAATAAATTTAATCCCAAGGATCGAATTAAATTAAATTAAATAAAAGCTTCCAATAGTATTATTTAAATTTCCTTAAATAATACTAAAATAATTTAAAGCATAGTTTAACATTTATTTTCGAAACATAAACTTTGTAGAATTAAATAACAATAAACAAGGCAAATAGAGACACATGAAACAATGACTGACGACACACTATGGCTAGGGTGTAGACCTAACACAAGTAACCTAGCTACTATCTCCCAATCACCATATCATTGGGTCGACACGCTCAAACCTATGAAACCAGGTGGAGTCGATGTCATGTACCTGCAAACATGTATCCAAGGAATCAATAGCACATGCATATCTAATCATCATAAAACACACAGTGAAGAGGAAATCATGGAATCACAGGGTGCTTGCAAGCGAGTGATGCAATCCCATCCCCTTCACCAATATAGTATCACCAAACTAATACTTCCATCATTAATAAAACTCATGAGCAATAATCATGTCATAGTAAACCAACATTATTTTTAATCAAATCATGTTAAGTATAACATCAAGGAAAGTAAATCTCATAACACACATAGTTTGTGTCACTCTTTAAGAAATGATAAAATAATAAAGAATAATAATTTAACATAAGAGAAAAATAGAGGGGTGTTACAAGCATTCAAGGAATATTTTGTGTTAAGTTTTTGCAGCTGCATTGAAAACGACAGGAAGGTGGAAGTCATTCCCCTCAAAATTGATTGAAATAAATAGACATCTTCCCAATCGATAGGATGGTTAGCAAAATTACCAGGAGATGGCTATCGTAACCACCCCCTACCCAACCATTTTTTTAGTTTTGGAAAATAAAATCTTCCATTTAGTGGTGGTGAAGAAAAGAGAAGGAATGGTTTTTTTGGATTTTCTTGAGAGGAGAAGATTAATCAATTTGAGCTAAGAGTAGAAGATTTAGCTGGTGTGTGGCTAAGAACAAGATAAGAAAATATTTGGGAATCTGAATTGTGAGGAGAAGAATTGTATTCTAAAAATAGATATGCCTTCTTGGATGCTCAAATAGCATATATAAGAATAGTAGTGGAAACGTCTTTAACATGAGTTGATTGAGCTAAGGAATTGCTAGGAATACTCTCTTTAGCTATTCATATCCATCCCTTTCAAACTTTAGAATTTAATTTAGGCACATTTTACTATAAATCTCTTTCATTTTGCTTGATTTGTTGGTATTATCTGTACTTTCAACTTTGTTTCACCTTGACTTTCATTAGGTGGTGCCTCCTGGTTTTTGTAGAGCTTCTTCATCTAATCTTGCAATTTTCAAGTTTGTCTAAAATGTGTCTCTATGAACCAACAGTTGTGGGCTCTAAAATGTGTCTTTGTGAACCAACAGTTGTGGTAGTATTTTTTCTTTCCATATAATTGTAGATATCCCATATCCAATGATGATGAATATCACTGACACAGAGCCAAATTATTTTTCAAACATCCACCAATCCTCTCAGTTGTAGATCTCTGAAAAAGTTCATCAAGATTAGGTCTCTTGTATTTTCCACTTTGCCCACAATTCCACTTGTGTTTATTTAATATTTACATTTACAGTTTACTTAGTGTTTGTGGTTATGGCCATCTCAAGGAGGCATATGGTAGGAACTCCAACAATTGAAATATCATCTATAGTAATTGGACACACACATTCCATATCCTCTAGGAGATCACCAAACAACATCATCACTTTCCTATTTACATTACATAAACTAATCCTCTCTCATTTGTAGATCTCTAAAAAAAAAAAAATATTAGGTCTCCACTTTTCCCACAATTACACTTACATTTATTTAGTATTTACGTTAATTTTTGTGCATATGGCCATTTCAAGGAGACATAGGCTAGGAACTCCAACAACTAAAATGTCATCTGTTGTTATTGCACACACACATTCTATATCTTCTAGGTGATTACCAAAAAGAATGATTTATTTTCTCTTTACACTGCTTCCAAGTTTGGTGATGTAGATACATATTCTGGATTTCCTTATGATTAATTACAACATAATGATTACCTTGCTATTCATAAATTTTTAGTCTTTTTGTCAAAACAATTTATTTTTTTGTAATCAAGCATCTCTATATTCCTACATATTCCACCGTAGTTGTTCTTGCAAACCATGACACTTTTATGTGGTAGTAATGCCTAGACTATTTGGTATGCTTACATTTTATAGTAGACTATTGCAATTTTCCACTCTTGGTGTTGGACTTGCATTAATCAATTAAAAATATTTTATGAATACCCAAATTATATAGTGCCAAGATTAGGTCTCTTGCTATTCATAATTTTTTTGTCTTTTTGTCAAAACAATTGTTTCTTTTGTAATCAAGCATCTATATGGTCCTACATATGGCACCATAGTTTTTCTTGCAAACCATGACACTTTTATGTGGTAGTTATGCCTAGACTGTTTGGCATGCTTACATTTTATAGTAGACTATCGTAATCTGCCACTCTTGGTGTTGGACTTGCATTAATCATTTAACAATATTTTATGAATACCCAAATTATATAGTGCATAAAAATTGTTGAATTATGTTCAACTTCATTCTTTGGTTGCATTTTGTTTTACAACCATGAAAATTTTATCTATTTGTAGAGCTCTAGACAAAGCATATTCTCCACTCTTTTGGTTGGCATTTTAGTGAGGCTCTAAGTACAGGTATTTATGCCCAAATCTATATAAAAAAATTACATGTATCTTCAAAAATTGTGTTGAATTTTGTTATGTGTGAACTATGAGCCTCAATTGAGAGGTCAAATAGAATAGAGTAGTTGATTAAAAATTAAATAGATAGTGTCAATAGTGCATTTTAATGACTTGGTTCATATTGTTTCTACTCACATAAAACAATATATGTTAAATGGTGAAATTCTAGAATTTAGAGGAATTGTATTTTGAAAGGAAATCCCACCTTTCCCTAGCAAGAAATGAGTACATGCCACTTATAAATATTTGAAATAAAGTGTCAATAACTTAGCACTATTTAATTAGCACACAATTGATCATTTTAAGTTTTGTGCAAGGAAATCAAAGGGAGGTAGGATTTCATTTACTCATTTGCATGAAAAACAAACTAAAAGAAATGTAAACGTAATATTGTATGATTTATGAGAAAATAATTTGTATGCCAAGCCTTATGTCTTATGCTTTTTGGTGTCTTCATCAAACTATGTCATCAAATCTAATCGAATCCAAACATGTCACATTCTACATGCTATGTTACAAGGAAAATTTCTAGAATTTAGAAGAATTATATTTTGAAAGGAAATCCCACCTTTCCCTAGCGAGAAATGAATAAATGCCACTTATACATATTTGAAATAAAGTGTCAATCACTTAGCACTATTTAATTAGCACACAATTAATTATGAATTTCATTTACACATAAGTTTATCATATGAAAAAAATTATATAACATTATTATTTACTATTATGATTATGATTATGAGTTAGATAGGATTTTGATTATAATTGAGTTATGATTATGGTTATGGCTTAGTTAGGATTAGGTTTCAATTAGAATTCTAAGATTTAAAGCTTGGAGTAAGAGCTAGTGTGGGGTTAGATCAAGGTTAAAATTAGGGTTAGGGTTCGATTAGGATTAGAATTCAGTTAATATTAAGGAAAGGTTAAAGTTAGGGTTAAGGTTAGGGTTATAGGATAAAGCTTTGGGTAAAGGTTAGGATTAGGTTTGGGGTTAGGGTTAGGACACAACTAGCATTGCTGTTAGGTTTCAATTAGGGTTAGACATAATTAGGATTAGGGATAGGATTAATTTTAGGATATGGTAATGGTTCAATAAGGGTTCGGTTCTAATAAGGGTTAGGGTTCGGGTTCAATTAGTATTATAGTTAGAATTAGGCTCATCATTAGAATTAAGGTTAGTATTAAAATTCTAAGCATGAATAGAATTCAAACTAAGGATAGGTTTAGAATTAGAATTAGGGTTCAAATTAAGGCTAGGGTTACAATTAGAATTAGGTTTAGATTTAAGGCTAAGATCAAAAGTTAATTATGGTTATGGTTCAATTAGAATTAGGGCTCAATTAGGGTTATGATTAAATTATAGCAACTTAAATAGATAATTTTTTTATAATATTTATGCACATCTAAAATCAATTTAAAATTCTAAAATTAAATACAAAAAAAATTAATAACTTTACTATTACATATAAAATAATTTTTTAAATTAATATAGTTAGAACTAGCATATTTATCTTTAAAAAATATAATGTGTTTAAGAACTAGCATCTAGTCTACTCACAACCACATTATATAAGATAACCACATGTGACAACAACATTATATAATGTGGTTGTGACATGTGGTACATAACCCACAGGTCTCATGCTGCACGCTAGGGCCTATGAGTCCACTATGCAGATATAGAATTGTTCTTGTGCAATTAACGTAGACCTTTCTATGCCAGACATGGTGTGCTTGAAGTAGGCAACACGTACTTCCATTGATGGAAACACTCATTACTTATAATGCAAAAATTAGCAAGCCGCATTGACTAAAACCATAGAAGGAACAAATGTAGAAGGCGAAGGCTATCTCAAGGATGATGAGACCTTCGCTCATGCAATGGAGATAATTCAGGATGTTAGGGTAGAAATTAAATGGTCAGAGAAAGTAATAGGTTATTTCCAAGTAGAGTTGGACAAGAATTTAACCCCTAACCATCGTGTACCAAGTGAAAATAGTTCTAATAATCCTCCAAAGAAACAAACAAATAATGAGGAGCACCTGCTAGTGCAACCTTCCCCCAAAATAATTGTGATAAGTTCTGATGAGTCTTAGGATTATACTCCTCTGGCACCTTGAATAATTGAAACCTAATTTATCTATGCAATGTATGCCTTGATGTGGAAAATAAATAAAACATTATTCAAATATTGTTAAAATGAACACTTCTATGTTTATGGAATGCATCTTGTGTTGGGAAATACTTATAAATTGCAATTTAAGTGGTAAAACTATGTTGACATTGCAATCCTGTTCAAAATTTCTATGACTATTAATTAGCTTATGAAGATTTCATAACATTAGTACCACTACTACCATCTCTATCGATAACTCACCAAAATCCCACATTAGAATAAATTTGATACCAAAAACTCTCTTACACTTCTCTTTGTAGTCTTGTTAGCTTTGAAAATTCTATCGAAAATCATATATGTAAGATTCTACAAATAACAATCATACCTATCTTTATAACCTATTACTTAATTATGAGTTTCATTTATTGTTTAGATAATGGCTACCCACAATGAATCTCCTTCCAGCGAACCATCATTCCAATAACTAGAAGCCAATGAGGAGTCAACAAATTCAAACACACATGTGCCAAGTCTAATAGACAAGTTGTATGCATCAATTGAAGATCAGTTAAAAAAAATCATTAGAGAAATCCGTGTTGTTTCACTTCTTGCATGTGCAATAGAATGACAAGAGATTGATGAAATGGAAGACATTTCCCCTAAATTACATGTAACATGCAAGAAAGTTGCAGGATTCTCTGATTTTTAAAGAGAAATTTATTATGCTAAGCAATACAAGGAACCAAGAGTTACAAAAACCATTATTGACAAATTTATTTTGTACTTGTATCATAATTAGATTAGGCACATGTAAAGCATATAGAGGGATTTTCAATGGTTGGGTCACTCTTATGAACAATTTTTTTACAAAATAGACATGTACTCTTGTGACACTAAAGTTTACTATTTATTAGATATTGCTATCAAAAGTTATGACATTTCAATTCTATTCAAAATTACTATGACTATTAATTATTTTATGAAGCTTCTTGAACATTAGTACCACTGCTATGATCTCTATCTATAACTCACCAGCCTTCTACATTAAAATAAATTTGATACCAACAAATTTCTTACACTTCTCTTTGTAGTATTCTAAGCTTTGAAAATTCAATTGAAAATCATACAAAAAAATTCTACAACTTAGAATCATACATATCTTTATAACCTGTTACTTGTTTAAGAGTTTCATGTATTATTTAGATAATGGCTAACCACAATGAATCTCCTTCTACTGAACCAATAGTTGAACAACTAGAAGCCCATGAGGAGTCAACAAATTCGAACACACATGTGCCAAGTCCAATAGACAAGTTGTACACATCAATTGAATACCACTAAAAAAAAATCATTAGAGAACTCAATGATATTGCATTGGTTGCACGTGGAATAGAACGACAAGATATTGATGACATGGAAGAAATTTCCGACAAATTACATGCAACATTCAAGACAGTTGCAGGATTCTCTAGATTTTTAAGAGAACTTTATTATGCTGAGCAATACAAGGAACCAAGAGTTGCAAAAAGTGCTATTGACGAATTTATTTGGTACTTGTATCATAATTAGGGTAGGAAAATCTAAAGCATCTAGAGGGTTGTTCAATGGTTGGGGAACTCTTATGAACACCATTTTTATGTAGACTTTCATGTCTATTTTATGAAAAAATTGTTCATACGTGTTGTATGTAGGTGGCAACCATGATTCACTTAGTCTAATAAATAATATTTTCATATCGAATTTAATGTCGAATTTTGCAAAAGACTGTTCAGGTATTTTGGATGTACATGAACTTCTTGATATATAAATAGTAATAAAATCATAATAATGAGTCCATTTATTCAAGGACCAATTTTTTTAAAAAAATAAATATTTCATTTTTTCTTCTTTGTGATGAAATATATTCATCTAGTTATGCTTCACCTATACTTCTTATGTAGTAGTAATGTAAATTTGTATTCTATTTAGAACCTTTTGATTGCAATATTCTTTGATATTAAATGAAATTCATTTAAAATAAAAGTAGATTTACCATTGAAAAACATCAATTTGACAAATCCAACTTCAATTATTTTCTAGATATGGTGTGACCAAGATTGAATTTTGAATCAGAGGAGCAAAGAAAACAATATCAAAGAGAATATAAAAAATGACAATGAGAACAAATGATAGATGTTGAAAGGGAAGAACGGAGAAAAAGACACAATGAATTTAAAAGAGAAAGCTATATTAGACAAAGGGGAGAAGTCACAGTACAAGACGAGAGAAATGTAGTTGTACAGGGAAACATACAAAACCCAAATAGAATGCTTCACAATGATTTTATAAAAATTCAAGTACAATTTTGACATCAATTAGATAGCTTGACAACACTAGGCATGTGTTATATCTTTCAAGAATGCTACCTAGGAATGAAAGTATTTCACACCTCTCAAGGTGTTATTTGTAATAGATGTCGTCAAGAGAAAGGGAATCATAGAAATTTAACTTTAAATAATATGGATCCTAGGCCACAACCAACAGATCTTGTAAAATTAACTCAAGTAGAAGCAATTTTGATTGCACATGTTAGTCCAATATTACAAGTTACCAATGCATTTGGTGGTTAGTATAAATATAGAGGACGCACAATAATTTTTCCACAAAATATGGAATATGTTGTAAATGTTTTGCCACATTCAATAAGAGAGTTTCCAATCATCATTGTTCAAAGAAGGGATCAACGTGGCACAAATTATAACTTTACAATGAATAGGGATCAGGTGTATAAGGCATTAAAATACAAAGTAGACCATGAAAAGTTTTATTCAAATGTCAAAATCAATGAAAATTCTCTAAATGATCTCATAGAAAATTCTGATGAAAATATATTCAACAAATTACAAACAGTGCATATGGAATTTGATTTTGATTCAAATGAAATTGTATTGTGGGCCGAATAATGGACATGGGTCAATGAAATATAATTGAGCACACTACATCAATGGCCTCTATACCACCTAATGCTCAAAAAGAAATGGAATTGATTTAGGCATGGGTTAATAACCCTGCAACAAATTTAGCAACATTGATTGATTGGCCACAAATTGGTTAATCTCCTATCAATGAATTTTTCACTCTAGGATTACTTGATATGGCATTCCCAACATTGTTTCCTGATGGTAAATGTGATTGGTTAGAACAAAAAATGAGGAGATTTCATCTGCATAAATTTGTTAAGGATTTCATTGTGTTATAGGGACTATAGTTTTGGTTGGCATCCAATATTTTGATATTTTATGATGAACATGATAATGAGAAACTGTAAAATGCATCAAAGGCTTAAGAATCATGCCACCATTCACATATGACCGTTATCAAAAAATGAAAAATGGTAGACAACTTGCCAAGAGAAAGGCTGAGGGAAACAAATTGAAAATATTAGAAGATACTTGATGTACCATGGATATTTTCTTCAATATTAATTCCATGAGTCTCGGATTCAAAAATGTAATATATGTGTATGATATTTAGTTTTCTACTATATTCAATTTGTTTTCTATATGAAAAATTCAACAAATTATCAATGTTTCCAATTACTCTTCCATTTCTTTTTCCTTGTTCGAAATGTAATGCCCCGCTAAGTAACCCTAAAGGAAGTTGTAATTAACATCTTAAGCGAACCAATTTTTTTTTATAAAGTGCATTTAATATGCACATTCACTTACTAATTAACAACAACCTCTAGGGCTACAAGGTTAGGATTACTTAAACCCACACATACATATTACATATAACCATAGCATTATGAACTTTATGAAATAAACATCATACATCATAAGAATACCACATAACCTAATAAGATAATCAACCAAGATACAATCTCATAAACATTATCTTAATCCAATAGTTACATCACTCATTCCCAGAATGAGGCAATAGTACATAAGGTTACAATTATAGAATTCCACCTCATAAACATAAGAGGGATAAAATAACTTATACAAATTGAAATATTACAAAGCAAGAATAACACAAGAACTCGAACCGTCCATCTGGATGTCTCACCACCAAGTACTGAAGATAGATGGGGACCCAACGCTTTTGGTGCATGTTCCACCCAACCAAGTGGTATCCGAAGGCCCACCCCCCATGCTAGGAGATAGTAACTAAGTAACATGGACAAAGATTCTACTACCTCTAACCAAAGGCAGACTCATATTGATATAACCAAACAAATGAACTAACAAGTATAACTCAATTACCATACAAGTATAAATGAAGTACAACTCCAACATCACTGACATAGGCCACATTGCTTCCAGACATAAAATAGATCAAGTATGTTCAAAGAACCATACACATAAAATAATTAACAACAGTTGTCCTAGATAGATTGTCATCGCATAGTAGTCATGAGATCTCCTTTGGGCATCCTTCATAGGCTCCGGTAATCCTGGTGGCCTCAACTGAATCGCAACACTCATACTCACTCATGCGGCATCAAATACTACTCGTACTAACAAGATAAATGACTATGCCAATTCAGGCCTTCTCACTCATCCCAAATCTATACGAGCCCTTGTGTCTATGAGTGAGGATTAAATTATCTTGATTAATGTGAACTGCATCCTAATCATCTAAGTACATAAATGTAATTATCACTTGATGAACTCACTTCTGAAGGTTACCTGATTTACCACTTTGGGCTCCAGCCCCTAACAAAAGCCACTCTTCTATTCGACAACACACACCCAAACAATCCACAAAGGGAAACACAAGTGCATACCAACTAGGCATCATAATCCACTCCAAAACAATGAGGAAACAAAAGATATAACTCACTCCAAACATCTTGGAGGCAACAAACGCATAGACCACTCCTTTCACAAGAGGTACAAAAGATCTCTATTCAAGGAAACTGAGTAAACTGAAAAGACGCCATGCACTACCCAAGGGAAAACAATTGGATGGCATAAAAATTCAACAACCCTTATCTTCTAAGTTCTTCTGGAAGACTTATAATTTTGGACTAACACTAAATCCCAAAACCCACAATGCAACTTGACGACATGGCAACAAAAGCATTCAAGTCATTAATCAAATCTAATAATTTGGATTTCCCAAATCCATACTCATCCAATAGGTAACGTTAACAAAGTCAAAGAAACGATAACTAGATCATCTAAAATAATCATAACCCCTATTTCCCCTTTCATTATTGGAAATTTAAAATAATTAAACTTACTTCCCTTTACTAAATATAGAGAATTAAATCCTTTAAGATAATCATGAGGAAGATACTACTTTTGGATATACTAAATCCATATCTCTTTCATAATCCAATCACAATGATTCAATTAATCTAAATAGAAATTAATAAATAACATAATTGATTGCGTCATCAACAAAACAACTTTTTAATTTACTTTTAAATTGACACAAATCCATGCAAGTAAACTCTTTCCATTTCCTAACCAAATCTTACATTTCATTCAATTTCCTATTTAGAACATGCAATCACTTTAATATAATAAAATATCATTTCTCTACCCATTTACCCATATACACTAATCAATCCATTTTAAATCTCTATTTAATTTACTATTTAGAACATGCGATCTCTTTAATATAATAAAATATCGTTTCTCTATCCACTTACCCATATACACTAATCAATCCATTTTAAATCTCTATTCAATAATATATTGCATACATCTTATTAAAATGAAATACGATAATGAATTTACCCTTAACATATTTTTATATGCTCCATATTATATATACACCAAACATATATATTAATAAACTCAATTATATAGATTCTTTAATATTCCAATCACAACGATTAATTTGCTCTATGGAAATAAAACATAATAAATATTGCCTTTTCAAAATTAATTGAAAAAAAAACTAAATAAGTGCCTTTATAATAAATGATAGACTAGTTTAAATAATTTAAGTCGAATCCATTGTTTTCCTTTAAAATTAACATAAATCTTCGACAATAATTCTTTTCAATTTCCTAACCCAAACTTTATATTTCTTCTAGTTTTCTAACAACACCCTATGTTATTCTCATCTAAAAGTTTCCCTTTCCAAACTCTTATTATATACATCCATTTATTCAAACCATAAAATATACATTCTCAACAAATAAATTGTTCAAATAAAAAATGATTAAATTAAATTAGTTAATTGTCTCTTCATAATAATCAATTCCTGAATTTACTTTTAAAACAACATGATCCCATGCACTACCAAGAGAATTCACAATAGGTTGACATCACAATGACAACACTCACAAACAACAGACCATCTAGAAGACTTATAAACTAACAGGTATTCAACCCATTCTTAAAGCATAAACACGAAAGACATAATCATTGAAGGCAATAGAAAACACTACATTTGGATACTCTAAATCCATTTCTCATTTCATTACGTAATTCATTATATCGATAAAACTGAATTAAGAATTCATCTTTTCAGATAGGGGAGAAATTACACTAATATTTTATTCTCTAATTGTTCTTAACAAAATAAGTATTTTCAACTATAACTCAAAACATTTCGCTTTAAATTAAATAACCAATTGCCCTTGCAAATTAAATCATTATAAAATTAATCAAATTAACATTTGGTCTCTTCCATAACTTATTGTGTTAAAATAAGATCAATATTTGGACTATAACCCAATATCATATATATATTTTTCCAATTAAATCAAATTAATAATTGGACCTTTTACACATGAATTTAAATTCCACAATTAAATTTTAAATTATGCATTCTTTAAATCAAATATTTAACTCCTTCAATTAAACTTTAACATGTCATTTTAAAATAAACAATAATTTCCCCATATGTTTATAATTTTAATTCCACTAATCTAATATACAAATTTTATTTAAAATAATATAAATAAATATAATAATTTAAATTATAAATTATAATATAAAATATTATTAAATAATATTTTAATATTATAATAACAATACATAAAATATTAATATTTATAAATATCAATTTATTATTATTTTATTATCAGAGCAGCCATGGGAAAATAACTTAATAGCAATCTCGTGTTTCAAGTATAACTCAGAAACTACGATCTGGGTATTTGCAATGTTTTGACAGGGATAAGAAAATTCCAAGATGTGGAAACTCTTTAAATTTCCTGACAACCCAGTTTGTGTAAGTGGAGTTATACGTGACGCAACCAGACCATTTTATCATGAAAAATATAACTACCTTGCGGATTTTAAAATCCGATTTTTAATAATAAACAAAGGGTTCCATTTTCTAAAAACATTATAAATGCATTGTTCAATCTCTATGTTTGATTTGAATAACAACATAATCGATTTCCCTAAATAATTTAAATTCAACTGAGGTTTTCACAATTTTCACTCAAGAATTTTCACAAGCAAAGGTTGTAAATTTATTTAATTCTTTCTTCTAATATCAAATTTGTTTTCTAAAATAGATTTAACAAACAAATCTTTAATCACTACTATTTAAAAAAAAACAATCAAGAACAATAAAACACAAAGAGGAAAACCTGGTACAAGAAGCTAGAGGAAGAGATGAATTTCTGATGCAAGCCTCCTCCAAAGAATTTTTTTCAATCCTCCAATGAATCCAATCCAAAACCCAACAAATGCAAACAATCTTTCCTTCAATCAATTCTACAATCAAAAATTTCTTCAAACCCTTCTTGTGCAATTTTCCAAAATTTCTTCTCTACTGTAAAAATGTATTTTTTTCTAAAACTTTTTCTGTCCCCTAAAATTAAAACATGCATTCATTATAAAACAAAAATACGTAATACAACCCTAATTCACATTACATGTAGATTAGATATTTCAATTTCAATTTCAATTTCAATTTCAATTTTCGAAAACCCACTTTCAATTTAAAATGCAATTTGAAATAATAAATTAATTTCCAAAGTTGCAACTAATTTCCCAAATAAACATTTAATTACAATTTCTAATTTAATTCCCACATGTTGAAATTAAATTCCAAAATTAATTTTAATTCTTTTATTTCCTTTCATTCTCTTGCATCACGTTTAATTAATTAATTTAATTATTTAATAACTAAATTCAACCCCCTTGAATTAAATTTAATTAATTAAATAATTTAAATATAAACTTTTATCCACATTGCATTATTTAAATTGAATAACCATCAACATGATTTAAATACAATTATTCTAAATATCTATTTCCAAATCAAGAATCCTTCAGAATTAAATAACATTAAAGCAAGACAGACAATGATTCCACACACACAACTGATGACACACTAAGGCTAGGGTGTAAACTTGACACATGTTACCTAGCTACTATCTCCCGTTCAACTTAACCATTGGATCGACATGCTCAAACCTATGAAACCAGGTGGAGTCGATGTCATGTACCTGCAATCCTGAAAAAATAAGTAAACAACATCATAGAATATATCCAGCATATAATACACATAGTGAAGAAGAAATTATGGATTCGTAGGGCGCTCGCAAGCGAGTGATGCGAAATTGAAACTTCCATCATAATCTAGTAATCTCATAATAACATCTCATGTTAACTCTACAACATCATTAATCCATAATGCATTTGAAATAATAATCAAATAACTGCATCGCACAATAATAGTTGTCACTCAATAGTAGCGATCTAAACATCATAACAAAATGTATCCAGTATCAAAGTAACTACAACCAAATATAGCATAAAGCAACTTGAACAAGAAACAAAACGGAGGGGTATTACACGAAATCTATTCAATACTATTTTTCTTATATGATGATGATGTAGTCATGGATCCTACCCACAATCCATATAAGCACCCAATTGTTGCAAAAAATGAACCTCATAAAAGAACCATTCCTATTGTAGCACTCAATCTATACCAGAATAGATGGTCAATAAAGGCAAGAGTCACTAGAAAGGGTCAACTTCGTCATTTTAAAAATGAAAAAGGAGATGGAAAAGTGTTTACTTTTGACTTGGTTGAATCAAATGGTAGTGAAATAAGATTAACATGTTTCAATGCAGTTGCAAAAAAAAAATTATGAATGCATAAAAACTGGAAAAGTGTTTCTTATCTCAAAAGGGAGACTCAAACTTGAACAAAGGAATTTCAACCAATTAAAAAGTGAATGGGAAATCTTCTTAGAAACAAATTTGATTGTTGAGTTGTGTTTGGAGGAGGATAGTTGTATACCAAAACAAAAATTCCATTTTACATCCATAAGAGAAATTGAGAACATGCAAAGCAATTCTTTCATTTATATGATTGGTGTTGTTCTCTCAATCAACACATTGAACACAATATTAAAAAAAAATGCCACACAAGTTCAAAAAAGAACCCTACAACTGAAAGACATGTCAGGTTGTATGGTGGAATTAACAATGTGGGGTGATTTTTGCAATAAGGAAGGTCAACAACTCCAAGAAATGTGAAATGTAGGAACTTACCCCATTCTTGCTATAAAGGCTGCACAAATTGGTGATTGTGGTGGGAAATCTATGGGAACAATTACTACAACGTAACTCCTGATAAATCCAGATCTTCCTGACTCACACCGATTGAGATTGTAGTTTGATACAAAAGGGAAGAATCTCCATTCTCATTCTATTACAAAGGAAATCTCATCTACAATAGAAGAAAAAATGTTAAAAATTATCTCACAAATACAGGATTAGGACATTGGCAACTCTACTAAACCTTATTGGATAGTGATAAAAGCTACCTTATCTTTCATTAAGGTAGATATTTTTTATACAGCTTGCCCCTTGAAAATTGGAGATAGGCACTGCAAAAAGAAGGTAAACACTAATAAAAATGGTCAATGGTATTTTGGAAGATGTAATTAAACTTTCCCTAAATGTGATTATAAATATATAATTCAATGCATAGTGCAAGACCATACTTCATTCACTTGGATTAATACTTTTGAAGAAGCGGAAGAAGAAATTATGGATGTTATAGCAAAAGAATTGAACATTTTGAAGCATAAAGAACAAGATGATGTTAAGTTTGCACACAGTATACAAAAGATCCTTTTCAATAGATACATATTTAAAATTCAAGTGAAAAGAGAGACTTATAATGATGAATAGAGAACTAAATGCAGTCATAAAAACAAAAAAAATTGATTATTTATTGAGAGAAAAGCTTTATTAGATTCAATTGCAAAGCTATAGGTTTCATGATATTCAAATTCTTGAATGTATATAGTGTTAACAATGTATTCAAACATTTAAAAAAAAAACCAATAGATATATCTAAGTTAGTGAATGCCAACATGATATTGTTCTTTGATGCTTTCAATACTAAATCGAATAATTGATGAAAATTTTTGATAGTAAATTTATTGTTCTTTGTTGATTGTTGTTATATACAAGTTCATATAATTTCAAATTTCAATGTGTACCCTTATATATGGGAATTGAAATAAATAATGACAAAAACAATATTGAGATCAAATGGATTCTTTTCAAATTCATATTCATGAAAATGTAAGCTTATTTTTCTCTAGTCAATAGGCATCTCCATAAAGATAACTCTCAGCATGTATTACATATATTATTAATTAATTTAGGTATGCTGGTTTAAAAATAATTAAAGTAGAATAAAGAAAAAGTAAGAAATAAAAAGAAATAAATACAATGTCAAAATAATTAAGTATAATTATTGACTAGCCATGAAATTTATAATAATAGAATGCAATGTAAAAACATTAAATAAAACTAAGATTTTTAGATAAATAGTAAATAAAATAAAATAATGCATAATAAATCTAAAATATTTAAATCTTATTTTCACCTACAACAAAAAATTCACATCAACAATTCACGGCCAAAAAATTCACCTCAAGGAAAATTCACCACCTGCAATTCATGGCCACAGAAAATTAATTGCTAGTGGTAAATTTTTCTTGAGGTGAATTTGTCATGGTGGTGAATTTTCTTGGGACAAATTTGATGACGGTGAATTTTCACACAATGAATTGCTGTAGTAAATTTTCCTAAAGCCATCTAAAATATCATGATATAACTTTTTATAGATTTATATTTATATATATTTTATATAATAGAAATTAGATTATATATTTTATAATAATTGAATGGATTGTAGAAATAATAAATGAATATATTAAAAAAAGGTTAAAAAAAATAAAAAAAATTCAAAACTCCAACTTCTATTTTATTATTATAAAATATTATTTTATTATTATAAAATATATTATATATAAATAGTTTATTATTATCTTATATATATACTATTGTGATATAATTCTATAAAGATTATGTATATGTATATGTATATTAGTTTTATTTTGGAAAGCTCTAGAAAACTTAAAAGCAAATGGATTGATAAAGTTGATGTTTATTTTAAACTTTTTATCGGTTTGTTCATTTGAAACTCTAATTGATTTTATTTATTTTTTAATATAAGGTGTATAGATTACTATTAGCATGGTAGTTTGTAAAGAAGAGAAGAATTATTTATATTAAATTATTTTTCATAAAAAGAAAATAATAAAAAAATAAAAATTGTTTTCTTATTGATAGTTGCATTTTCTTGTAGACATATATAAATAAGATAAGATATAGATAAGGCACATGAAATATTTGAAAAAGTGTTCAATTGGAATGTGATTTATTGTATAAATTTATTGATGGATAGATTTATTTTCCTTTTCTATATTCTATTTGTTTTAGCTATATGCTTTCACATACATTATTTTTAGATTTATCTTATGAATAATATGAGTTGATATTCAAGTATCAAAACTATATGTCTCTACATATACACTATTTTTAGATTTATTTTATGAATAATATGAGTTTATATTCAAGTATTGACGTGCTCTAATTTATTTATTTGTGAAAAAGATTAATATATACAGTCTTTTCATTATTGAGTAATTGTTTTTAAAAAAAATGGGTATATATGAATATATTTTATATAAATATTATATGCATTGAATAAATAATAAAAAATATTTACTAAATTCTATGATATAATTTTCTCTATTTACAAGCTACAAATTTATAGATATTTTATCAATAAGAAATTCAAGTCTCTTTCAAATAGTTTAAACCAAATATTGCACTTCTAGCTTTATGAAATACCAAATATTGGTAAGAAATTGATTTCCACCTAACCATTATGTTGTCCATAATTCATATGATGCCTAGCCATCCCTTTATCTAAGAGATCAATCAATATGTGGGTTCTAAATAGAAAATAATCACTTCAATCCAACATAAAAAAAATGTGAACAAGGTTATAATCACATATAAGGTAAATAAATAATAAGAGAAAGGGAGGAGTGAAAATCCCTACTCAACATTAAGAGAGCTCTCCTAGGTCAACACTTACAAAAGAGTATATAAAAAGGAAAAACTACAACACAACTAGTGTACTCACAAGATATCAAGATTTGGATTATGCTGTCATTTTTGACACACAAATGAGTAATGTTAATGAGAAAGATCTACCTCTCAAGTAGGTCTAATTCAATGAAATATTTCTCGTACATAATGGATTTTATTTTCCCCACATCCACAATCCAAATCTCACCCCATCATCCTCAAAATATTTAAATTCTCAACCAAATTCTAAGTTTTGGATTAAAAAATGAGCTATCCCCCTTTTCCAATACAAACATAAGTCATTATGTGAATTTCATATTACATGTAACATTATGGCACATGTCGTGCAATGACCATAAAATTCCAACAATAAATAAAATCACAACTTTATACTTTGCATATGAGATGAAAACTTGGTACTGTCGTGTGTGTAAACTTAAAACTTGATACATTTAAATGTGCTACACATCGATAAAAATGATAGTGTTCTACCTTATCATGCCTCACTATGGAAAGCTCTTTCCAGGGATATTTTTAAAATATTTATCATAATTAACACTCTAGAAAAATCCCCAAAATATACCTTTCCAATAGATGCTTATATAAGTGAATTTTCTATTTAAAAAACATAAAAGTAGCAATGTTCCATCATTTTAAGTTTCAATTTCAATCCTATCCAAACTACACTAAAAATATATATTGAAAGCTTGAAACATTAAATAAATACAAATAAAAGAAATTCATGGGTGTGTGCAAGAAGTTGAGTCCACTTTTTGGTCAAAAAGTGGAAGTTTTTTCTTTGTTGAACTCAAAATATGTCTCATTTGACCTAAAAACTTGAAGCTCTTGAAGATTGAATCTTAAAAAATGTCAATAATATGAAATGTAGTACTTAGAGTCTAGTTTCAAAATATATAATTTAAAATAATACATGGATGATACAAATTGATTTTCAATAGAAATTTATAGAAACCATAGTGTAAAAGATCCTTTGTTAGGACCATACCATGCATTTTTACATCAACCATAGTTTGACCTAAATAAAAGTATTTCTTGAATACTTTTGGGAAAAAAATTGTAAGATATTGAAGATTGTTCATGATATTTTTGTAATTATTTTTTGAATTGTTTTTGATCATTTTGTATAGGTTTTAATTTTTTTTTTCAAAATCCCTCATGTATGTCATGCATAAGATGACCTAAACTTATCATTTTTTAAAGATTGTTCATGTATAATTTTTTTTACAAAAAAATATTTTAATAAAAATATGTTATTTCAAGTTCATGGATCAATTTCACTGAAAATTATTTCAAAAATAGAAAAGTTAATCAACTGTAAATAAATTACATATTTGAAATCTACATAATCTCATCTATAATAGATTTTAATTTCATCAAAAACTTTTGCAAAAAATATCTTTAGACATGTGTCTAAAGTCTCTCTTTTCTAGTGACACTGACATGACCTTTAAGTTGCAAGTCAAAGTAGCTCCAAAGTTAAAGGTTGGGTCCCCAAGCATTTTTCTAACCTGAAACCCATAGTAGAAACTAGGCCTAGAATTAAGTTTTTTAGAAATGGGATCCTATTTAGGAAGCAAGATCCCATTTTCTTTTTAATTATTTTGAATGTGATGGAACCCCTTGAATATTTTTGGTTCCATTTCTAATCTTGCAAAAAATTTGGTTAGATCTATCCCTTTGGGCTTAGGGTTTTTTCTACTGGCATTGTTTTAGAGTTTTATGTTCTCTAGAACCCTTCTTGAGAAAACCTTAAGCTTGTATCCTTGCCAAAGCTCTAATTCATCATTGACTCCTTATTGTAGGTTCCCAGTCATTTAAGTTACACCTTATGCCATCAAAACCTATGAAAATAGTGACCCCTTGGTTTAGGTTTGTCGGTCATCAAGTGTTTTACCATCACTTTAATATTTATCAAGACATGTAAAATATTTGCCATCAAAATGAATGAAGTCTTAGAATATTTAATCACATGGGTCTTAGTTTCATCGACCTAGTTGGGTCCCCTTCTTAAAACTAATGTTTTTGGCATGTGAAGATACTAGGTTCTATGTTGGACATTTGATTGTAGTGGATAGATCTCAACCATTCCCCATGCATGCACTTTGTTTCATTTTTGATTATTTTAATAACACAGGCTAGCGGGCTCAAGCCACGTATCTTCTACACTAGCAAACCCAGGTTCCTTTGAATGATCTACTAGAAAGATTGAAATGACATCAACAATGGTTGTTGGGTAACATGACTTCATCTTGGCCACTCCTTGCTACCCCGTCTTGTTTTATTTTGTATTTGAGAAATGTCACAAGCTAGCAGGAAGATTGACACCTATTTCCTTTTGGAGGAGCTCTCTTGGCATGGATGACAGTGAATGTTACTATAGAGCTGGGATTGATGGTTGATAGTGGGTGGTGTGGGTCAATCTTGACCACTCCACGCTATCCCGTGTGGGTCCCACCCTTGATGCCAAGTTATCAATGGCGAAGCAGACGATTGACACATGGAATAAAGGAAAATATTGATAAAATATTTCAATATGAGGCAAAAACAATAAAATATGTGCTACTAAAGGGAAATATATGGCACGTGTTTTAATGAAATCCAAGATATTTTAGTCTAAGTTGTTTGTTGTGTCAAAAGATTAATGCCACAGACAATTGGTCTTAGATTAAGTTGTGAGTATATTGAAGCTGTAAAATTCAATCTCAACCCTTCCCTGTCTCCCCATTGATGAAATTTGCACATGGGTTAAGACTCACAAGGGTGAGGGGAAGAGGACATGTGGATTCTAGCTGTAGTGACAAAGAAAATGGTGGAGCTCATAGATCACTAGCAAGTGGTTCCATGTGGCTTACTGTCATTTGATGAGCATTACGACTGCAAACAATTAGACATTTCAAATCAATCTGACTAAATTTGGACCATCCATTAGTTAACACAATTGTGTGATCAATGATTAGCGTTGAAAGCTTAGTTTGAAGGCAAGTGATTCATTATGGTTCATGCGAGCAAGCCTTAATAATTAAAATGACATCAAGCTACCAAAGTAGGAGATTTCATAGCTATTAAGATTTCTCTGAAAAATATAATTGAGCATTATGAAGGACACTATACACATTTGTAGAGCTCATGCTATGGTTTTTAGGCTTATCTAGTGTTGAAGCTAGGGCTATTAAACTATGAAAAAACCAGTAAGTAAAATATTACCTTCCTATCCGAATTATTGATAAATTGTGGTGTCCAAACCTTTGAGTCAATTACCATTTTCTTATTTTTCCTCTTAACACTTGGCGTTCATTAAAAGGAAATAGTTTATTCTGTATTTCTATAATCCATGTCAAACCCTTATCTAAGTCCTAGTTTTGTTCCAAGAAACTAGAAACCCTGCTTTGTAAAAATCTTGTGCCATGGCTCCCAAAACAAAATCAAATCCATCTTCATCCAAGGGGGCAGATTTTGTTCCCAAAATAATTTTATGTAAGGAACTTATTAACTAGTTTCCACCCTTGACTAGTGAAAAATCTAAGGGTCTATTGCTTCTTTGAGGCCCACAAGTAGTTGAGGGCTTGATTTACAAGAATACTTCTATTAGGGATGCCAAACTACCTTGTATTGGGTGGAAATTGTTCTATGGTTTGTTTAGAAATAGAAACATGGGTATTCTAGTTGGTAACCCCTGGAACTATGACCTAGGGAAGTTGACTATACCCAATGGGTATGGGCAAGATCATCATGGAAAAAAAAATCCCTTAAGTGGCGATGAAAATTTAGAAAATCAGAGTTAGGAAACTTGACGTAAAAATTTGAATAAGTTATCTATATTATTTCAAAAATATGTAACAAAAGAATCTATAGCCAATTGAATATAGTTTCTAAACTACTAGGTATATATTTATATATATATATATATATATATATATATTTGGTGAAAATTTGAAATTTCAATGCAATAGTACTTAAATTTTAGGGAAAAAATAAGATATACGTGTCTTTCTAACCACCCTAACCACAATAAAATGATAATATTTTAGACATAAATAGAGGACTCATGTCTCGATGTGATGCATATTTTTTTATAATTTTTTTCCAAGTAAACAATTAATTATAAATTTTTTATTACAACTTTTAAAAAAAAAACCTTGTATGTCTAACCACCTTAACTTGGTCAAAACTTCATGAAATTCATTTTTTTTTTAATCCTATTGTATACGAAGCATAGAATGTAACACATATTTCAGATTCAAAAAATGTGATATTGTTTGAAAGCTATAAATATTTTTAAATCAGCCTATTAATCAATACTTTAGGCATAATTTAAATAGAAAATAAATAATAATTATTTATTAAATTCAAAGTAAATCATAATTTATATATTGGTGGAAATCAAACAATCTCCTTTAAAAAAACTTTTCGTTTCATCATTTAAAAAAAAAAAATATTCAGCCACATGGGCCATCATATCACTTACATATCGCCACTTTTTGGCCCATGATGATCTTGCACATACCCCAATGTCTATATGGATGTTGATTTGCTTAAAGTAGTAGCCATCAATTATGACCCAATTACAAGAATTGTAAGGACATATGATGCGAATGAAATGGTTAAAATTACAAGGTATGAAATAGCTCGTGTTTTCAAAATCACTAGGTGGAGTGATGAAATTCCTAAAATTGATGAAAAAATTATTGGGGAGGCCAATCAAATTATTACCAAGTATTCACCTTATAGAGAAAAGTCTGATGAAGTCATGAAATTTAATTGGCCTACTGAAGAGGAATTCCTATCACGGAGAGATAAATACTTGGATGGGTTGGAAGATTGATTTGGAATGGTGGGATGGTCATTTGAAATTTTTTGATTTTGAAGTCTACAATCATGATGAGTAACAGATAGGTCAAAATGCACTACATAACCTAGATTTAGTACAGATTAGGCTTTTTCTAAAGTATAGAAAATATAGTGCACTTTATCCAAATTGAGTTAATAATAGGTCAACAGGACATATTCTTTGTCCTTTCCTTTCTATTTCTTTCATTCTTTCTTTAATTTTCACTTTGTGTGCATGGGTGCACTTTTTGAGGAGACTATTCAAAGATTCCTTTTGAAAGGTGGGACCAGATCTCCAATGAAGAATGAAGATTACCTTTTATCTCATACATGTTTCCCACCACCTAGGAACAAAGATGTTACTGAAAAGGGATATATGTTACAATGGTGACATGTGTGCTTTTCGGTCCAATTTTTTTTTTCTCCATTGTTTCTATAAGAAGGAATTCAAGGACAAAAAGTAGTATTCATTGTATTGCAATTGACATGGTGAATTCTAAAAGGAATATAGAGAATATTTTAAGTTTGTCTTAGGTTTTGATTTTATAGTTGCACATGTAATTTCGATAACAAGATAGAAAATATAATGCAAAATGGTGTTAATTTCATGGCCATTTTATCTCCTTTGTATGTGTTATATGAGTTATGAATAATATAATCAAGGATTTTTTTTCATCTCCATTGTTTCCAATGGATGTATGATTTCATTCTTGCTAATCAGTTCAAGGGACTAGTGTAAAAGCTTGAGTCAAGTTGATTCATATGAATTATGTGTTAGGATATTTGTAAGAAGTGGTGGCTAAGAAAGTAATGAGGGAATGGTGTAATTCAGTGTTTTTTGAAGCTTGTGTGTTGCTACATGAATAGTTTTTATCAAGTTGCATAGGTTAAATATTGATTTTTTGTTTAGGATAAGGCACTGGTTTAACTAAAATATCCATAATTCAGTTTCTGGGTCAATTCATCAGCAAATCACTCTTTATTTATAAACCTTTCAAATTAGTTACCATTGTAGTTATGTTGAGTTTTTTTGTTCTCATGCTCCAAGTGTAGTACATTACTGAGAGCGTTGCCAAAATTTTCAATATACTACGTTGTTGAGTGATTATATGAGAATTATCCGTTGTTTATAATGTATTTAAATATTGGTCACATAATTTCTTGAGTATACATTGTGGGATCACCCTCCCAGGTTTCACAGAGCCAAAAGTGCAAGAGTGAAAGTTGTGCAGCTTTTACTCATTCATTGGCCAATCCCTTTAGATTACTAAATATTGGAAATGGAAAATTCCATAGGTAATTATGAAGATCAACTAGGTTCTTAAAAAACAACCAATAGATTGGCAACTCCGCTGGGGACATGGTAAGTCCAAAGTCTCTAGTTCATATCTAGTATAATAAGAGTCGAGTATTATATTATTCTTTGTTGTTTGAAGGATAATTGGTCCAAAGTTTTATCACATAAGTCATGTTCAATCTTATGCATCAAGTTCTAGTCTATTTTATCACCTTATGTCAGGATATGTTCAGAACCTTTTCTAAAATTACACGTACCAAATCAAAGTATAATCACTTTCTATTCCCCAACATTCTGGGTGGTGACTTTGACATCTCAAAGAGAACGTGAGAATAAGGCTTCTAACATATTGTTTGACACCATGAAGAAGACTAGAAGCTATACAAAAAAGAATCCAGAGAAGAAACTAGAGTCCGACCTTGCAAATTATAAGAAAACAACATGGGTGAAGAAAACTAAGTTGAATCGGGTAAGTCTGTTGAATCCCTTCTTGAAGCATCTCCTACTTTTAATAATGAAGTAAATAGTGCAAGTATCCATGAAGAGGCACATGAAGTTGAAGTGTCTAGGATATATCAAGGAAGGTTTCCTATTGAGCAAGTGTTTGGTAATGAACATGACATCTCAAGAGAAGCGAATAGGTGGGGATTCTAGGATAAAGATAAGAAGTTCTTAGAACCTTTAGCCCTTGGAGTTGGTTGTACTTTTAATGGAAGGAAATTCAAGCCAAGAGGTGAATCTTTGAATGTAGAAGTGCAGCTATCCCTTGTGGAATACCCAATTGATCAGACCTACTTACTCCTATGCCAATTGAAATTGGAGATGTCTTTGAAAATGAAGAAGACATAGACAAAGACATGCAAGCCTTAGAAGAGGAAGAACTTAGGCTTAAGGAAGAAGAAGAGAATAGACTGAAGGGGTTGAAAGAAAAGGAAGATATAATTAGAGCTAAGCAACTTGAGATGGATACTCAAAAAAAAAATATAGAAGATGAGAGAAGATGTTTCTTGGAAAAAGGCCTTCACTTAAATTATCTATAATTGACTACTAGCATTACCCCTGAAATTTCTAAAGTAACCATTGAAATGGGAACCTCTACTACTAGTACCAATACCACATTTTTTGTAACTACCAAAGCCTTAGATATTTTTTCCACTACTAAGAAATCATTATTTATAGATCATGAGAAGAAACCCATTGATCAGACAAAGAAGACTACCTTCAATACTTTCAATAGCAATACCAACACAAATACGAACACTTCATCTATTAATAATGTCAACTAAAATGTTAATATTGGTCCTACTCCATCTACTACACCCCAAACCTTGAGATCTTAAAATTGCAGAGCAAGAATGATAAAATGCAAGAAAATTTAAAGAAAGCTAAAATAGAAGCTTCCAATTTAGAAATAGCTGGGAAGATTGTCTTTCTTAAGATCTCCATGCCAACTCTAGAGGCTTTAACCTCTGGAAAAAGGATAGTGAATCAAAAAAGAAAATATTTGTGGGACATACTTCCAGTGGAAGTGGTGGTGGAGATTAGGGTGGTGGAGGCGGGGGAAATAGCAAGAATAAGAATTCTTATTTTGAGGATGAAGGAAAAAAAGAGAGAATGTGGTAATAATGGAGATGGGAAAGGTAAGGATATAAATCAATCTGACAACCAAAAGGATGATGAGTCAAGAAATGCTCATAGAGATAGAAACATTAGAAGACCACTGCAAGTAGAGAGGTATCAAAAGTTGTATTTCATTAGAATACTTGGCTATCCTAACTCATTTCCTAAGGATTCCAAGCCTGCTCTAGTTAGATTCTCTAGAAACAATGTTGTGAGTGGTGAATACCATCTCAAAGCCTTCGCCAAAGTCATGGATGACTTTTAGGTAGAAGTAGAGGATTTCATGATGAAATCATTCTTGCAATTCCTAAATAAGGATACCAGGAAGTGGTATAGGAGTTTTCCTGCTAAAAGTATCATCTCTTGGGAAGAATTTAAAAGGATTTTTAGAGAGCAATATGGTGATAAAATGACTCAAGGTATTTTTTAAATTAGTTTAATAACATTACTAAAGGTTCAAATGAGTCTACCATTGATTTTAATATGAGGTTCCAAAAGGCTATGAAAATATTGCTTCCCCATTTACAATTGAATGATAATGTGTGCTTGGTGAACTACTGCAATGCCTTTGATGCAAAGATGAGCTACCACTTACTAGATAAGAATCGTCAGACATTTAGGGAGGCTTACAAGGTCATTTTCCATATTGATTATAGTATTTGGGAAACTAGTAAAGTTGAAAGAATAGATTATGTAAAGATTATTGGAAATCCAAAAAGGGAGGATAAAACATTTTGGTGCTGAAGGAGGCACTCTTGAAGATAAGATTTACAAATTCATGAAAAGCATGAATGACATTATTCTAAAGCAATATAAGTCTCATTCAAACAATTATCATAGGAATGAAATACCTCCTTAGTTGCAGGATCATCCATATAATACCAACTAGCATAATGGGAAGCCCATCCCTAACAATCAGAGAAATACTCAGAACAAGGTTCCTCCACATCCTTTGTAGAACAATTTATGGAATTTTACTGATGAAACTCCCTAGTGTATGGTTGGTCAAATTCCACATTCTCCTCATCAATGTGTAGTTTCATGAATGGTTGAAGTTAATCAATATGTACCTGAGGATTGTGACCAACCAAGTGAGGAGGATATTGATGTACTTATGATTATGGATGATTCTGATTTTACTGACAAAAAATTATTATCTAATATAGAGTCTTATGAAACAGATGTAGATGGCAAAAGGAAAATTTCTAGTATGCATCACCAACAAGTTTTCTTGGATGAGGATGAAGACAGTGATAATGAAGTATATAATTTGGAACCAATAGAAGATAATGTATCCTTGAGAAGACCTTCAGATGGAGAAATTAGAAGAGATACAGTGGCTTTGGATGCTCAAAATAGAACCTCATATAACCTAAGGAATATAATAGTTGATGATGAACAAGGTAGTGTAGACACCCAAAAAATTCCTCTGCTAACACCTTGTCACAACATTAGGCCATTTAGACATCTTGTAGCATGTTTTTCCCTAGGTACCCATGTCATCATCTAATTAGTTAAATAAATCTTATTTATTTGACTAATTTCATTCATAATCCATCCATTCTGCTAATATTAATTAAATAATTTATATTATTTAATTAATTAAATCATTTCTATTTGTAATTTATTCGTTCATTAAATAATTTATATTATTTAATTAATGAAGTCATAAATCCAACATTAATTAAATAAATCAAATATTTATTTAATTAATAAAATCTAAAAATATCTTCTCGCTTTCTTTCTAAAATCGAAACTCATGTATATCTAATTAATTTATTTAATTAGATAATTCATCACTTATCCATCTCATCTTTTTACAATTTATTTCCTTTAAAACGAAAAATTAATATCTTTCTATTTTATTAGAATCTTATCTCATCTCGTTGTATTTCCTCTTTTGTCAAAAATCAAATCTTATCAAATCTTCTTCTCCGTCCACATCAAAAATCTATAAATATGGCCTCTCACAAGCCATTTGGGATTTGACTTCTTCCAATACCCTCAATTTGTCAAATTCATTGTACAAATTTTCATCATCATCCATCCTTCTTTCGTCATCCATATCCTATCATTATGTTCAAATAGTGAGCAACTAGCATTCTATCAATAGTCAAATCCTTTGAAGCTTTCATTCTTATGCGAGATTGAGAAGAAAAATGGATTGAATCCCTAGTAACATGCAAGTTTGTTTAGATTAGATTATTCATTTTGCATATGTGTGTGTTTTATAGATAATTGCATTGGGGATGGTGAAAATCTGAATCTTAATGTAATAAGATTTAAGATGTAATATTTTTTCCTATCTACATTTGGTGAACCTAACGTCTATTTCTCTATTCATTAGTTTTTGTAGGTTTTTATTACAAAAATTTGCATTATCTAATCAATTTGTGACTTTTTGTGAAATTGTTGATTTTTGGTGAAGCGACTACAAGTTATTAAAACTATCCCAATCATCTGATCATGAAAAATTCCACATATAAGATTAAGGAAAACAATTTTTGGGTTCTTTAGATCTCGGTTTCACCTTTCTACAACTGTGTTATGATTGGAAGTTTGATAAAAACAGAAAAAGTTATGCCATATTCAATTCCGTTGTTGTAAAAAGAGAAAATTTGTCAAAAAGATCAATCAATGCAATCTCACATAGCTTAAATAGGGGGTCAATTCACAAAAAAAAATTCAATTTCATATTTGCAAAAGGTTTCTAATTTGCATTTTTTGGCATTAGATACTTTCTAATTTAGTTTAGAGTTTAATTTAGAAACTAGAATTTAGATTTCAAAGTATATTCTAATTTAGATTTTAACTTTGCATTATCTTCTTAGATTATATTTTTAAATTACATTTTATTAGATTTTTAGAAGATCTTAGATTTTAGATATGGATTCTAATTTAGTTTAAATTTATATTTTATAATTTTTTTTTATTTAGTTTAGGATTTTAACAGATTGCATGTTATAGATTAGAGATTTTTGGTTACTAATCCTTGTCCGCAATGTGTGGCATTTACATTTCGAGAGTCCAAGACAATTTTTTCAAACTACTAATTTGTGGTTTTGTGGATTCGTTTGTCCAAGAAATCCAAATTTGAAACATTGTGCGTGTGATTTTTAGATTAGAAAACATTTAATTTGGTGCACTAAAATGAACATGTATTTGATTATGTTTGATTGTGCTTGGAGGTGGTAGGTGACTATGCTCTCACCTTATGCAAACTAGGTGATCAAAAACCCAAACCCACCTTATTTTTGTGTAACCTTGATGCAATAATCGAAGTATCCTCTCCCCTTGCGCATTATGTGATCCTAGGTGTAAGAGAAACAGTTATTGCCTCTAGAAGTTGGGCTTACCTTGGTGGGAAAAATTACTCACCCTAAGGTGACTCAAACCAGCAATGAAGCTTTTTGGCCAAGCTACCCCTGACCAGTATATAAATGTGAATTCTAAGGGAAAGCCTAGGATTACAAGTGCAGATGTGTCATATGAACCAAGTAGTACTCCCCAAAACTATGTTGAGCATAACCTCTTCAGGCTAGAGTGTCTCCTAAATGGAGCTTAATCTTGTGCCCCATGTATGGCAACTCGAACGGGGGTCCCAAGTTAAACACCTTTGTGTAGTAGCCAAAATCCTTCTATTTCCTAGCACAACAACGATCGTTGTGAAGGAATCCACATCTTCACAGTATTTAGTAGAGGTGATCAATCTGCCATGGGAGTTTCATGGGGTTTGGAAGCTTGGTTGGCCTAAGAAGAGAGTGCACTATAAGGGGGAGCTCGTGCAACCAAGCTTTTGGATTCACACACTAAGGATATGCATTTGGGGAAACCCACGTGGAATCTACCGAATATTGTCTTGGCCTAACCATAGGATTGTGCTCATCTTATTTGTGTTTGTGTACATTCAAAATCTCATGCTTGCCAAGTGGCTTGTGGATACTAAAACACAGAAAACAAGATTCACACATCTACAAACAAACAATCAACTTCAAACAAACCGTATTTTTTACCAAAACTTCAAGTCCAAATATTTTTAGCTTGCTATCAAACATCTTCTTCTAGAAGCCTTCTATCAAAACCAGATCAAAAAATTGCTCAAATCTCTCATTCCTTGTACACTTTATCTTGCATCTTACCATAGGGTCATCTTTCCAAATTTTAGCTTCATCCTTAGTCTTCACCATTTGCATTTTCAGTCATAAACCAAAAACATAGGTCCTCATCTCATGTTGCATATTTTGGATTAGGATAACCTTACCTCACTTTTCCAAATCTTGACTTTCAAAATTAGGTTATCATTGGACTTAATCATCATTATCCTTTTGTGAGATCCTTCCAACTCAAAAGTCTAGTTAGGAAGACTCACTTGTCATTTTGTCCAAGTTGTCATTTAGTCCTCCAAACAATTCCTTTGATATTCTAAAATTGAGATATAGATCAAGCATAGGGTGGTTAGGAAACCTTATTCCAAATCATTTTACACCTTTGCATTTCAATACCTTACACATTTAAATGATTTTAGCCCTCACCTTGCATATCTTTAAAATCCAAAATATTGTCATCATAGTCCTCATTTGGCATCTAGACTTTGCATTGGTCATTTCCTTAACCAACATTTTCACATTTGTCCACATTATCACCTTGGCATTTGGCATCCTTTCTTGAAAATTTTATCACCTTGCACTAACATCCTCCAAGAATACAAAAACATTAGTGTCATAACTTTTCATCTTATGCTTCATTGTCCTTAGGCATTAGTCATATTCTTTGGACAACATTGTCATATTGCATCCCTTATTATCAAAACTCCAAAAACATAGTCTTAGTTTCATGCCATACACCATCATGTCTTCAAGTCACTATGACATGCTTGCTAGATGAATTGAATGCCAATTTATCAGTAATGGTAATGCACAACTAGCCATGGAATTCAAAAAACTATACCTCCAGTCCAAATGCAAAATTTCCCACATCGCCTTCCTACCAACAATTCATAAGTCCTAGTCCTTTATACATCTACCCTCCCTATAAAGAGTCTCTTAACACCATTGGTCATACACACCCTAACGTTGACAAGGTAAATCAGCCATCCATCAATCCTAGTCCTTTGTACATGTCATATCCTAATCCTTCATCCATATAATATCATATTCCCTCATCCATTCCATATCCTAGTCCCTCATCCATGTCATATCCTAGTCCATTATCCATTTCATATCCTATTCCTTTATCCACATCCAACCCTAATCCTTCATCCACTAACCCTTTCCAAGCTTCCATGTCATATCTTAGTCCTTCATACAACAATCTATTCCAAGACGCTCCATCCTAGCATACATTTAGTCATGAAAACACATCTAGTCATGGTCTCCAAAGTCACATCCCATGTAATAAACTTAAAGACACATGTCAAAAGGAAAACCCAAAGCACGACATCATATCATCATCATGTCAAGATCAAAGTAGTCCATCCCATGACCCCATCTTTAAGTCCTCTCAAGAAGTCCTAAATAATCATGGCATACCAAAGAAACCTATCCTTGGTCAAGACTCCATCAACAACCATGTCATTCAAGATGAACCTATCCTTGGTCAAGACCCCATTTTTGACCATATCATTGAAACCGAACCCATCTTTGATGAAGTCCAAAATGATCCACTCCTTGACCTCTATGCCATTCATGATCAAACACTTAAAGATGACCATATCGACACTTCCCAAAATGAGACACTTTCCTCCATGGGACACATAGATGATCTTTCTCTAAAACAAGAGGCTACTATTCTAGACATATTTACAAATGATCAAGCTGTAACTGAATTCAATGGGCTCTATGACAATGACCATGAAGACGGTTTTGACATCAACTGGGAAGCACCAATAGAATCATTAGAATCTGATATGACAGAAAATTAAACCATATATGTTTGTCAGAAATCTTTTCAACATGACACTTAAGCTATGACATCTTATCAGCTATGGTCATCTACGTTTGTCAGAGGGGGATTTCTTACAGATGAGACAATTCCAAGCAAATTTTTTTGACTAAATAATGATGGGCTAGCATCTTGCTTCCACATTAACAAGTATCCCATCGCAAACATAATCTTTGAAAACATGAATTATCAAGGAAAAGGACTGGGCCTACAAGAAAAAGGAATTCTTGAACCTGTACAAGATTCGGCAAATTACAGACAACAAGGTCTTGGCTACTCCTCAGTTAGAAAATCAAATGATGTCAGTGATCGCTCTTCGATACCGGGGGAAACTTTATCTAATACAAATGTCAAAATGGGTGTCATGAGGAGTCCTTGTCATAAGATTGTTTCCAATATCCCTTCCCTCCACACCCCAAACCATCATTACATCATGAATAAACCTTCCATTTGGAACCAACAAAATTCTTACAAATCAAAAATCCAAAATCAAATTTCAAAGGCCATGGAATCGGATAAAAATTCAATTGGACAAATAAATCTCAAGTGAATCCCAAAACAAAATGGATCAAGTCAAGAATATAATGAATCAAGTGAAGAAAATATGTTAATAAAAACGTGGAGCCACATCACAGGAGGACTCCCACATATAATACATGTCCACCTCCATGAAAATGGTCATCAAGCAAGACATAATAAAGTGTTGGTTCCAAACACTATCCTAATCCGACACCCAAAGTTTGGAAAATAAAAATTGCTACATCCAAACATTCAAATAATTCCTCCACCATCATCCATCATAATCCTACATCTTGCCAAAATTCCAAATGTCCCATGTCCCAAATCCATCGCATTTTGGCAGCAACTCTTTACCATAAGGACTCTCATGGAATTTTATCGCCATATGCGTATTTTGATAAGGCCAACCCTAGTATCACAAAGGATCACAATGACATCAATCAGCTATATGCAAGCGCTATCATCCTAACAAGGCAACTACTTTAGAAAGGTCATTATTGGCATATCATGGCACCAATATCTACATCGGCACCATTAAAGGCTTCAACATAGCCAGTGGTCATCTAAAGCATCAAGGCTATCCGACAAAACTCAAAAATACAAAAAAAATAATAAAAAAATAAAATTGTCACCTTGATAAAAATGTGGCAAATAGGCGTCATGGTGACAGCAAAATAAAAAATAAAAAACTGACAAAAATAATGAAGAGAAAAATTTCGTCCAATAGTGAAAACCATTTTTATGGCGCTTTGGATAAGTACCATGATGAAAACCTTGCAAACAAGCATGATGCGTAGAATAAATCATCTATGTGGACCATTGCACTTGGGGAAAGTTTTGTCCATCCTATCATTCATAACCATTATCCTCTTTAAGTTCATCCTTTACCTTTCCACCTTTGATCATGACAAGGTTGAGGATCTTCTTAAATCTCATACGTCTTATCCTATACACTTTATCCATATCTTCCATAGCATATCCTTCACCTTATCCATATTCCATCATTCTATTTAAATACATCCTTTCTTCCCTTCCTTGGTCTTGATGAGGAATAGGGGAAAAATACTTAGGCATTTGTGTCCATATCTTATCTAGATGATATTGATCATCCTATTCATTGGCCTTATCCTTGCATTCTTCTATTAAAATGTCTTGAAAAAAATCCTTAAAAATAAATAAATTCCTGAAAAAATTACAAAAAAGTCAAAACATTTCAAAAATACAAAAAAAAAATCATAATATGACTTGAAAAACGAAAGCAAAAAAATCAAAATATCCCCAAAAATACAAAAAAAAAAATTCAATCATTCCGAGCAATAATCCAAATGCAATTGATCATCAATCCATACCAATCATATCGATCAATCTTGTCAAATTATCCAATGGCATCAATGGTATTGATCCTAATCTTGTCGTAAACCAAATCAACCAATCAATCAATCAGTGAATCAGTCATCCTTGTGTTGATATAGGGATATATCATTCCCTGCAATGACAACACTATCATCATCACTAATCAATCAATTAATCAATGGTTTATAGCTTGACATGTGCAATACCTTGTTTGTTTTTGTATCATTTATGCATGCTTGCTTTCTTTCTTGTGTGTGTTATCATTTTATCTTGCATTTGTATCAAATCCATATCATTCTAGCTAATATTCATGTCTTGTGTATGTTGAAATGGCTTTTTGCACTATCCTTGGCATCTAAGGTCATATCATACCTTTTGTACATTAGGATTTTAGTGCTCTAAGTTTACTTCATCATATGTTTAGACAAGGTTATATTATGCTGGGGCATGAGACACATCGCCACATTGGTCCTTATACCTTGGTTCATAACATCTAGTGTTGTAGCAAACACCATGATTTCTCACTTTCTTCCAGCATAACGTATTATCCATCTCTTTATCCATCTTTTATCATTTCATCCATTTCAAGAGCATACCCATGTCCTTGCAACCTGCCTATCCTCTTGAGGGGTATCATCATCCTATTCTTATATCATCATCATCTAATCATCATCCTATCTTTCTATCATCATCCATTTTCCTCTATCCATAGCTTAGCTTCTTTGAAATGATGTTACTCGACACAAATCTCATCATCTCGAACATCATCTCAAAGAGGGGCGAAATGTAGACACCCAAAAATATCCTCTTACAACACATGGTCACAACATTAGGTCATTTAGACATCTTGTAGCATGTTTTTCCCTAGGTACCCATGTCACCATCTAATTAGTTAAATAAATCTTATTTATTAAGATTTATTTAACTAATTTCATTCATAATCCATCCATTCTGCTAATATTAATTAAATAATTTATATTATTTAATTAATTAAATCATTTATATTTGTAATTTCTTCATTCTTCTAATGTTAATTAAATTATTTAATTAATGAAGTCATAAATCCAACATTAATTAAACAAATCAAATATTTATTTAATTAATAAAATCTTAAAATATCTCCTCGCTTTCTTTCTAAAATCGGAACTCATGTGTATCTAATTATTTTATTCAATTAGATAATTCATCACTTATCCTTCTCGTCTTTTTAGGATTTATTTCGAAGTTAAAACAAAAAAATTAATATCTTTCTATTTTATTAGAATCTTATCCTATCTCATTGTATTTCCTCTTTTGTCAAAAATCAAATCGTATCAAATCTTCTTCTCTGTCCTCATTAAGACTCTATAAATATGGCCTCTCACAAGACATTTGGGAGTCAACTTCTTCTAGTATCCTCACTTTGTCAAATTCATTGTGCAGCTTTTCGTCATCATCCATCCTTCTTTCGTCATCCCTATCCTATCATTATGCTGAAATAGTGAGCAACCAACATTTTGTCAATAGTCAAATCCTTTGAAGCTTGCATTCTTATGCAAGATTGAGAAGAACAATGGAGTGAATCCTTGGTAACATGCATGTTTGTTTAGATTAGATTATTCATTTTGCATATGTGTGTGTTTTAGAGGTAACTGCATTCGGGATGGTGAAAATATGAATCTTAATCTAATAAGATTTCAGATTTCAGATTTTTTCCTATCCTACAAGCTTTACCACTAGTCTTTTCATCAAGGAGTAAAATATCAAAGGAAAAGAGTGAAATTCTAATAGTAGAGTAATAGAAGTCAAAGCTAAGGAGGGTAGAGGAGATAAGATTTTGGCTAAGAAGGTTGATAAACCAAAAATAGAGGGAGAGATCAAGACCCCTACTATTAAGTCACAGACACAAAGGCAGAATCATGAAGCTATGAGAAAAGATGCAAGCCTAAAACCAAGACAACCAAAAATCAACGGAAGGAAAGTAGCACAAAACAAGGTATGCTCCTGATTGAATTTCCTAAGTACACTCTTGTTGATATGTTTCAATTACTTAGCCAAGTAAAATTCTTTGTTCCTCTTCTCAAGATGATGAGGATTGATGAACACAAAAAAAAAGCAATAGCCCTTATCAATGGTGCTACTACAACATGTATTGAATTAGTGGTCCCCACTCCACCAATAGTGAGTGAAAAGGAAAAAAATATAAATAAGTAGATGGAGTGATTACCGAGATCTCTCATATTTTTCTAGGAAACTTAGTAATAGCTTGCTCTGGGAAGATAGACCCATGGATTCTTCGTCACACTAATTGATAGCACTCATGGTAAGTGTTATACTATGGATTCAAGAGAAGTCCCTATTACAAGTATAATTAATGAGCTCCCTTACAGATTGGTAGCATATCCAAAATAAAGAGTTGAAGATGAGTGTGGTGGTAGTTCATATCCCACCCAAATATGGAATGCTATTGTCTAAGAAATGGAGTGCATCCATGGGAGGTAGTATATAGTTTGGCATGGGTATGTGCAGGATCATCATGGAAAAAATAGACCCTTAAGTGGCAAAAAATTCATAAAAATTTGAATAATTTATCTATATTATTTCAAAAATATGTAACAATAGAATTTGTATAAAATTGAATGTAGTTTCTAAATTGCTAAGTTTATTTACAAAAAAAATAAAATCTATTTGGTGAAAATTTGAAATTTCAATAGAGTAGTACTTAAATTTCAGGGATAAAATAAGAAGTAGGTGTATGTCTAATCACCCTAACCACATTAAAATGATAATATTTTTTTATAATATTTTACATCTAAGTAGAGGACTCATGTCCCAATGTGATGCATATTTTTTTGTAATTTTTTTCCAAGTATATAATTAGTTATAATTTTTTTATGGAAACTTTTTAAAAATATAAAGAATCATATGTCTGACCACCTTAACTTGGTCAAAACTTCATGAAATTCATTTTTTAATTTTTTTATCTTATATTATGTGAAGCATATAATGTGAAACATTTTTTTTATTCAAAAAATATGATACCATTCGAAAGCTATAGATGTTTTTCAATCAGCCTAAAAATCGGGACTTTAGTCATAATGCAATAGAAAATGAATAATTATTATTTATTAAATTCAAATTAAAGCATAATTTATATTGGTGGAAAACTGAGAATCTCCTTTAAAAACTCTTTTCATTTCATCAATTGTGAGTAAAAAAATGGTCATTAGCCACATACCCATCATATTGCCACTTTTTGGCCCATCATGATCCTGCACATACCCACATGTCTTATTCCACCTTCCCTATTGATGGTAAGGATGTGTAGGTAGTATGAGAGCCAAAGGTGCCATATATACTAGAACATGCTCCTAAAGATGACTCAATTGTTTTTGTAGATACTAATATCAGTGACTTCAATGTGGAAGAAGTACCAAGAGAAATTGATAGGTGCCCTACACCTATATACAATAAAGTTGTGGGATTATCTGACAAGGATGGACTTTGGAAATTTTACTTTCATGGTCAAGTTTCAAGGAAGGGTTTGGTGCAAGAATATTGTCAGTGTCACCTACTGGCAATACATACAAATTATCTTTCAGTTTATCTTTTTTCTTCATAAATAATGTGGTAGAATATGAAGCACTATTATTCGGACTAAGGTTGGATAAAAATAATTGGATTAAAAATTGGGTGGTAATCGATGATTTTTGAGCTTGCAATATTCCAAGTAAGAGCCATATATTCTTGTCAAAAATGAAGACTAAAATTGTACAACAATGCTATCTGGGACTCCATTGAGCAGCTTGATGCATCTGGAATCGATTGGATGGAGAGAGGATAGAACAAAGTGTTATACTTACTTGCTAACATTGCATTAAGACCAAATTATATAAATTTTGCACCTGTATCTCAAAGGTTGAGGTATAATCAAGGCCTTCCATTCCTGACAATGTACACTATTGGCAGATCTTTAATTTTGATGAACATATTCTAAGGTTTTTGAGATGTATTGATGAATATGAAGGCTAAGAGATCGACTTCAGCTAATTTGTTGAAAATGTGGATGGAAAGGATACTGTATTTGGGAATCAGGTCATCTAGTTAAAGACAAAAAAATCCCCAAAGGTGTTGTAGCACTTGAAAATTTCTTCGACAGTCAAGACAAAAGAAAGATGAAAAAACTACCACCCATCCAGAGGACCTAGAAGAAAAAAATTTGGGGACTGAAAATACCGCTAAGAAAGTATATGTAGGAAGGAAGATGAAACCTAAGATTAAGGCAATGTTTATTTCCTTACTAGGAAAATGTAGACATGTCTTTTCTCGGTCATATGATGACCTGAAGGAATATAGAGAGGAACTATTTTAGCACGAGATTCCTCTGAAAGAAAATGCCAAGCCCTTCACACAAAATCAAAGGCCCATTAATCCAACCTTAGCTCCAAAGATGCAAGAAGAAATAATGAAGCTAAGGGATGTGGGCATCATAAAATTCATTAGGCATTCCTCATGGGTGTCCAATCTAGTGCGAATTAGAAAAAAGAATAGTGATATAAGGTTATGTATGGATTTTTGAAATCTCAACATATAATCATTAAAGGACAACTATCAATTCTTGAATATGGAAGCTATGTTACAAAAGGTAACTAGTTGTGAGCTACTATCAATGATGGATGGATTTTTTTGTTATAAACAAGTGAATGTAAAGGAGTATGAGCAATATAAGACTACATTCACTACTCCATGGGGCATTTATGTATATGTGAGGATGCCATTTGGTTTAATAAATGTAGGTTCCAACTTTCAAAGGACTATGGATGTAGCCTTTTCTGATTTTATTGATTTATTCATGGCTATATACCAAGATGACTTGACTGCCTACTCCAAAAAGGAGGAGGACCATTGTACACACTTGGAGAAGGTATTTATTAGGGCTCTAGAGTATGGGATCTCACTAAATCCAAAAACATTGTTCCTTTGGGGTTACTTAAGGAAAATTGTTAGTGCACATTTTGTCTAGGGAAGGAGTGAGGATTGACCTTGAAAGGGTCGAAGCCATAGGAAAAATCCATCAGCCAAAGAATGTCAATGGAATTCAATCATTCTTTGGACAGATCAACTTCTTGAGTTTAGTTGTAACTAATTTTATATAAATCACAAGACCCATCTCCAATATTTTAAATAAATGAGAAAAGGTGACTTTGATTGAGGAGCTTAGTTAGGTGTTCAAGAAAATTAAACAAGCTACTAAGGAGGCTCTGGTTTTGAAATCTCCTTATTTCTCTAAGCCAATGCATATTTTTTCTTTTTCTTCTTTCTATAGTATTGTTGTTGCCTTTCTGCAAAAAAATTATGAAGGCTTTGAACAACCCATTGCATTCTTTAGCAAATATTTATAGGTCACGGAGCTCAAAAATGATATGATTGAAAAATAATCTTATTCTCTATTCAAGGTTGTGAAGAATTTTAGAACTTACTTAGTGGGGGTTACAGTCATATCTTTTGTACCAAGTGTTGTTGTGAAAGATATCTTCACTCAGTAAGAAACTATAGGTAGAAGGTGTAGATGGATCAACAGGATCCAAGAATTTAACATTGAAGATCACGAAGTTAGTAAGAGGGAAGGGCCTATCTAAAATAATGGTAGAAGATAATTTGGAAGCTAATCGGATAAGCCAAATAGAGACTGTTGATGTTAAACCTATTTTTTATATGAAAACATGTGGATGGTATAGAAGGATGGTCCAACATTTAAAGACTTTGGAATGTCCTACAGATATGGTTGATAATGAGAAGAGGACATTAAAATTGCATTCTATTAAGTATGTAATTATTGACAATGAGTTGTGGTGGAGAAGCTTGGATAGTCTGTTGCTTCAATGTGTGGATGGAAAATAGGCATTAGAATTATTGCAAGAAATACACAATGGTGTGTGTGGTGGTGATTACATGGAAAAAACCACTGCTCATAAGATCTTGAGAGTAGGCTTCTAGTGGCCTACTATTTTTAGGGATGCCCACAAGTTTGTTAATAATTGTGATGCTTGTTAGAGATTTGCAAGAAAATTGAGGTTTTCAGGGAATTTTCCGCTTAGGCCTATTTGTATTCAGGCTCCTTTCCAACAATGGGGAATTGACTTCATTGGTGAAATACTAGAAAATTCTAGTGGATGGCATTCATGGATCCTTGTCACCACTGATTATTTCACAAAATGGGTAGAAGCAATACCCACAAGGAAGGCAACGAGCAAAGTGGTAGTGGACTTCCTACTGAACAATATTCTGATCATTTTTGGAGTCTTTGAAAAGATCATTTCTAATGATCCTATGTATTTTAGATCAGAGGAGTTCAAGGATTTTTGTGATAAATATGGTATACATATTTCTTATTCTTCACCTTGCCATCCTTAGGGAAATGGTCAAGCTAAGTCTAGTAATAAGAGATTAATGAAAATTATCAAAAGAGTGATAGAGAAGAACAAGAAATCTTAGGATTCAAAGTTAAATCCAGCACTCTAGGCAGATAGGATTACTGTGAAGAAGGCCACTAGTTATTCACCTTTTGGTTTGGTGTATGGTATAGATGGTAGAATACCATAGAACAACATCCTAAAGATGTATAAATTTGTGAAGGAATATGATGAATATATTTTTGATGATATGCGACACAAAATTAATAATATAGTGCCATTAGATGAAATGCAAAGATGTAGCTACAAGTTAAGCACTTGCATGACAAGAGAGCTTCTCTGAAGAAATTTGAGGTGAATGGTATGGTACTAGTCTAGAATTCAAGGGCTTAAGATAAGGGTAAGCATGGTAGGTTTGAAGCATTATGGTTAGGCCCTTATCTGATATCTAGTACACATGGGGAGAATTCATACTTCCTCCAAAGCTTGACACGTGAACTACTTGAATTTCTATTACATGGACAGTTCTTCAAGCCATACTTCTCCTAAGTATGTTCTAATCCATGTAGGTCATAATTTTTTTAGATTTTGTGTAGAGGTTTGTTTGGTTTTGTTGTGTTTGATTTGGTCGTGCTACCTAGTTCAGGTAGCTCCTTGGTTTTGGTTCTTTGTGTCCTGGTTGGTCTTCTTCAACCCAAGATTCTAAGATCTCACCATGCCTACAAGAGGCTTTCATCCCCATTCAAATCCACTGATGGAACCCCCTAAATATTTTTGGTTCCATTTCTCATCCTAAAAAAAACTTGGTTAGATATATCCCTTTGGGCTTAGGGTTTTGTCAACCATCACTTTTTTAGAGTTTTATGTTCTCTGGAACCCTTCTTGAAAAAACCTTAATCTTGTATCATTTCCAAAGCTATAATTCATCATTGTCTCCTTACAATGAGTTCCTAGTCCTTTAAGTTACACCTTATTCCATCAATACCCATGAAATTACCGGCACCTTGGTTTCGGTTTTTTGGTCGTCAAGTGTTTTACCATCTCTTTAATATTTGTTAAGATAGGTGAAATATTTTACATCAAAATGACTCAAGTCTTGGAATATTTAATCCCATGGGTCTTGGTCCCATCAACCTATTCAGTTCCCCTTCATAAAAATAATGTGTTCAGTATGTGTAGACATTAGATTCTATGTTGGCCATTTGATTGTAGCAGGAAAATCTCAACCGTTCCCTGTGCATCTACTCTGTTTCATTTTCCATTATTGTAATCACATGGGCTAGCAGGCGCAAGCCATGTGTCTTCTACATTAGTGCGAGTAGGTTCCTTTGAATGATCTTCTAGAAATATTGAAATGACATCGATGATGATTGTTGAATTACATGGCTTCATCTTGGTTGCTCCCCGCTACCCCATTTTGTTTTATTTTGTATGTAAGAAATGTCATGGGCTAGCAGGAAGATTGACACTTGCTGCCTTTTGGAGGGGCTCGATTATCTTGGATGATAGTGAATGTTACTATGGAGCAGGGATTGATGGTTGATAGTGGGTGACGTAGGTCAATATTTAATTCTCCCCTATATCTCGTGTTGGTCCCACCCTTGCTACCAAGTTCTCAATGGGGAAGAGGGTGCTTGCCATCTAGAATAACTTGGAGGGCATGTAATACATTGGAATAAAGTAAAACATTAATCAAATATTTCAACATGAGGCACAAACAATAAAATATGCACTACTAAAGTGAAATATATGGAACATGTTTTAATGACATCCAAATATTTTAATCCGAGCCATTGGTTGTGTTAGAAGAATAAGGCAACAAGCAATTTTTATTACATTAAGGAGTGAGTATATCAAAGTTGTGAGATTTAATCTCAACTCTTCCCAAGCTCCCCATTGTTGAAAGTTGTACAAGGGTTAAGAATCAAAAGGCTGAGGAGAAGAGGACACGTAGATTCTTGCTGGAATGACAAATAAAATAGTGGAGCCTACAAATCACCAACAAGTGGTTCTATGTGGCTTACTATCATTTTTTGAGCATTGTGGATGCATACAGTCATATTTTTCAAATTAAGATAAATAAATTTGGACCATCCATCAGTTAACACACCCACACGATCAATGGTTTGGACTCAAAGCTCAATTTGAAGGCAAGTGAGCCATTCTAGTTCATGCAAACAAGCCTTAATAAAGGAAAGGGCATCGAGCTACGAAAGCAAATGATTGCATAGCTATTAAGACCTATCTAAAAAGTTTAATTGAGAATTGTGAAGGACACTATGCATTTTTGGAGAGCTCATGTTGTAGTTTATAGGCTTGTTTGATGTCAAAGAAAGGACTATTAACCTGTGAAAAACCAATAAGTAAATTAGTGTCTTCCTATTTGAATTATTGATAAATTGTGGTATCCAAAGCTTTTAGTCAATTAGGGTTTTCATGGTTTTTCCTTTTAAGGTTTGGCATTCATTTAAATGAAATAGTTGATTTTGTATTGCTATAATTTGTGTCAACCCCTTAGCCGAGCCATAAGTTTTCTTCAAATAAACCAGAAACCCTGCTTTGTAAAAATCTTGCACCACGACTCCCAAAACAAAATCAAAAGCATGTTCATCCAAAGGGGAAGATTTTGTTCCCAAAATAATTTTGAGTTAAGAGCTTGCTAACTAGTTGTCACCCTTTACCAATGAAAAATCTAAGGGTTGGCTGCTTCTTTGAGGCCTGCAAGTAGTTGAGGGCTTGATTGACAAGAACAGTTCTATTAGGAATTCGAAAGTACCTTGTATTGGGTGGGAATTGTTCTATGGTTGGTTTAGAAATAGAAACATGGGTATTCCAATTGGTAATCATTGGAATTGTGATGTAGGGAAGTTGATTGTACCCAAGGTCTATATGGATGTTAATTTTCTTAAACAAGTAGCCACCAATTATGACCCAATTATAAGAACTGTAAGGACATATGATGAGAAGGAAATAGTTAAAATTACTAGGGATGAAATAGCTTGTGTTTACAAACTCACTAGGTGGAGTGACGAAATTCCTAAAATTGATGAAAACATTGTTAGGGAGGCCAACCAAATTGGTACCAAGTATTCACCTTATAGAGAAAAGTTTGATGAAGTCGTGAAATTTAACTAGCCTACTAAAGAGGAATTCCTAGCATGGAGAGATAAATACTTGGATAGGTTGGAAGATTGATTTGATATGGTAGGATGGTGATTTGAAAAATATTGATTTTGAAGTCTACAATCATCATGAGTAGTGGATAGTTGAAAATGCACTGCATAGCCTGGATTTAGTATAGATTAGGATTTTGCTAAAGTATAGAAAATATAGGGCACATTTTAAAAATTGAATTAATAAAAGGTCTGCATGCATGGACATATTCTTTGTCCTTTCCTTTTCGTTTCTTTCATGCTTTCTTTCATTTTCACTTTTTGTGTGTGGGTGCAATTTTTAAGGAGAATTTTTGAAGATTCCTTTTGAAAGGTGGGATCAAATCTCCAACAATGAATGAATATTACCTTTTGTCTCATACATGTTTCCTACCATCTGGAAAAACAAATGTAACTGAAAAGAGAAGATATGCTAGAGTGGTCCAATAGAATGGTGACATGTGTGGTTTTTGGTATGAAGCTTTTTTTTCACCTTTGTTTCTATAAGAAGGAATTCAAGTCGAAAAAGTGAGGTTCATTGTATTGCAATTGACATAGTGAATTGTAGAAGGAATATATAGAATATTTTAAGTTTTTCTTAGGTTCTAAGTCTATAGTTGTGTATGTAATTTTGCTAGCAAGATAGCTAATATAATGTAGAATGGTGCTAATTTCATGGCCATTTTCTCTCCTTTGTATGTGTTATATTAGTTATGAATAATATAGTCAAGGATTGTTTCCACTGGATGTATGATTTCATTCTTGCTAATTATTTGAAGGAATTAGTGTAAAATCTTGAGTGAAGTTTTTGATTCATATGAATTATGTGTTAAGATATCTATAAGAAGTGGTGGCTGAGAAATTAATGTGGGAATGTTGTAATTCAAATTTTTTTTAAGCTTGTATGTTGCTACATGAAGAATTTTTATCAGGTTATATAGGTTAAATATTGACTTCGTGTTTAGGATAAGGATCTGGTTTAATTAAAATATCCATAATTTAATTTTTGGGTCAATTGATCAGAAAATCACTCTTTATTTACAAATGTTTCAAATGAGTTACATATTATTTATGTTGAGTTTCATTATTCTCATGCTCTAAGTGTAGTACATTGCTAAAATAGTTGCTAACCTTTTTGATATACTATTTTATTGAGTGATTATATGAGAATTATATATTGTTTACAATGTATTTATATAATGGTCACATAAATTCTTGAGTATACATTGTGGGATCGCCCTCCTGACTTTCATAGAGCCCAAAGTACATAGGAGTGAAATTATTGTAGCTTTTACTCATTCATTGGCTAATCCCTTTAGATTACTAAATTTTAGAAATGGCAAAGTCCATAGGTAATTCTAAAGATCAACTTGGTTCTTAAAAAACAACCAACAAAATAGTCAAAAATAAATAAATGGGATCTCGTTTAGAAAATGGGATCCCATTCCTTTTTTGATCATTTTTCTAGTTTTTACTAATGAAAAATTACTTTGAATTCTACAACTTGACATCTTATTACAATGTATGATCGACAATGACTAATTCTATATTCTTTTATAAATTCTTGTCTTCTACATTCTCTTGAACTTGTAATTTCATTTGAATTTTTGAAGAAGCAACATTGGGATAATTGTGAAGTACAATTGTGTTCATTTTCTACTCATTTCAAGGAGGAATATAAAAAAAGGACTTTTACTATTCAAATTCATTTGTACTTTAGAATTGTGTAATCATGGGATCGCAACATTATCAAAAGAGGAAAGATAGAAAGATCGTAACTTGATGCTAGAGGTTACTAACCTTGGCCCAACACTTAAACACTCACTACGAAATAAAATACATAGTACAGTTTTCCATGACTCAAAATACTAGACGAACGCCAAACTTTTTTAAATTCAAAAAGATTTCATTACAATGGATGACCTTCATGGTCATTCCATTCACTGATCTCATTCCTCCTCTATTCTATAACAATGCTCTAATAACATCCTAGCGTTCACATGGGACAAATCTTCTTCTCAGTTTGTTAATATATCATCAATTGTTCTACCCCTGATTTCTCTTCCTACTCCCTCGATCTCTTGGCTCATTCTTGAGTCCCCCTCATCCATCCCTTTGTTTCTCAGGACTCCTCTATTCTAAATTTATGCAACCATTAGCTTTATGTTATCCTTATTTGAATATCCACCCTTGATCATAGGATGGATCTATGTTTATAATTTTACACCACAATCTTGCCACACAAGTTGGGTATGTGCAAGATCATCATGGAAAAAATAGGCCCTTAAGTGGCGATGAAAATTTAAAACATCAGAGTTAGGAAACTTGATGTAAAAATTTGAATAAGTTATCTATATTATTTCAAAAATATATAAGAATAGAATTTGTAGCAAATTGAATCTAATTTCTAAACTACTAGGTTTGTTTTTTTTTTCAAATCTATTTGGTGAAAATTTGAAATTTCACTACAGTAGTACTTAAATTTCAAGGAAAAAATAAGAAGTAGGTGTCTGTCTAACCACCCTAACCACAATAAAATGATAATATTTTAGATATAAGTACAGGATACATGTCCTAATGTGATGCATATTTTTTTGTAATTTTTTTCCAACTAAATAATTAATTCTTATTTTTTAATTACAACTTTTAAAAAATATAAAAAACTTGTATGTTTGACCACCTTAACTTGGTCAAAACTTCATGAAATTAAATTCTATTTTTTTAATCCTATAGTATGTGAAGCATAGAATGCGATGCATGTTTCAAATTAAAAAAATGTGATACCGTTTGAAATATATAGATATTTTTTTATCCGGCTATCAATAAGGACTTTAGCCATAATTCACATAGAAAATGAATAATAATTATTTATTAAATTCAAAGTAAAGAATAATTTATATTGGTGGAAAGCTGAGAACCTCCTTTAAAATCCCTTTTCATTTCATCAATTTTGGGTAAAAAAAAAGTCATTAGCCACATGGACCATCATATCACTTACATATCACCACTTTTTGGCCCATCATGATCCTACACATACCGAGTTTCTAATGACCATGAGATGGTAGTTAACTTGTTCCAGTTACATCAAATACCCACCGCAATTCCCCAAGTAACTTAATCTCTATTTGTGGTGTGATGGTAACCTCTAATTCATCCTACAACACCATTGGCAGTTCATTCCTTGACTATGGGGTAGTAGTTTCCCATGCTACTGCAACCAATTATAATACCTGTCATTGGGGTAGTGGTATCCTTGTGCTATCACAACCATTGATACATTCCATCACAAGGTAGTGGGTTCCACATAAAATAATAAGTTTATCAAATAACCACTGCAAGGGTGTAGTTTCCCTGCAATTTTGTGAGCTTAATAGACGACTAGTGTGGGGGTGTGGTAAATAAATTTTATGATCTACATCGAAATTTGATTCTTTCCATACTTTATTGACATCAAAGTTCTGTGAGGCAAAGAAATGACAAAGAATAACAAACTAGAACAAACTAAAACTGAAAATTAAACGTGAATTTTTTTTTGGGTGATGTTGATTACTAGCTCTCCTAGATGCTTCTGCATCATAACTCCTAAATAAATTCAACAAAAGAGAGAGGGAGTTAAAATGAAAAAGATATAGAATAATGTGTATTTGAGCAATGAATAATGTTGAAGCATCCAATTCCATGACTATTTAAGATAAAAACATTAAAGAGATCATGGATGTAGTTGATGCAAATTTGCAAGAGGTGAATGCTAAAGATAATATGATTATTTAAAATAATCATGTTATGTCTTCAAATCCAACATTCAATGCTATGTAGAATGTGATTTTTGTTGTTTTTTTTTGCATGTTTGGTGCTAGTGTTGTCATTGATGTCAATAGTATGGAGATGGCATTTTCAAGTGCTTGTGCTAGTATGGATGCGTTGTGGTTTGATAAGAATTTTTTGTAATTCTTTCATTAGTGTTATCATTGATGGATAGGATTTGTAGTTGTAGTAAGTTTACTTGGTTTCCAAGTGCTTTTGAGAAAATATGAATAAAAGAGTGTGTAGTGTGACAAAGGTATGCTTAGTGTTGTGCTCTACATTTCTTTCATGGTTGAACATATTCTTGTGAGGTTTGAATATGACAATTAGAGTTATTTGAGGGTTATATATCCAGAGTTCCAGTTTCTAGATTGTTCTACAGTGAAATTTGTGTTTTATAGTTTGTATGTTTGTATAGAAGGTTGTCTACGAGAAATGATATTACTTTGCATTTCTTCGCAGTAAGGTTTCTTGTCTTAAGGATTTCAAAATTTGATTATATTGTCTATAAATTCCTTCCCTTGAGGTTTCAAGTGTTGAGGTATTCTGCAAGGTAGGTTAGTAAGTTGTGTTTTGTTGCAGTGTGCCAAGTTCCATAAAATGATGGTGTTCTCAGTTTTAGGTGGTTGTGACAGAGTTGCTGAATATTTTGATGATCTTAGAATATTCTAGGATGTTTTGAAGTGTTTCTTTATGGTTTGTACGCCTTGGATAAGTTTAGATGTGTTCACTTGTAGTGTTAGTGTAGGTTTGTCTAACCCGACTACTAATTCTAATTGTGGAAGTTATTTGTTTATAGATAAATAGATGTTAAGGGGAAGAATCTTGTACTAATAAAAAAAATTGTATACATTGTTTTATTTTTCACAAAAATCCCCAACCAATGACCAAATTATTTTGGTCAAACCTTATACCATATGCACAATGTATTTCCATACCCAAGCCACAAATGCAACTACAAAAAAAATCCATTACATTTGTCCCATACATAAGAAAGAGTCATGGACTAATTATAGAGATGTAGTAACTAATTTTTGAACCCATAATATAGCCTTAATTACTAAAAAACACCACCACAGACTACCCTAGTTTTAGTCTTCATCATCACCAACCTCTCACATATTCCTAGCCTCGAGTGTGTTAGCAACCATCAGAAAATTTAGGACCACACACATGATGAGCCAGGTTATTTCCCATTTCCTCCATGTCCCAAAAATTGTTCTCAATCCATTCTTTACCGATCCCCAGCTACTAATCCTCACCATCCTTAGAAAAGAACTTCCCCTCCAAACCTTCTTCCACCACATACTCTTGCACCCAACCTACCTTCGATGCATTGGTAATTCTTGTAGCTAATATCAGGAAGGAAATGCTTTGTTCAATTTCACCCCAATGTATTTCTAGCACATTTGACTTCAAATTTTAAATGATGAGAAATTTTCTTACTTCCACCACATGACCCAACACCATGTAATAGTTTTCCAACAATAGGATGAGAAATTTTGTGCCCATGTGCAAAGCCACATCAATCTTTCCAAGCAATGAATAATGGAAAAACATATGACACATATTCTTTCTCTTAGCCTTGGAAACACCCATATATAGTAGAATTACTAGGAACATCATCGTAATGCCTGTATTTACCCTAAAATGCTTGAGAGCAATCAAAAATTCCTTCCCCAAGATTCTTTTGGTCGCCCAAAGGACCGATGGATGAGACGAAACTAGAATTGCCTCCAGTCTCTTGTTTGTGATCTCCCCATGGAAAGCCATCTGTTGCTTGGTGGAATTCAAGAAAATAGGTGTTTCTATTTTAGCCCAACGATCTGAATGTTTAGAGCCAAAATAATTTTTTTAGCCCACAATCACCAGTCACACCTATTTCAAGGGCTTTCCCTACATTGTCATGGTGGCCTCATTGAGTGATGTAGTGTCTGAATAAATTCTTCAAATCCACAAAATACTTGGAGAAAATTTTCCACATCAGCTACCACATATCCATATGTTGCCACACCATTTAAAATTTAAAAATTTAAAAACCCATCCTTTTTAACATCAAAAATCTTGAATTCATACCAAAATAATAAATTCAAATGTGTCCTCAGCCCAAGGCCTAATTTCTATTAATCACCCTTGTTCCATCCAAATTCACACCCTTTTCTAGCCTGGCTACCACCCTAGTCTTATTCCCTTTCTGTTTCTACCTTAGCCACATCATCGATTATGTCATTTCCCTCTTAGTATATGTGGTTCACCCTATATGATTCAAACTTTTGCAACAACACTTTGATGGGGTGAGTCCAATGATTAAGTTTCCAATTTTGTGTGCTATTAAGGTGGATTTTATGTATTGTTAGGATGGAATACCCTTCAAGGTGGATGCATTTAGCACCAATCTTCAGACCCATTTGGAGGACAATAAGTATTGAGTTGAGCTCTACCTCATTATTGGTGCAAGTCCCGAGATAAATGTATTTTTCAGCAAGTGTTTTACCTTGAATATGTCATGCTATAAACTCTACCCCACTTGACTCAGGATTTCCCTTAGAATCCCCATTAAAATTGATATTGATCCACCTGTTCCCCAAAGCCACCCATTTCACATCCATCCTCTTCTTCAGGGTTTGGTCGACCACACCTATCCCACATAAGAGGGGAATTTTCAATATTGTGAATGAATTTAATATTTTTTTATCCTAGTTTGAGAAGATTATTTTCTTGATTTTTAATAAGCTTCTTCATTGACTAACTCCATGATCAGACCCTTTGTTTTCATACAAAGTCTGTCATACTCCAATTCTTTTCCTTGGAAAATCTTCCTATTCCCTTCCCTCTAGATCTCTCATATAATGGATGAGGGAGTGGCCACCCAAATACTTTCAAAAATAGATTTCCTATAAGGTAATGGCCACATGTTGAATGGAGCCACCATGTTTGAGGGAACAGGGCACTAGAAGTTCAATTTTCCTATGAGGAATTTCAAACACTCATCAACATAAGGGAAATTCAAAAGAATAAAGTTAGTAGTTTCATTGTTATAACTACATAACACACATCTCCATGGTCCCTAAATCCCAAAGGCTTCCAATCTATCCTTAGTAAGAATCCTCTTTTTACTTCAAACTAAGAGAATATCCCAGCCTTTAGAAGACATCTTTTGCCCTATATAAGTTTGCATGACCAATTTTGTTTGGCAATGACTAGCTCCTTTACTTTATATACAAATTTGACTTTGTAGGTCCCAGTGCTGGACCAACGCCATTTGATAAGATCCTCTTGGTTCGAAGGGGCTAAAGTTTTTTATTTTAGTATTGATTTCAGTGCCTTCTTCAACACTTGAGGGGTAGCAATGTCCTACAAAGAGTGCCAATCGCACTGCATCACGCCAACTCGACATGTTTCTTTATCATAGTTAAAAACCTTTCTGCCCCACACTCAAGTGGTCTTAGTTATAATGTCTTCAAGATTTGGCTAGATAGAAATTGGAGCCATACCACCCTAAGAGTCATTCTAGAATGATGTACTTTTCCCATTTCTAATTTCCCACGTTACATATTTAGAGATAATGTCCCTTTAATTTAGTATATATTTCCATATTGTGGATGCCCTGGGTGGATCTACAGTAGTCAAAATATGCATAGATCTATTTGAATCTAAATACTTCCTTCTGAGAATTGTGAATCATTTTTTATCACCTTTTACATACAATTCCCAAACCAGCTTGAACCCCATGGCTAATTTCACTATTGTTATATTCTTCATGCCTATCCCACTCATCTCCTTTAGGAAGAAATTTTTTTCCCAAGCCACTAGTGGAAATTTTGGTTGATCCGCAGGCCCACTCCAAAACAACTTCTTGAATATCTAATTGATATCCTCCTCTACTACCTTGGTAATTTTCAAGTAGGCCATAGAGTATATAGGGATTCTTGACAAGACATCCTTAACCATCAAGATCCTTCCAATAAAGTACAACCATTTTCCTTTCCAAGTCGCCATTTTATTTTTGCAACTGTTAACCAAATTTTCCCAATTGCTTTTTTCGTTGATCCCCATAAATAAAGGCTTCCCCAAAACTACCCTGGAAACTTTTACACCCTTAGATTCAAAATCCTTGCCAAATCTCTCTAGAGGCTTGGTTGAGTATTTAGGAAGAAGACCTTTGACTTCCTCTAGTTGATTCTTTATTCGAATGCCAAGCATTACTCATGAAGGAAAGTTTTAATTTCCCTGGCTTCTTTTCTACTAGTAGAGATAAATAGAATGGTGTCATCATTATTTTTTTGATAATTGATTATATCCAACTCATTGGCCACTGAGACCCCCTTCCACTTGCGCTCTCTCCTTAAGGAATTGATACTTCTACCCAAAGTATTAGCCATGATGATGAAAAGAAATGGGGATAGTGGTTCTCCCTACCTTATGCCCCTCAATGAGGCAAAGAAACTATGTGGAGCATCAGTTACAAAGATTGATAATTTGGCCATCAAGATGCATCTTCTGACCCAACTAATCCGATCCACCAAGAATTGCCAATCCACCAAATCATAGGCTTTTAGGATGTCAAGTTTGAGGAACATGCATTCTTCCCTTTCCATCCTTGTCGAATGTATGGTCTCATGTGCAATGATGATTCCTTCTACTATTGACCTCCCATAAGAACAATTATTTTTCTCCTTTGAGATAATCCCTTTTAGCATTCCCTTGAGTGTTTTAGTGATGATCTTGGTGACAACCTTCTAAAATGTGCTACATAGGTCAATCAATCTTAAATTACTCGTAGCCTATGGATACTTATTCTTTGGTGTCAAGGACAAGAACATTTTATTGAGTGATCCCAACATTTTCATCTTCCTTCTTGATTCCTCAATAGCTGAATCCAAGTCATCCCCAAGTATATGCCAATTTTTTTAAAAGAAGCTAGCCAAGAACCCATCTAGACCTGGTGATTTGTCAGGGTTGAGATGGAAGGTAGCTTCCCTAACTTCTTCCTTATTGATTCTTTGAAAAAGGGCCTCATTATCCTCTACACTAATTATGTGAGTTAAGGAGTTGAGGAACATGTCCCTCACATTCCTATGCTTTGGATCCTCTCTATTTAAGATTTCCTTAGAGAACCTTACTACTTCATCAATGAACTCCTCCAAGGACTATATCATCACACCATCATCCTTTCTAATCTTGCTAATTCTATTCCTACTTATATTTGCTACAATTTATCTATGATAGAAATTTGTGTTCTTGTCGCCCTCCTTGAGCAAGGTCTCTTTAGATTTCTGCCTCCATAAGCATTCTTTTCTATTCAGAATTTTGGCTAGTTCTCCTGGTGCAGGAGCACCTAGGAAAAATCCCTAGAAAACACCTAGGAAACACTAGGCATAGGTAAGTTTGGTTTTGAAGTTATAAGTTCATGTTGACCATTGATATATAGATAGAGATTTAATAAAAAGTTTAGTCATGAGCTATTAGGAATGTTTAAGATTTTGAGTTTAGACACTCATTTGTGTTAGTTTCTAGGAAATTGGGAAAAGTGGGGACATTTTGCACTTTTTCCCACTTGGTAACTAACTTGTCCGACCCAAGGGAGGCACTACTTTTTGAAAACCTATAAAAGGTATGCCTCGACCTGTAGATGGGTTGGAATTCTTTGTGAAGTTTTGGCAATTTGGAAATTTCATGAATGACAAGCAAAGAGAGTGTGGAAATTGATTAAGTTCCTGTGTTTTGTTTTGGTAGTGCGTTAATGGCATTACCAAGCAATGAAATATGTGTAGGATGTGGTGTAGAAAGCTTCCAAACATTGTTTTGGTTCAGCATTAGTTGTTTTCATCATTTTCAAGTTTTTGCTTGTAGTTGGTTAAGTGTTTTCTCTTTGCTGATCTTATTGGCAACCTGTCAAAGATGGGGTTCTAGTTCCTTTTCCCACTGTACTTGGTCTAGGAAATTTTGGGGATTGGATCTAGTATCCATGTGTGTAAATATGGTAGATTTAGGTGTAGGTAGGAGGCATGGACACATTGTGAATGACTTATCCTAGGCGAGCTCGACTGTGCCTGGCTAGGAAAGTTATGAAGTGTGATACACTTAACTTGCAGGGGTGATCTCACCTTGCTAAACCCCATGGTAGGAAGGTGGATGAAAGCCTCACAGAGGCTTGGTATGAAGGAGGAGATCTCATAGGACCATTTGGATAGAGAACAAAATAATAGTTCACCAAGCGGTCAAGAAATGACTCTAATTGCCCTAAATTTGCTAATTTGAAGAGTGAGACTGTGTACATTCAAGCAAGGCTTGAGACCTTGAAAATATTGAAGAGCTTGGTAATAGGACCAAGAATCCACTGGAAAGGTTTGGGGTTCTTTTGGAGAGTTTGGAGAAATATCCACTTTTCTCTGGTTAGGAGGGCTAATTGGGAGGCTCTAGTCTTGTAGCCTTTTCTAACCCTAGGTGAGGGTTTGGAGGTAGAGATGGATAAAGGGCACAAGGTGGAGTTTTTAGCATTAGTGTGAGATGGTGGGAAGTTGTTGGAAGCATTCCCACACCCCTACAAAGAGAAATTTAAAGGATGGGATTATTTAGCCTTTAGGGGAGATTAAGGGCTAAGGAAGAGGTAGTGGCAAGACACCAAGCTTGGCTTGGTAGATAGAGGGTTTGATGATAGTGGGGTTAAATATTAGAACCAAGGGAGGCTGAAATTGAGATAGGACCTAAAGGTTAAGGTGGAGAGTCACCTAGGTGTTCTTGAGAACAAGGACCCAGAGCATGGAACAGTGAGTGTTCCATCCAACCCTACCCTATCAAATTGGTATCAGAGCAAGTTAAAGATTTGGGAGTGAATTGTGTATGTCAGACTTTGAATCCAGTGGTTCCATAACCATGGTGAAAAACATTGAGTTGGTAAATAAGGTTGAAGATCAGGAGGAGGATAATAGGAGGTTGAGAGAAGGACTAGCTCAACTGGAGCAAGCATTGAACAATGTGCAAATCAAGGCCGAAGAGGTCAATGATAGGTTGGAGGGCAGGGAACCAAAGATTGAAGAGGTTGCAGAGGAAGACAAGACCCCTAAACCTAACCCTATTCTGCAAGAGGATCCTTTCTTGAAGGCAATGGAAGCTTTGAGTGGGAAAGCACTTGAAGGTATACCACTATTTAGTGGAAAATTGGAAGCTGATTTGGTCATAGATTTGATAGAAGGCATTGAGAACCATTTTGAATTTGATGGAGTCACTAAAGCATAGAGGGTGAAGATGGCCAAGTCTAGATTGAGAGGATCTTCCTTGGCATGGTGTAAATTCATTCAGATAGAGAGGGAAAAGGAAGGTAAGAGGCCTATTTCAACTTGGAAAGGTATGGTGGCCAAAGTGAGAGAAGCTTACATACTAGATGACTATGAGATTCAGTTACACAAGAAGAGGCAAAGCTTGAGGCAAAGAGACAAAGATGTGAACACCTACATTGAGTTTCAAAAACTTTGTATGAGGTCCAATGTCTCAGAAGATGAAAGTCTCAAAGTAGCTAGGTACCTGAACGGTTTGAAGTGGAACATCCAAGAAGAGATGACTCTTCTAGGTCCAAATACAGTGCATCAATGCTATCAATTAACTATCAAGATTGAGGAAAGAAGCAAGAGGAAACATGATCAAGCTTCTAAGAGTAGAGGCAAAGTAAGAGATCAAAGATATCAAAGAGGACATAGAGGTGGCTACCAAGCTAGAGGAAATGAGCAAAGAAATCAAGGAGAGGCTAAACTCACAGAGCATGGAGGTGAATCATCTTCTAGAGGAGGTTATGGAAGAGGTAGAGATTCTCAAGGAGGATCCAATAGAGGAAGAGGAGTAGGTAGGAGCAATTCATACTTGGCGACCATGAAATGTTACCATTGTGGACAAGTAGGCCATCCAGCTTATAGGTGCCCAAAGAAAGCATCATCTTCAAATGCTGAGAAGAGGGTGGCATATGCACAAGAGGACACCATGAGCATCAAATCACCTGAGATTAGTCATATTGAATCTGAAATGGGAGAGAATCTGATGTTTAGGAGAATGTTGATTAGACAACCGGTCAAGGAAGAACCAAAACAAAGAAGGGCTCTATTTAGAGTGAGATGCAAGATACTTGGGAAAGTATGCAAGGTCATAGTAGATTCAGGTTCAACAGACAATATTATCTTAGAGGAGGCAGTAAAGAAGCTAAAATTGGAGAAGGTACCCCACACCAACCCCTACAAAGTGACGTGGTTAAACAAAGGGCAGAGTGTTCTTGTCAATGAGCAAGTAACGGTGGAGTTTTCTATTGGAGGGTACAAAGATAAGCTATTTTTTGATGTATTACCCATGGATGCATGTCATCTACTATTGGGCAGACCATGGCAATATGACATGAGTGCCCTTTATGATGGCAAGGAGAATACAATTTCATTTAAGAAGGATGGGAAGACCTTTAAGTTGTAGTCACTGTCAGAAGAGGATGAAGGACACTCAAAGACACCAAGTGTTCTACTAAGTAGTGGGAAGGAGTTCCTTAACACCCTACATGAAGGAGGAGAAGGATATGTAGTCTTGTTGCAGTCCAAAGAGGAAGATAAGACTGAAAAACTAGTCATACCCGAAGCAGTCCAGAATTTGCTTGAGAAGTATAAGGATATAGTAAGTGATGGTACACCTACAACTTTACCTCCTAAAAGAGCTATTAGTCATCAGATTGACTTCATAACTGGAGCACCATTGCCTAACAAAGTAGCATATATAAGCTTACACCGGATCAAAATTTGGAAGTATCTAGACAAGTGTAAGAATTGTTGGATCAAGGCTTGATTAGAAAGAGCATTAGCCCATGCATAGTACTAGCAGTCTTAGCAACCAAGAAGGAAGGAAAATGGAGGTTATGTATTGATTCTAGAGCGATAAATAGAATCACAATTAGGTATAGGTTCCCTATTCCTAGAATTGAAGATGTAATGGATTGTCTTGGAGGATCTCAATACTACACCAAGTTGGATCTCAAGAGTGGATACCATCAGATCAGAATCAAGGATGGAGATGAGTGGAAAACAACATTCAATACAACAGATGGGTTGTATGAATGGAGAGTCATGCCATTTGGCCTTTCCAATGCCCCTAGCACATTCATGAGACTCGTGAATGAAGTGCTCAAAGACTTCACAGGGATATTTGTGGTTGTATACCTTGCTGACATCCTCATCTTTAGAAAGATAGCAGAGGAGCATCTCAAACATGTGGAGTTGGTACTTAGAAGATTGCAAGAGGAAAAGTTGGCTATCAACCTAGAGAAGTGCAAGTTCTTTAAACAGGAGCTTGTCTATTTGGGATTTGTAGTGTCTCAAGGATCATTGAAGATGGATCCAAGCAAGGTGGAAGCTATCCTAATTTGTCCTACACCAACCATAGGGACTGAGGTAAGAAGTTTCCATGGATTGGCTCAATTCTATAGAAAATTCATAAGGAACTTTAGTGGTATATGTGCACCAGTTCTAGAGACAATTAAGGGTGGTTTGAAAACCAAGTTTGTGTGGACTCAAGTAGCTGAAAAAGGGTATGAGAAACTGAAACAAGAAGTGGCAACTCAACCTATTCTATTATTACCTAGTTTTGACAAATTGTTCACTGTTGAGTGTGATGCAAGTGGAGTTGCAGTAGGAGGAGTGTTAAGTCAAGAGGGCAGGCATATAGCCTTTTTTAGTGAAAAGCTCAATGAAGCAAAGAAGAAATATTCAACCTATGACTTAGAACTTTATGCTTTGGTTCAGTCACTTAGGAAGTGGAGGCATTACCTTCTACCCAAGGAGTTTGTGGTCTTTACAAACAATCAAGCTCTTAGTTATATCAACACCCAGGAGAAGTTGAGCAATAGACACTTGAAGTGGATGGAATACATCCAAGCTTTTACCTTCACCATCAAGCACAAGAAGGGACAAATGAACAAGGTAGAAGATGCATTGAGCAGGAGGTTGTTAACAGTGCAAGAGATACAAGTGAAGAGCATAGGGATTGAAATCTTTAAAGATCTCTATGGAGAGGATGAAGATTTCTCAGAGGCCTATAAGGTATGTTTTGGCTTTGAGAATCATTTTCATAGTCAATATACTTAGTATACATTGCAAAGTGGATTGTTCTTTAAAGGGAATCAGTTATGTGTTCCAAGAGGGTCAATGAAGGAGAACCTCATTTAGGAAAACCATAATGGTAGTCTGAGTTGAAATTTTGGCATCAATAAGACTTTAGAACTAGTACAAAGGTTTTACTATTGGCCTGAGTTGGCAAGAGATGTTAGGAGATATGTAGAGAAATGTGTTGTGTGTATGAAAGCTAAGGGAGGAGCTAGTAATGCTGGTATATATCAACCCTTACCCATTCCTAACAGACCATGGGCGTGTGTGGGCATGGATTTTGTGGTAGGACTTCCTAAGACCAAGACTAGTTTTGATATTATGTATGTAGTGGTGGACAGATTCAGCAAAATGAGTCACTTTATTCCTTGTAAAACCACTCATGATGCTAGCTACATTGCTCACCTTTTCTTCAAGGAGATTGTTAGGATCCATGGCTTACCTTTAAGTATTGTTTCAGATAGGGATGTTCAATTCATGAGTCACTTTTGGAAGACTCTATGGAGTAGATTGGGTACCAACCTATCTTTTGGATCAACTTACCATCCTCAAATTGATGGTCAAATAGAGGTAGTTAATAGGGTTCTAGGTAACCTACTATGGTGTCTAACTAAAGAATATGGATAGATTTGGGATATGGTAATCTCACAGGCTGAGTATGCTTACAATGATAGTGTCAACCAGACCACAGGGAAGAGTCCATTTGAGATTGTGTATGGAATGCACCCAAGAGGGATATGTGAGCTCAGGGATCTAGGAGCTATGGAGAATAGGAGTGGACATACTGAAGACTTCACTCAAACCATGAAAGTGATTCAGGACTAGGTAAAGAGGATAGTCACCGAGGCCACTCAAAAATTGAAAGATAAAGTAGACATGTCAAGGAAGGATGTGCAATTTATAGTGGGAGATTATGTCATGGTTCAACTTAATAAAGCAAGGTTGTAGTAGGGAGTGTCAACCAAGCTACAGATGAAAAGGGTAGGACCATGCAAGATATTAGCCAAGTATGGGAAAAATGCATACAAGGTTGAGCTACCTACCGACTTAGGAATCTCACCAATCTTTAATATAGCTGACTTGATCAAGTACAAAGGATCAGTCAATGATGTGGATCAGAACAGCAAGGAGATCTTCAAGGACATCAGAAATGCACCCTTACCTAACCAAGACAAGCTTCAGGTAGAGAAGATTTTAGTGTCAAGAGTGCAAAAATCTACAAGGCATAAGGTGTACATGGAGCACCTTATCAAGTGGAAGAATAGGCATGAATCAGAAGCCACATGGGTACAGGAAGATCAGTTCAAGAAGCTTGGCATTGACATGTCATTGATCTCTCATTCCATTACTTAGTGTTTGGGCAGAGAGGGGGAGAATGGTGCAGGAGCACCTAGGAAAAACACTTAGAAAACACCTAGGAAACACTAGGAATAGGTAAGTTTGGTTTTGAAGTTATAAGGTCATGTTGACCATTTCTATAGAGATAAAGATTTAATTAAAATTTTAGTCAGGAGCTATCAGGAGTGTTTAAGATTTTGAGTTTAGACACTCATTTGTGTTAGTTTCTAGGAAATTGGGAAAAGTGGCAAATTGGGACAGTTTGCACTTTTTCCCACTTGGTAACTGACTTGTCCGACCCAAGGGATGCACAACTACTTTGTGAAAACCTATAAAAGGTATGCCTCAACTTGTAGATGGGTTGGAAGTCTTTGTGAAGTTTTGGAAATTTGGAAATTGATTAAGTTCCCGTGTTTTGTTTTGGTAGTGTGTTAATGGCATGACCAGGCAATGAAATATGTGCAGGTTGTAATGTAGGAAGTTTCCAAACATTGTTTTGGTTCAGCATTAGTTGCTTTCATCATTTTCAAGTTTTTGTTTGTAGTTGGTTAAGTGTTTTCTCTTTGCTGATCTGACTGGCAACCTATCAAAGATGGGGTTCTACTTCCTTTTCCCATTGTACCTAGTGTATGGCCTTTTAGGTATTGGATCTAGTCTACATGTGTGTAAATATGGTAGATTTAGGGGTAGCTAGGAGGCATAGACACATTGTGAATGACTTATCCTAGGCAAGCTCGACTATGCCTGGCTAGGAAAGTTATGAAGTGTGATACACTTAACTTGTAGGGGTGATCTGACCTTGCTAAACACCATGGTAGGAAGGAGGAGATCTCACGAGACCATTTCGACAGAGAACAAAATAACATTTCACCAAGTGGTCAACAAAGGACTCTAAAAGCCCTAAATTTGTTAATTTGAAGAGTGAGACTGTGTATGGTCAAGCAAGGGTTGAGACCTTGAAAATCTTGAAGAGCTTGGTAATAAGACCAAGAATCCACATAAAAGGTTTGGGGTTCTTTGGGAGAGTTTGGAGAAATATCCACTTTTCTTGGGTTAGGAGGGCTAATTGGGAGGCTCTAGTCTTGTAGCCTTTTTTAACCCTAGGTGAGGGTTTGGAGGTAGAGATGGACAAAGGGCACAAGGTGGAGTTGTTTGCATCAGTGTGAGATGGTGGGAAGTTGTTGGAAGCATTCCCACACCACTGCAAAGAGCAATTGAAAGGATGGGAGTATTTAGCCTTTAGGGGAGATTAAGGGCTATGGAAGAGGTAGTGGCAAGGCACCAAGCTTGGCTTGGTAGACAGAGGGTTTGATGATAGTGGGGTTGGCTAGTAGAACTAGGGGAGCCTACAACTGAGATAGGACCTAAAGGTTAAGGTGGAGAGTCACCTAGGTGTTCTTGAGAACAAGAACCCAGAGCATGGAATAGTGAGTGTTCCATCCAACCCTACCCTATCATCTCCTTTTTGAGCCATTTTATTTTCATATTAATATAAGCCCATCCCATTCTTGAAGATATGCTTATTTAATTCTATTAGATCCTTCTCAACCCTTTATTTTTCTTGGAAGATGTTCTTGAAATGTGTTTTATTCAAGTCTTTCAGTTTGTTTTTGAAATAACTTAGTTTCTTGTTGATCTTGTATAGATTGGAGTGGTTGCCTAGTCTTATCTCACTCCCCCATCTTACTATCAAGCTCGGTAGTTTGTTATCTCTTAGAAACATATTTTTTAACTTGAGTGGGTTCTGTTTTGGGGGCTCCTCTAGTTTAAGTGATGGTTGCACCGAGAAGTGTTCTGACCTAATGAAAGGCAATACTGTATCCTCACACAAATATACTTGCTTCTCCCACTCCATAAAGAGTAGAAATCAATCCAACCTCTTTGCTATGTTGGTGCATCCTTTCCACCTATTTGACCAAGTTTACACCATGTTATTGGCTTGCATAGCCATTAGCTAGTTATTGTTACTAAAGTCTTGAAAGCCTTGTTGGACATTATTGATTTGACCAATGCCCCCTCTCTTTTCTTTATTTTTCAAACTTGTAATAAATTCCCCTACAATAATTCATTTTTCACCCCTAAAATTGACAATTCCATTGGAGATCTATTGCCACAAGTTCCTCTTATTAATTGTAGATATCAGCCCATAAACATTTATGATAAAGAAGTGTTCATTCCTTTTCAATAATCTACACCTTATCATTGTCTAGTTCCAATTCTCCACTACAACCTCCCCTACTATTGTTAATGTATTCAAAATTATGTTTAACCATCATGAGGCCCCTTCAACACCAACAAAATGGCCTTTCCACTAGCTCCAGCTACTTATTCTTTTTTCACTTTCCTCCTTGCATAGTTTTCTCTCTTGTAGTAAGAAAATATCTTTGCCAGATTCGTCATTTTGGCATTTCACCAAATTCCATTTGTTAGGGGTATTGATGCCCCTAAAATTCCACATTATGGCTCTCATTTCCCATGGGGAAGGTTGAAATCCTTGATTTTAGTTTCATTTTACCAACTGTATTAGTTGTTATTTCCATTTTTTCCTTATTTGTTTTCGGACCCCTTTTTATGTTTTTCTTTATGTTTGTTTTTCAGTTTTGATTGAGATTGCTCTATCATTCTTTCTTCAACCAAATCACATTCCTCTACTTCACCTAGTTCCTCCTATTCAGAGTTTGATTCCACCTCACTCTCTTCCAATCTTTTTTTGAGGTAATCTGCTCTATTTTCTTCAATTCTCTTACTATTTCTTTCACACATTCCTCCCCACTAGTTGCACTCAGCCCATCCCCCACTTCTCCATTCACAATACCAGTTTGGGCCTCCCCTTCTTCCTATAATTAAACTAGAGTCTCTTTAGCTTCCTTGATAGGGGAAATTTGTTCCATATGTTCATAGGTCATCCTTATTCCACACAACTCCTCAATTGTTAGATTGCTCAACCAGTCCTCCAGATTTCCTATGAGTTTCTATATTTTATTTTTTGATACACCCAAACCTTAGCATTGGCTATTGGATCCTCAAACCCCCTAGTTCTAGGGGAGAAGGTAGGGCTTTGATCTGGGACTTCTTTTATTGAGCCTCCCTAGCTAGGTCCCCATTCATACCCATTACATTTGGGGTGATCCCACAATAATGGGTTACACTTTTTGGCCAAACTTGACATTGAAATCAACATTTTTCACCAGATCTCCACTTTCGTATGCCTATAGAAGCTAAACCATTAAGAATTTGAAGATGAATAAAACTAGTGATTTGTGGTATTTTGTGTTGAGAATCTAATTATATATATTTTTTTAAATTAAAAAATAAATTGTGAACTATTTTATGTAGTTTTTATTAACTAATTTTTTTTACTAAACATCATTTTCAAAAACTGGTGCTTACTTTCAACTGCATAATTGTTTTTATAGAAAGAATACAATTATAATTTTTTAAATATAGTGTCTTCACACCATTATCTAGTGGATGGATATTATTTCATAATTTTTTGTTACATATATATATTTTAATTAATTTTCTAATTTAGAGTAATTATAATTTGGATACATTATACTTTCAGCTACATAAATTTTTTTGTATTCATTTGAATTAAATTATTCTTTTTTTGTTGGAATAAGGACATCAATCACTTGTGTACATGAATTTTTAAGAAATCTTTTTCTCTCTTTTCCTATTTTTCTGTATGTGTGAAATAAAGACCTTGATGTTCATTGAAAAACCTGCATTCACAAGAAATAAAAAATAAATATAATAATAAAATTAAATATATTTAAAATTATACTTTTTGGGAAGATTATAATAAGGACTACATGTTTACAAAAAATTAATTTTAAATGAATTAATTTGATCCCCTAAAAGGTAAATCAAAAGTGGTTTTTTATCAACATTTTGATAGGCGTAGAGGAGACTCCATTATAGGTATAGTCTAAAACTAGCGGCTTTCTATCCAAGGGGGTTTGATATAAGTGGGTTTGATCAAAACATCTTCAAATGGAACCTTTTTAAGGCTTAAATCATTATATTTTCTAAAAATATGTGATTTCAGCAAAAATCAGGATGTCCCAAAAAGTGTAACCCATTATTGTGGCAGCACCCTTTGTTGACTTTCACCATTGTTTTTCACTACAATTTACCATGATATTTAGACTTACATATAAGACACAATTTAATTTGATCCTCCCTTTTCACTTTTTGATTCCAAGACCCATCATCTACAAAGATCTCTATTTCCTAGGGTAGAACTTGGTGTGGAGTTACCACTAAAACATATTTTGGTGTAAGTTCCCAAGCACCTATCTTCATATTTTTCTCTAGCGAGATGAGAGAGCCTAAGCTCTTCCTAATTTATATTAGTGTGTCATCATCCTAATATTCAGTTGAAAGGTTTTATAGGTGGAACCACACCATAACTTCCTTGATTTTGTGATTCTAGGGGTCGAAATTGAGGTACCAGTCTATCAAATGGACCCCAACACTGTCTAGGTAGTGTGGACCACTGCTAAACGCATTCCACTTTTCTAACATGGAAGAAAATTATACTAGGAAGAATGTGTTTGGCAGTGCCTTAGTCTAAACTTGACCACCCCATTTCTCACTATAGTGCTAGAAAATTTTGTCGAGTAATTTTCACAGTTGTTTGGGCCCTCCTTATGAGTTATTCTTAATGATGCCTTGATTTAGTGTTGTAATGTGGTTGACACATTCACATTATGTCTTGGGCCCTTGTGAACTAATGGATTTAGTGGTACCTTTCTAAAGTGTGATGAAGTGTTGTGACTCACTTCACACTTTTCTAAGGTCTTATCAACCTAATAAACCTCTTCTTAATCAAAATTAACCATAATATTTCTTATTTGGAGTGTTGTAAAGTGTTGTAACACACTTTCACACTTTTCTAGGCTTTTCATTAATAATTGAGCTTTCTTGTGCTTTAATTGGCCCTATTTTTTATCTACATGCCTCATTTATTGCATATTTTCAAGGATAATCCTAACACCAATCATTAACTAGTCATAATTTAGGTGTTTTTGGCTTGTGTGGCCCAAATTTAGGGATCTAGGACTCATTCACCACCTTGGGAAAATGGGTTCCACCTAGATCTTTTATCCCTAAAATGGAATTCATGCATTTCTAAGTACTTTTTCTGTTTGGTCCCATTTATTATGCTAGATGGGACTCATTTTCTATCTTGGGAAAATGAGTCCCATGTGGCCCAAAATAAAAATTAAATCAAATTTTGGGTCATATTTTATTCTCCTTGATCTGATGTCAGCTTTTACTATTGTAATTTCAAGAATTCTTGCATAATTGAATATAAATAGAAGGTTCTTTCACTCATTTTCACCTAAGCATTCATGAGATCATCTAAGACTTTTGTGAGAGAATTCCTAAGAGAAATTTTATTTCACAAGAGAATTCAAGAGCATTCAAGGGAATATTATCAATAATTTTAGAGAATTCTTCAAGCATCAATCATCATGTCAAGGATTTCATATATCATGTTTATTATTGTGCTAACAATTGTGATGTAGGATTTCATGATTCAAGCAAGTGTTCAATTCAAGATCTACATCCATTTTAGCCATTTCAAGCATATTTGCAACACTTCATTGAAGGTTTTTGTGAGTTGCAACATTATCTTTTTTTCATTCATTTCAAGGATTAATTTCCAAAACAGGGTTTCACCAAGGAAAAACCTTATCCACTAACCCAACAAAATTTCTTCCTCTCGTTTATGTGTGATTTGTAGGTCGAGGTTGTATATTTCCTAAGGAGAAATGTTGGAGAAAAGTTGCAAAACATTCAAAATTTTCAAAGTTGTCAACAAGCCTTGGAGAGACTTAGAGATCAACTAAAGGTCACCAATTGCACTTTCAGATCTGGAATCCAATCAGGAAGGGTAGAGTAGATAGAGAAGAGCAAGATCGGCTTTCAAATTTCCCAAAAATCCCAACTAGACTGATTCACCACTCTTAGCGAATGAGTCCTAGTTCTAGTCAATTTTCTAGGTTTTGTAGATTCAGATACCCTTTTGTTTGAAACCTGTTCTGGCTCAATTTTCTAGAAATTGGACTAATTCACCTAGCTTAGCGAATGAGTCTGAGTTAGTAGTAAAATTATATTTTCTAGTGATCGAGACCTCCATCCAGTCTTCTCTAGATTTTTAGGTGAACACAAAATCTTTTACAATTTTCTATATTGTTTCATTCACTTTTCTAGGTCATGTAGTCTTAGTTTGCATTCAACTAGGGTTTTACATTTCATCTATCATTTCATCAATGTTTCCAAGTCTAAACTTGGTGGTGAACCAATTATTAGATCATATTCATCTCCTAGGACAACCCTCTTGCAAGATCTCTTTCTCCTATCTAAAGAGATCTCAAGGATTTGTTCTTAAGTGAAAGTTAATGAAAATTGTCCTTCTAGGTCTTAAACCCTAGGTAGAAATGAAAATATTTTTCATCCTTCCACTCATAGTACCACATACCTATATCATCTAAGTCACACTATCTAACACCCCTTTTGAGAAAAATCCCCCCTTAATCCTAGTCTATCTACTAAATTTCTTTTTTGATCCTTATCTATAATGAAAAAAAAAATCAACAAGCAAGGGCTAGGTGACTTACCAAGCAAATCTTCATATCGATGCAATGTTCCTTCATTTGCAATCACCTTCTCCTTCCCTTTCTAGGTCTTTCTCATGTGCTCCTTACTCTTGATTGTCGTGTCTTGCTAATTGGTGAAAATTTATGCCCTTGGGATTCTCTTTTTCTAGAACCACCTATGCCATCTTCCCACATAATTATTCCAATTTAAAGTACCCCTCGCTATTGTAGCTTGAATTACAATTTTTTTTCCTCTAATCCATTGCCCTTTCTTGTTTACTTGGAGGCCATCTGTCGCATAACATCCTTGGGAAGACTTTTTTACCATCCCACCCTCTTTTTCCACAACTCAAGCCCTACCCATGGCACCCCATGCTATGATACTTGATGGTTCTATCCTTTGGGTGGCATCTATCCACCTGCTGTCCAGCCTCAAACACCCATTGCGAAGTGAGATTTCTACCATCTACCTACCTTTTAGGTATGAATTCACCCTTCAAGTGTCTATCCTCCTCAATATCACCCCATGATTTCCCGCCCAAGTCACCTACCTTTTTGGGTCTTCCTCACTTATTTTTTTCACAAAATCACACACAAGGGATTATAATTTTTTTACATGTATTTTTTATGATAAATTATTATTAGTTATTATTCAAGGATTAATTTAAATGGGTATGTGCAGGATCATGATGGGCAAAAAAGTAATGATATCTAAGTGATATGATGACCCATGTGGCTGACAACTTCTTTTTTACTCAAAATTGATGAAATGAAAAGGGGTTTTAAAGGATATTCTCAGATTTCCACCAATATAAATTATTCTTTACTTTGAATTTAATAAATAATTATTATTCATTTTCTATTTGAATTATGACTAAAGTCTTGATTTATAGGCTGATTGAAAAACATTTATAACTTTCAAATGATATCACATTTTTTAAATCTGAAACATGCATCACATTTTATGCTTCACATACTATAGGATTTTAAAAAAAAAATGAATTTCATGAATTTTTGACCAAGTTAAGGTTGTTAGACATACGAGTTATTATATATTTTAAAATTTGAAATAAAAAAATCATAATTAATTATTTACTTGGAAACAAATTACAAAAAAATATGCATCACATCGGGACATGAGTCCCCTACTTATATCTAAAATATTATAAAATAATATTATCATTTTATTCTAGTTAGGTTGGTTAGACAGACACCTACTCCTTATTTTTTCCTTGAAATTTAAGTACTACTCCATTGAAATTTCAAATTTTCAACAAATAGATGTTTATTTAAAAGAAATAAACCTAGTAGTTTAGAAACTAAATTTAATTTTCTACAGAGTCTATTCTTACATATTTTTGAAATAATATAGATAACTTATTCAAATTTTTACGTTAAGTTGCCTAACTCTGATTTTCTGAATTTTATTGCCACTTAAGGGCTTGTTTTAACACGATGATCTTGCACATGATACCCAAATATTTCATTAATAATAATAAATGATACATATATTTTACTCTTCCACACACCTTCTACTTATCTTACAAACTTTATTTATAAATACTTGAAGGAGGCAACTTCTTGAAAAGACATGACATTTTCAAAGAGATGCAACTCTATATCTTATTGATTATGGAAGTTGTTAGTTGTTAGTGGATGTGTTGAGTAGCTTTGTAGTGTGGATATGGATCCTTATTAACCATTGGTATGGTCTTCCCTCACTTTTTTCCATTATGGAGGTGTTTGGTGCTAACCTATTTTGGCATTGCAAATTTTAGATGCATACATTTCATTTAGGCTACACTAATTGAGATTGTTTAGGTCATGTATGGTATAAATGTAAGGTGATTTTTTGGAGATTTGCATGGATCTATGTGAAAAGTGTGAAATATGTGAATTTTATTAATTGTGGTGATCATAGTGTGAGCTTAATGCCTATGAATCTGATGCAGTGAGCAAAAGGCTCTACATTTTTTAGTGTACTTGAAGTTGTTGGAGGCAGTTAGCCAAAGGTTGTGGATGGAATAGAGTTGCAATAGTGGATTTTCATATGAATCTAAGATAGTAAATCTATTTGTAATTTTTTCTTATATTCTTCTTTCTTCTTGGCAGTGAGCCACTCAGTAGTGAGTGTTTCTTTATTTTTTGGGTAGTGAGCGCTTCACAATGAGCTTAATTGTATGTGTTTCTATTAATATATATGTGAGCTAATCCTCATTGTGGGTTTCCTATTCTTGGGTTTTCCATATAAATCTGGTGTTCTTATGTGTTTGGATGTGTTTGTAATAATATTTCATGTGTTTACATTATTTTAATACAATATAAGGATTTAAGGGCTAACAAGGGTTTAAATGTTGATGAGGGATTGAATGTTTTTAATGAACAACTAATTCACCCTCTTCTTAGTTTTCTTATGCATGATCTAAAATTTGTATCAAATTTTTGGTTCCTTGAAGAAAGCTTAACCACTTGAGGTAGATCTGGATGACACACAAGAAGGGTTCCAAAGCTCATATGTACGATGGAACAAATTATACTTATTGGAAAGCTAGGATGGAGTCATTTTTGGTCTCTCTTGGATTTGTTATCTGATAGTTAAAAGGATATGCTATACCTACTGCTAGTCTGACAAGTGATGATAAAATCAAGGAATATGTGAGAAATGAAAAAGAAAGGAATGTTATTCTAAGTGGTCTCTCTGAATCTCATCTCAGAAAGGTGATAAGTTTGAAATCTATTAAAGATGTTTAGAAAAATTTGGAGAGTATTTATGAAGGAGATTATAAAGTAAGGAATGAAAAGATGTAGAACTACAAAGAAAGTTTTAAAACCCTAAGGATGTCTAAAGATAAAGATATTACTACCAAAATTCTTAAAGTGGATGAAGTCAATTCCATCAATGGTCTTGGTGGTAAGCTATAAGAAAGTGAAAAGTGGTGAAAAAGGTACTAAGAAATCTTCCTAAAGCTTTTAGTTCTAATGTTTTTACTATTGAGGAAGATAAAAATTTGGATAATTATTCTAGAGATCATATGTTTGGTACTTTAATTTCTTACAAATTGAGAGTGTTTAGTTAAGATGCTACAAAAAAAGAAACTACCTTCAAAGAATGCAAAGAAGAGAAGGATGATGAATCAAATGTAGATGATCTTGATGAGGTGGAAGAAAACATTGTAAGTAGACTAAAAAATGGCACTAAAAAATATAGAGGTTAGTTACCGTTTAACTGTTTAGATTATGGAAAGATAGGTCATTATGCTTTTAAATATCCAATCAAAGTTACAAATGAAAAACCTAAGGATCATAAAGGTAAATTTATCAAAAACTATTATTATCTTAAAAGAGACAATGGTGTATCTAATCATGATAGTAATGAATTCTTGTTCATGGCTCTAAATGTTGGAAATAATTCTACTAATCCTAAAATATGTGTGAAGGAAATTTCTTCGGTAATAAGTCTCAACATTGAAGGAACTATGGGGAATAATTTTCATGCAAGAGAAGAGAGAGGTTACTAGATAATTAATAGTGGATTCTCAAATCATATGACAAGTAGGAAGAGTAATTTTATTAAACTTCAAAAGTATAATGGTGGTCTTGTTAAGTTTGGTGATGATACATTTATAAATATTAGTGGAAAAGGTTCAATTAGTTTTTATGGTAAGCATAAAAAAAATGTTGTTATTTATGTCAAGGGTTTGCAACATAATATTCTAAGTGTAGGATAAATGTGTAGCAAAGGATATAATCTAGTGTTTTAGGATGATGGTTATGAAATAAAAAAAGGAATATTTGTCACTCTAGTTGCTACAAGAACAAGGATAGAAGGTAATTTTTATAAGCTCAAAGGTAGTGGTGGTAAATAATTAATGTCTCAAATCAATAAAATTTGGCTATAGAATAGACAAATGGGTCACATCAATTTTGATATCCTAGTGAAGATCAACTCTACTGATGTTGTGAGAGATCTGCTAAATATTACAAAGCCTTTCAATACAATGTTCAAGTAATATTTGTTTGGAAAGAAAAAAATGAATAGGTTCAAAATAAAAGAATATTCTACCATTGGTCCTTTGGAGTTTGTGCATATAGACCTATGTGGACCTACCAAAATAAAAATTTCACATGGTGACATTTATTTTATATTGTTGATTGATGATTATTTTAGAATAACTTGGGTGAAATTTATTAAAGAAATACCTTAAAATCTGGAGATAAGTTCAAAGAATTTAAGTCTATGGTTGATAATGAAATGGATGTGAAAATAAAGTGATTGAGGGCTGAAATCGGTGGGTGCTTACCTCCAATGATTTTTATATTTTTTGTAAAGATCATGGGACTAAGAGACATTATTTAGCTCCTAGAACTCCTTAGTAGAATGGAGTTGTGAAGAGGAAGAATATAAAAGTTAAAGAAGCTACTAGGACTGTGATGAAGTAATAAAATATACTGATTGTATATTGGAGAGAAGAAATTCATACTGTAATCTACATTCTTAATAGAGGTAAAGCAAGACTAAATAGTTTTAAAAATCTGTATGAGTTATGGTATGGTAAACATCCTATTGTAAAATATTTTATAGTTTTTTGAAGAAAATAATATATCAAAAGAGATGATGAAAACTTAGGAAATTTTTGATGCAAGATCTGATGAAGGAATATTCCTTGGATACTCTACAAATAGCAAGTCTTACTAATGCTACAATAAAATATTGAAGAAGATTGTTGAAAGTGAAACTATTAAGCTAGATAAATAATCATTGCAGAGTTCAGTGCAAATAAAAGGATATGAATTTGTTGAATCCCCTTGCAATGGAGAAGAAAAACAATAGAAATAAAAAGAGATTTCATTTGAAGAGGAAGAAGTGCTAGAAAAAATCCACAAGTCTCCTAAGTATGTGTAGAAGAATTTTTTTGAAGATCATATCATTGGAGATTAGAGAAAAGGTGTGTGGAAAAGGAGAAAAATAGCTAAGATAAATTAATAGGTAATTTCTTGTTTACTTTTAGAGGTAGAACCTAAAACTATAACTAAGGCATGCAAATATGATAATTAGATCAAGGACATGAAAGAGGAATTGTAACAGATTGAGGAGAATCAAACATGGTAATTGGTCCCAAGACTAACAAATAAGATATTGATAGGAACTAAGTGGGTTTTCAAGAATAAGTTGAATGAGGATAAAAAAGTTGTCAAAAATAAGGATAGACTTGTATGTAAGGGCTATTGACAGGTATAAGGAATAGATTTTGAAGAGACGTTTTCTCTAATGTCAAGGATGGAAGCCATTAGAATGTTTTTCAATTTTGTAGCAAATACAGATTTCAAGGTTTATCAAATGGATGGGAAGTCTACATTCTTGAATGGTGAATTGGAAGAAGAGGTACAAATAAACAACCAAAAGGATTTTAGTTAACATATGATACTGACATGGTCTATAGGTTGAAGAAGGCATTGTATGAACTCAAATAGGCTCCTAGAGCTTAGCATGCAAGATTGGATAAGTAATTGTTGCAGCAAAGATTCAAAAAAGGTATTATCTAGATAAAAACATTTACTTCAAGGTTGAAGGAGAAAAAATCATGATTGTGGTAGTGTATGTGGATGACATTTTCTTTGGAGAAATAAGGGTATGTGTAAGAATTTTTTAAAGAAAGAGAAAAATTATTTTGAGATTTCAATGTGTGGGAGATTAATTTCTTCCTTGGATTACAAATCAATCAATCAGAAATAGGTATTTTCATTTCTTAGTCAAAATATGTTGAAGAAATAAACTAAAGAATTTTGTAATGGAGGATTCTAAACCAGTATGTACTCCTATGGTTATTGGTTGTAAGTTGACAAATAATGATGAATCTCCTAAGGATTACCAAAGAAAGTATAGGTCAATGATTTAAGGATTTTTATACCTAATTATTACTAGACCAGATATCATGCATGTAGTTTTTCTTCTAGCTATATTTCATGAAGATCCAATAGAATCTCATGTTGCAATAGTGAAAAGGATATTTAGATACTTGAATGGTACTTTTGGATTTTGGTTTATCTTATCCCAAGGATACTAATTTATCCTTGAGTACATATACAAAGGCAGATTGGGTAGGTTATACAAATGATAGAAGAAGTACAAGTGGTACTTCTTTATTTATAAGAAGAATATTGGTTTCATGGTTTAGTAAGAAGTAGGACTGAGTATCTTTATCTAGAGTAGAGGTAGAGTACATTGCAACATTATGTTGCACATAGGTGTTGTGGATGAAGAAAACATTGAAGGATATTAGAGTACCATTTGAAGAGCCTATTTCTATCTTATGTGATAATACAAGTTCTATCAATATTTCAAAGAACCCCACAATACAATCAAGAGAAAAATATATCTCTATTCGATATCACTTTCAAAGAGAGAAAGTTACAGAGGATGAGGTGAAGTTGGAATATGTGGCTAAAAAGGATCAAGTTGCAGATATATTTACAAAGTCTCTTCCTAAATATACTTTTGAGTGTCTTCAAGAGAAGTTGGGGGTTACTGCCCCTCCTTTCAACTAGATGCATAACTTCGTGCATCTATCTAGGTGAGAATTCAGGATACATTCTTTCTCCTAGATTGATATTGAAGGCTACCTCTCAAGGGGAGTAGGTAGTAGTTTTGCTAGTTGTTGTAGTATTTTTTTAGCATATTTTGTACACCTAAAGGGGAGAGTGTAGAAAAGTGAGTGAAGTCAAGAGAGAGAGTTGTTGCTTGCTAGTGTTGCATGTTGTATCAAAGTGAATATGCAAATGTCAACTAGGGAGAACAAGAAATAAAACATGTTCTATGCAGGTGTTGTCCCTTTGAGGAAATATAAATATAGAAGAGATACAGAGAAATGAAAAATGTGAAGTACGTAGGAAAAATAATTGGTTGATTTTGTTACCCTTTTCCATTGATGTCAAAAGGGGAGAGAGTTTATTGAAAAACCATAATGTAGAGGATTATTGCAGGAAAGAATATTGTCTGAAAAATATAGGGGGAAAAATTGTTCACAAGATAATGAGAGAATGAAGAAATCCTTAAGTAGGGTTGAAGAAGTTTGTGAAGTAGAAGTAAAAGAGAGGGGTGAAGAGTAAGATATGCTCCAATCAGGGGGAGTGTTGCTTGTTGCAAAGTTGTTTTTGGTTTCTTTTTTTGTTGATGGTTTTTTAGAGAGCTAGTTTAATCATTAATGGGAAAGGGAGATACTTTTTTAAGTATGGTGTTGGTGTTGTTAATGATAACAATTTGTCATAAATGTCAATAGTATGGAAATTTTTGGTGTTTCAAAGTGTTTGTGATAGTATAGATTTGTTTTTGTTTGTTAAAAAGGTGTTTCCATAATGTCATCAATGTTATAATTGATCTCTTGATAGATAAGAGTTGTAGTTACAATAATTTCCCTTGGTTTCAAAGTGATTTTGAGAAAATTTGAATAAAAGAGTGTGTAGTGTGATAGAGGTTTGTTTAGTGTTGTGCTCATTTAATCATATTTGAATATATTCTTTTGATTTATAGATATGATGATCAAAGGTTTTTAGAGGCTCTATATCTAGAGTTTTAGTTTCTAGATCATTTTATAGTGAAATGTTTTATCATGGTTTTTCTATTTGTATAGAAGGTTGTTTGGAAGAAATGAGATTGTTTCAAGCATTTCTCCACAATAATGTTTTCTACCTTGTGGATTTGGGAACATTCTTATATTTTATATAACTTCCTTACCTTAATATTTAAAGGGTTGAGGTGTTCCACAAGGTTGGTTAGTAAGTTGTGTTTTGTGGTAGTGTGTCTGGTTGCACAAAATGATGGTGTTCTTAGTTTTAGGTGGTTGTGGTAGAGTTGTAGAATAACAAGATGATGTTAGGATATTATAGGATTTTGTGTGGATTTTTTGAAGTGTTTATTTTTCATTTTAATATCTTAGAGAAGTGTGGATGTGGTCACTTGTAGTGTTAATGCAGGTTTGGAAAACCTAGGTGCTAATGCTAATTTTGGAAGTTGTTAGCTATTTGTGGATGCATTGAGTAGCATGGTGATGTTGATTTTGGTCCTATTTAACCCTTGGTGTGGTGATCCTTCACTTATTTCCACTGTAGAGGTGTTTTGTGCCCACCTGTATTTGAGTTGCATGTTTTAAGTGCATATGTTTTATTAATGCTGACCAAATTAAGATGGTTTAGGTCGTGGATGGTGTTGGTGCTTTTTATTGTGACCCCCAATCCTAAGGAAAATTAAAATGCATGAAAAATAGGATCAAGAGGTTAAGACAAAGGTCTTGCACTATCAACACATCAGGGACAAGAAAGGCCACCAAACAGGGCTATAATCAACCTTCTTCACTTAGAGCTCCACAAGACTCAAGAGGGTGTTCCTATTCAAATATTGCACATATAATATGACTTGAACTAGATAACATATTGAAGATTTCTAACAATTGGATATTTCTCAAAGGAATGTATAAAGAGTTTCATACATTTAGACATGACCCCCTTGCACCTTGAATCCACACTGAGAACATATAGATTAAGAGAAATATTCATCTCAAAAACACAAAGAAGTTACATCAGAATCATTCTTAAGAATAACCTTTGTTTTATTCAATCTCCATGAAGATATAGAAAAACAAAAATAATTTAAACATGAAAATGGGAAAGATTCTTTAATATTTTAAATGGTGATTCCTTCCAAGGCTTACACAAGAGAAACACACTAGACCTATTCCTTTTCCATAATAGAGTCAAAATGAAATAACCTATTCGGTAATAGCTTGAACAAAAAACTAGTGACCATTAAACCATTACTGCCTTAGAATAATGAGGTCTTTTCAGGAAACATCTACAAAATTCTAAAAGATTTTGAAATGAAACACAATATATTCAACATTCAACTGATATCACACTTTAACATGTTCTTTCAAAAATATCCATCAACCAAATATGCATTACAACAAATGTGCAACATAAACCATTATAATCTTTGATTAATTTTATTCCAAATATAATGCATACATTCTGGAGACATTACAATATGACATAGTTCATCCTAGTTTTCAAACTATTTTTTTTTCAATCAACAAAATGGATTACAAGATTGAATTCTAAAATTTGAAGAACTCCTAATTCTAGAGAAAAATCATTCTATAAAAATTACAATATCCTCAACTTGGAGAAATTGTAACCCCCTACAATGAAAACAATTTCTCACTTAAGAGAAAGGAGAATAAAATTAAAAAGCCCTAAAATAATCCATTGAGGACACATGCCACATATTATCTCCTTTGATCTGCAATCCATTGGCATTCAGAAGATTCTTTTCACTCTTCATTTCCCCTCTTAAATCTAGCTTCATTTGAAATTTGTGTGCAAACCTTTTACCAATGTGTAAAACACATTTGCCAATTTCATTTTACTTGCAAGTGAAAAAAATTTACTTCTAGGTCAAAACCCATTTCACTCGTTGTAATAATATCACTTTACCAAACATTCCAACCTTCTAAACTCTTTAATTTCCATTTGCAAGAAACTTGACATTTTAACAAACAGTTGTCTAGCAACCATACTTTTAAAATTTTACTTGTAATACTTTGGGTTTCACAAATTATACCTCAGTAGCTTAATCATTTTGATACTAGGAAAATATTTACAATATTGACCAAATCAATTCTTGAAAAATGAAAACTCTTACACATATTTTTTAACATGGATAAAACACTCTTATTGTAGCCACTATAAAAGAACTATGTGCATGTCATCTTTAATGAATCCTAGGCATTTTCAGCATTAGCGGACACTAAAAAATATTTGAAACCTTGTTAAAAATTCACCCAACACATTATAAATGGTTTGGGAATCTTTATAGAGGCTGCAATAATGTTTTTTAGCTTTCAAATATATGTAAAATTTTGCTCAAAACCAAAATATGTGAACAAAATATTTTCAACTTCAAGAGAAGTTTATTGAGAATAGAAAGATGAAAAAACTACCAAAAATTCAACATCATTATGTTTCAGCTTACTTTAGAAATGGTAGGAAATAAATCCTCTCAAAAAAGCAATAAGACAATAGCAATTTCATGAGAATACATTTCTAGGCATTTTTGAGCTTGCAGGCAGCTAGAAAATACATTAAACATTACTAAAATCATTGTACAACCATCAAAAATTATTCAAGAATCCTTTTTCAAGTTGAAACATTTCTTTTCAATCTTATACAACTCCTAAAAACCTATAAAATGACTTTGCACACTGAAGAAAAATCACCTTCTTGCTTCCCTGCATCTCTACAAGAGATTTTTGGTGATAAAATTTGCTACCAGAAGATAGGTGGCAAGCATAGAGAAAGCCAAGAAAATTTTTATAAACTATTTATAAAATGTTTGAAAGGTTTAATAATACATTAATCTCTTCCCACAAGCTCTCCACTCATCTTCCCACTTCCTCACAAGCTTCTTTGTTGGTAGCACTACGTGTAATGGGATAGCAGGGAGAGCATGTTAATAAAGTAAAAAAATTATGAAGTTTGAAATATATTATAATCTACCCTAAATAATTCCAATTGATGTGATTTTCATTTAAAAAGTTTATAAAATATTTAGAATATTTTCGATATTTACATTTTAAACATTAGGAAATAGGTGAAATTTTAATTTCTCCTACTCGCCCAACTGGTGAAAATTCACTGCACACAAATGAGAACCCCTAGAGCTGCAATTTTTATGAGAAAGAGTAATTAATTAAATGAAACATGGGTTTTATACTAGATCTTTACCATCAATTCAAATTTTGGTACTTGCTTTATAAACGAGCCCACTAGAGGTGTTTGCCGCAATTGAGACACATTAAAATAATGTATCAATTGACCTTGGATCTTTATGAAATTGGAATTGGAGACTTTTTAGATCAAAATGAGAAATGGGTTTCGCTCATAACTTTTAAATTTGTAACTTTCTAGAACAGCAAATTTAGCCCAGTTGCAGTCAAAAAATAATTAAATAGCCCAATAGCAACATTAATGCTCAAAACACCTTTCTAACCGGCCTATTTCGATTTCAAAACTTCAAGGGAATTATTTATTGGTCCCCTTGACTTCTGTAAGTGGATTTTATGGGTTATCATGCTAATTTATTGATTTTTTCACAATTTTGAAGGATCCATGCCCTAATCATGATTTTCAAAGGATGACTCCATCCTTTCATGCACAAAATTCATGGTTAACCCTATTTAGGGTTAGGTTTAGTTTTTTGTTCCAAATTATGCTTGATCTATAAAGGAAAGATTTGAATTATTTTTAAGGGTTCTTCCTTTGGCTCCTTTGAGGTTTTTCTTTGGAATACTTATGCATTTTACATCTCTAAAACTATAAATATTGGTTGTTGCCTCTACATCAATTAATTAAGCTTTCCTCTACTCATATTTTTTTATGTTTTTGTAAGTTCATTACCTTCATATCTATGCGTCTTTTTCCAATTTCCATATGTATATGTTTAATTTAAACTGTTTACAATTTTTTCTTGAGAACTATCCTTTCCTTCCACTACCCTTTCAAACCCTAATCTCCATGTTTGCCTTTGTGAAATGACCAAAGAGAGATTTGTGTGAGTCCCTTAGTTCATCTTCATTTGTGATATTGTATAATATTATTCAAGAAAAAATAACCTTTCAATGTTGGTGTACCACCTCCCATTTCCCTTTCATGCTTTCCTTCTTCCCCTTTTCCCCTATGAGTTGTTAGAGTAGGGTAGTGGTAGGATTTCATGTGTTGAGTTGGACCAACACATTGCAGTTAGATTGAAAGAGAAAGTTGGCCTTCCCCAAAGATTCAACCTCATACACACAAGGTCACACACCTTGAAGTCATTTCCATTATGTCATTAGAATGCTAAACCTCATGTTCAACAGGGTGTGATTTCATGTGACAATAGTTTTTGGCATGCTCAATGGGACTAGTTTCTTTTCGTTGAAGAATTTGATGTTTTCTCCAATGCATCTAGCCTTTGGAGGCATATATTCAAACACCATGGTGACTCCATTCAAATCTTCTAGTTCAAGAAGTGCTAGTTTTACTTCATTATGTTGAGTAATTGGTGTTTTCTTCAACATTTCAGCATTTGGAAGTTGTTCTTCAAGAACCTATCGACTCTATAATATCATTTTTTGGTGAATTTACTAGTATATAATAGAGATATTTGGTTGGGTAGTCCTTTACTCTTATTTTATAAACTATTTCAAAGGGCTTCCTTCATTTCTATAATTAAATAATGTCAAACTATTATGAAAACCATATGTATACTCCCCTGTATCATAAAAGTGCCAAATTCGCACATCCCAATCAATAATACCAGGCTAGTTATGCCTCCCATCCATTTCACAAAACTATACTATTGTGCATTTTTAATTTTCTCAAAATGTGTACAACCCACCTCCCCTTTCTCAAGCTTCTTGGATGCCTATGTTTCAATTATGAGCAGTTATTTTTAACATTGATGTCAACAACCCCATGTTGTCATTAATGTCTATTATTAGGTGAGAGTATGATCACTTGATGTTATCCATTCTTTGATTAGTTGCATGATGTTGTCATTATTAAAGCTACTAGTGTCAATCTCTAGTGTTTCTTTGATTATCTTATGTCTATGGATATGTGATTGAGTTACAATGTTGTAGTTGGCTTGGTGGCAATGAGGATGTGTCTCTAGTGCTTGGTTTCCAAGTGCTTATGACAAAATTTGATAAAAAGAGGAAACAATGTGTTGTAGTGGAGTTTTGGGTTGCAAAGGTGTGTTATTGTGCTACTCCACATTTCTTTTAGGTTGAAGATCTTCTTGTTCATTTAAGATATGTTGATCAGAGGTGTTTAAAGGTGTTGTATTCAAGATTTAGTGTGTTAGACAGTCGTGTCCAAGAGGTTATGTTCATGAGGGTGTGAATTTTGCATTATAGAGGTGTCTAGAATAAATTTATTTGCTCTACATTTCTCTAGAGAATGGTTTTATGTCATACATATTTGAAGGAGTGTTAAATGTTGATATCTATTTTCAGTCAAGGTGGTTCAAGGTTTGGTGCTTTGGAAGTTATTTTATCAAGTAATAGTGTATGGTATAGTTTTCTGAATGTACCAGGTGTGTACATTCATTAGGTGGAAGTTGTTCCAAAGGATTCTATTGGATTTGTGAGTGTTTGAGGAATATTATAGATCATGTTCAAGCATGGTGTATGGTTCACAAATCATCCTAGGATTTAAGGAAGCATGTTCATAAAATTTTAATGGTGTTTGCATGGATAATGACTGACCAGGTGTTTATGCTACTTGCGGTGAATGTTTATTGTTTATAAAAGAATGTTATAGTGTGGTTATGTTGATTTGGGTCCTACCTAAGATATGATATGGTTTCATTTAATTTATATCTATTATCGAAGTGTTTTAGTGCCAACCTAATTTGAATTTTCATAATTTATGTGTGTAGTTGACCTTGGAGAAGGGTTTCAAGGTTGAGGAATGCATAAGTATGGGTTAATTTGTTTAAGGATATTAAAATGGATAAGATAGATGCAAATAATGTGAAATGCAGAGTGTTAGAGTGTAGAATTCAGAAGTGCAGTGTGAGCTTTCATGTGTTAGTCTGTTGGATGTAATGAGAAAAAGGTGGCTACAATTCTTTAGCCAATATGCAAAGGTGTTGGGGACATCGTGGTGGATTCTTTATTGCATTGAGATAGCTTTCCCTATCTAATATTTATTCTCTATCTTCTTTTCTATTCTAGCATTAATCCTTTTGGTTGTGAGTCTTTCTTTCTTTGGGTGGTGTTCCCTCAGATAGTGAGCCCTATTATATTCATTGTTGATATTACTTATCTTGTTTATGGTGTTAAGTTGTTTAAGTTTTTATTATTTTCTTTTCATGCTAAATCATTATAATAAATTTAAGGGTTTAATGAATGAATGTGAATCTAGATGTGTATGAGGGTTTTAAATTTTTAAGGTACAATTGATTCAACCCCCTCTCAGTTGTCTTGCACATTCAACAATTGGTGCCAGAGAAAAGTTCCTTGGAATAAAGCTTAACCGCTTAAGGTAGATCTAGGATGGCACACAAAAAGGAGATCCCTATGTTTGATGGAGCAAACTATGCTTTCTAGAAAACAAGGATGGAATGCTTTCTAAGTTATCTAGGATTTGATATCTAAAAATTACTTTAGAATGGATATACTATGACTATAAATGGTTCAAGCACTAAAGCTAAAATCAAAGCCTATGAAAGAAATAGTAAAGAAATGTATTCTCTATTAAGTAGTCTTATAAATTTTGAATTAGTGAAAATTATGAATTTGAAAACTACAAAAGAAATTTGGATAAAATTGGGAAGAATTTATGAAGGATATGATAAGGTTAAACAAGATAAGATGTTCAATCTAAAAATCACATTTGAGAACTTGTGAATGTCTGAAGATGAAAATATTACAAGATGCACGTGTAGAGGGTAGATGAAGTGGTCAACTCTATTAAAAGTATTGGTGGAAAAGTCAAAGAATCAAAAGTGGTAAAGAATTTTTTTAGAACCCTTCCTAAAGATTATAGTCATAAATTTTCTCCTATTGAGAAACTTGAAAATCTAGATCAACATTATAGAGATCAATTGTATGGTTGTTTAACTCCATTTGAAATGATAGAATTTGGTAAAAATAATGGTGGAAAAGTTGAGACTCCTTTTAAGGCTAGAAAATCAAAGAATATTGAAGAATCAAATCAAGAGGATCTTGATGATGTGGAAGCTATCTTTGTAAGAGTAATGAAAAAGGGTATTGATAAATACAAATGTAAGTTTCCTTTCAAATGTTTCAGTTGTGGAAAGATAGGCCACTATGCTTCAATATGTCCAAATAGAGTTGTGAATGAAAAAATCAAAGTGAATAGCGGTAAGATGATTAAGAAAAGCTATTATGTTAGAAAAGGTGCAAGTATTTTTTATGATGAATCTTATTATGGAGATGATGATGAAAAATTCTTGTTTATGGATTTTAAAGATCAATATCATTTTTCTAACTTTGAAATATGTGTGTAGGAATTCCCTCTGGAGAGAAAGGATAAGACATAAGGTACTTTGGTATTTTCTTTTCATGATAGAAATGATAAGAACTATTGGATCATTGATAGTAGATTATCTAACCATATTACTGGAGACAAGAGTAAGTGTGTTAAACTTGAAAAGTGTGACATGAGACTTGTTAGATTTGGTGATGATTCAAGTGATAAAATATGTGGATTAGGTTGAATTATTTTTGATGGCAAGCATAATACTAATTATTTTTACTATTTCATGGCTTTGAGGCGTGATCTCTTGAGTGTTGGATAAATATGTAGCAAAGGATACAATCTGATGTTTTTGGATAATGGATGTAAGATCATAAAAGGATTCAGAGCTATGATTACTACTCAAAGAGAGTTAGATGGAAATGTCTATTAGCTCAAGGGTGTTGATGGTCATTTTTTTATGAATCATGGGTATGTGCAAGATCATCATCAAAAAAATAGGCCCTTAAGTGGTGATGAAAATTGACATAAAAATTTGAATAAGCTATCTATATTATTTCAAAAATATGTAAGAATAGAACCTATAGCAAATTGAATGTAGTTTCTAAACTACTAGGTTTATTTAAAAAAAATCTATTTGGTGAAAATTTGAAATTTCAATGCAGTAGTACTTAAGTTTCATGGAAAAAATAAGAAGTAGTTGTTTGTTTGACCACTCTAACCATAATAAAATGATAATATTTTAGATATAAGTAGAGGACTCATGTCCCAATGTGACACATACTTTTTTGAAATTTTTTTCCAAGTAAATAATTAATTATGTATTTTTTATTATAAATTTAAAAAACAAAAAAACTCGTATTTCTGACCACCTTAACTTGGTCAAAACTTCATGAAAATTATTTTTTTAATCCTATAGTATGCAAAGCATAGAATGTGATGCTTGTTTCGGATTCAAAAAATGTGATACTATTTGAAAGCTATAGATGTTTTTCAATCATCCTATCAATCAGGACTTTAGTCATAATTCAAATAGAAAAAGAATAATAATTATTTATTAAATTCAAAGTAAATCATAATTTATATTGGTGGAAAGCTGAGAATCTCCTTTAAAAACCCTTTTTGTTTCATCATTTTTTGGTAAAAAAAAGTTTACAACCTCATGGGCCATCATAACACCTACATATCACCACTTTTTGGCCCATCATGATCATGTACATACCCTCATATTATCGAAAGTTAGCTATGGAACGAGAGGATGTTTCATATTAATTTTGATAATCTCATAAGAATTAGTTTTGTTCAAGAAATGTGAGATCTACCAAATATTAATAAGGCTATCAATGTTGTTTGTAAGGATTGTTAGATTGGAAAGAAAACAAGAAGTTTCAAAGGAAAAGAATAATCTTCTACTGGATTGTTGGAGTTGGTGCATACAGATCTTTGTGGTCCTACAAGAGTGAGAAGTATTTAAGGTGACAAGTATTTCATGTTTTTGATTGATGATTATTCTAGAATGACATGGGTTACTTTTCTTAAAGAAAAATATGAAGCCCTAGATAGGTTCAAAGAATTTAATGTTATGGTTGAGAATCAAATGGACATGAAAATCAAGTGTTTGAGGTCTGAAAGAGGTGGAGATTGTACCTCTAATGAGTTTAACATTTTTTGTGAGAATCATGGTATAAAGAGGCACTTGTATTCCCCTAGGACTCCTCAGAAAATGGAGTGGTTCAAAGAAAAAAGAAGACTATTTGAAATAAGTTGCAAGGACTACAATGAAAGAAGAAAATCTATTGGAAGTCTACTTGAGATAAGAAATTCATACTTTTGTTTACATACTTAACATAGTTCAAGCAATAGGAAACAATACAAAGGCTCCATATGAGTTGTGGTATGGAAGGATTCCTATCATCAAATACTTTAGAGTGTTTGGAAGGAAGTGCTATATCAGAAGAGTTGGAAAGAACATAAGAAAGTTTGATGTAAGGTCTGATGAAGGAATATTCCATAAATATTCTACTAAAAGAAAAGCCTACCTACGTTACAAAAAAAGACTATGAAATATTGTTGAGAGTGCAAGTTTCAAGGTTGGTGAATATTTTAAAAACTCAGTGATGATAGACGGATATGAATTAGATGAGCCAATTTGTAGAGAAAAAAAAAAAATCTAATGAAAAGGAAGTGCAAATTGAAGAGGAAGAAGCTCTAAAAAAGACCCATAGAACCCCTAAGTATGTGTAGAAGAATCATTCTAAAGAATATATTATTGGAGACAAAAGAAAAGGTATGTTGACAAGAAGGAAATATGTTGAGGAAGACGTAAATCTATGTTTACTTTTTGAAGTTGAACCTAAAATAGTGATTGAGGCATGCAAATATAAACATTGGATAAAGGCTATGGAAGAAGAACTACTATAGAGTGAAAAGAATAAAACTTGGGAACCTGATCCAAGACCTGCAAACAAAAACATAATTGGAAAAAATAGGTTGTTCAAAAATAAACTAAATCAGAATTGAGAAGTAAGAAATAAAGCAAGGCTTGTGTGTAAAGACTACTCACAAGTTGAAGGAATAGATTTTGAGGAGACATTTTCTCTAGTGTTAAGAATGAAAGCTATTAGGATGTTTTTAGATTTTTCAGCACATAAGGAATTTAAAGTTTATTAAATGGATGTGAGGTGTTCTTTCTTGAATGGAGAATTGGAAGAAGAAGTTTACATGGAACAACCAGAATAATTTTAGTTATGAATCAAACTGAATATGGTCTGCAGAATGAAAAAGGCACTATATGGGTTGAATTAGGCTCATAGAGCTTGGTATTCAAGGTTGGATAAGTATTTCGTACAACAACGATTGAATAAAGGCACCACAGATAGTAATCTTTACTTTAAAGTTGAAAAAGATAAAATATTGATTGTGGTTGTGTATGTTGATGACATAATTTTTGGAGGTAGTGAAGAGATGCAAAAGAAGTTTGTAGAAGTGATGTAGAAAGTGTTTGAGATGTCTGGGTATGTGCAGGATAATCATGGAAAAAATAGACCCTTAAGTGGTGATGAAAATTCAAAAAACTAGAGTTAGGTAACTTGATGTAAAAATTTGAATAAGTTATCTATATCATTTCAAATATATGTAAGAATAGAATCTATAGAAAATTGAATGTAGTTTCTAAACTAATAGGTTTATTTTAAAAAAAAAATCTATTTGGTTAAAATTTGAAATTTTAATGCCATAGTACTTAAATTTCAAGGAAAAAATAAGAAGTAGGTGTCTGTCTGACCACCCTAACCACAATAAAATAATAAGATTATTTATAAGATTTTAGATACAATTAGAGGACTCATGTCCTAATGTGATGCATATTTTTTTATAATTTTTTTCCAAGTAAATAATTAATTATGATACTTTTATTATAAATTTAAAAAATAAAAATAAAAATTGTATGTCTGACCACCATGAAATTCATGAAATTCATTTTTTTTAATCCTATAGTATGAAAAGAATATAATGTGACACATGTTTCAAATTAAAAAAATGTGATACTGTTTGAAAGCTATATATGTTTTTCAATCAGCCTATCGATCAGGACATTAGTCATAATTCAAATAGAAAATGAATAATAATTATTTATTAAATTCAAAGTAAAGCATAATTTATATTGGTGGGAAGTTGAGAATCTCCTTTAAAAACCCTTTTCATTTCATCAATTTTGTGTAAAAAAAAGTTTTTAGCCACATGGGCCATCATGTCACTTACATATCACCACTTTTTGGCCAATCATGATCTTGCACATACACGTCTATGTTTGGGGAAATGAATTTATTTCTTGAGGTAAAAATAAATCAAACAAACATAGTTATATTCATCTCATAATAAAAGTATGTCAAGGATATGTTGAAGAAGTTTGGAATGAAAGACTCTAAAGTAGTATGCACTCATATAGTTACTAGTTACAAACTGAGCAAGAATGATGAATCTGCTAAGGCTAGTTAGAGAAAGCATAAATCAATGATTGATGACTGTTATATCTAACTACTACTAGACTAGAGATAATGCATGTAGTTTGTCTTGTGGCTAGATATCAAGAAGATCCTATAAAAACACATGATGTAGAAATGAAGAGGATATTTAGATACTTGGAGGGCACTCCAAATCATGGCTTGCGGTATCCAAAGGATATTGATTTCACTTTGAGTGCATACATAGATGCATATTGGGTTGGTTGTGTTGATGACAGGAAAAGTACAAATGGTGGTGCATTATTTCTTGGATGTATATTGGTATCATGGATAAGAAAGAAACATGATTCACTATATTTAGCTATTGCAAAGGTTGAGTATATTGGAACATCATCTTGCTTCACACAAGTTTTATGGATGATATAAACATTGAAGGATATGAAAGTAGTGTATGATGAACTAATTTCTATGTCCTATGACAATACAAGTGTGATTAATATTTCAAAGAACTTGGTAATTCATTCAAGGATATAACATATTTCAATTAGATATCACTTTATAAGAGAGAAGATTATGGATAATGAAGTAGAGATTGAATATGTGCCTACAAGGGATTAGATTGTTGATATATTCACTAAGGCTCTTCCTAAGGATTTTTCTGAGTATCTCTGAGAGAATTATGGGGTTATTACCCCTCCTTATAAGAACTAAATGCGTAAGGAGATGCATCATTCCACTACATCAGAAGATCAATTCTTTCTTTTCGATTGATCTTGGTGGCTACCTCTTAGGGGGATTAGGTAGTAGCATTGTTGGTTGTTGTAGTCAGAAGAATTTGTTTTCATTATGTAGTGGTTATTGATTTGGTACAGTTTGGTGTGTGCTCGTAATGCGTATTATAAAAATAGTAAAAGAAAGATGTTGTAGAATAGTAGTAACCATGTTGATTGATAGAAATATTTTGGCCCTTTGTCATTAATGTCAAAGAGGGAGAGAAATTCATGTGAAAAAGAATGGGTAATCAGGGGGAGAGAAAGAGTCTTGTAGAAAGTTAATGGAGAGATAATGTAATGAGTATAATGTCAAAGGGGGAGAAAAGAGAAAAGGATATAGGTACGGAGAAAACTTGTTGTGTCCTTGATTTTTTTTTACAAATCATATGTTGTCATCAATGACAAAGGGGGATATTGTTGCAAGTATGGGTAGTTATTATTGTCATTGATGTCAAAAAGCTTGTGTTGTCATTGATGTTTATTTTTGGGTTAGAGTATGATCTATTGATGCTATCCATGCTTTGATTAGTTTCATTATGTTTTCATTAGTAAAGCTGCTAGTGTCAACATCTAGTGTTTCTTTGATAAACTTATGCCTATGGATATGTTATTTAGTTATTATGTTGCAGTTCTCTTGCTAGTTGTCAGCCCACAGTAATTATTTCAATAACTAAAATCTTACTATCATGATTGAGAGATTGGACATCTGACCTGAATAGCCATTTTAACCATTATGAGGGTGCATTTAAATTGTTAACCCAAAGATGTGAACTTGAAATGGGTCAGCATAGTATGTGCACTAGGAATTCTAGAGTAGTCATCTCAATTTTATAACTAAGAAAAGTTTAAGAATGTAAGAAAACTATATGAAAGGAAAAAAAATATTATGCATAATAGGAAGGAAAATCTAAGCATCCAACAAAAATTACTCTCCCCACCTTGGCTACGGGAACAATCACAAAACATAGTTCTAGTGGTTGCAGGAACAATCAATGCAGAATATTAACTAAGTATTGAATAGAAACTAACACTAATATGACTGAACTAGATGAATAGTTTACTCACCAAGTGGCCCCCCTTGGATGAGTATCCTCTAAACTACTAGAAAAATTGGATACGGTGTTGCCACAATAGTGGTTTACACTTTCTCGGAGATCCTTTTTTTTTGCTGAAATCACATATTTTTAGAAAATATAATGATTTTATCCTTGAAAAGTTCCATTTAAAGGATTCTAATTGAAGAGGATTTGATCAAACCACCTTATACCAATCCACCTTAGATAGAACCCCGCTAGTTTTAAACCATACCTATAACGGAGTCTCCTTTACACCTTCAAAATATTGATAAAAAACCACTTTTGATTTAACTTTTGGGGGATCAAATGAATTTATTTAAAAATTATTTTTTGAAGTATGTAGTCCTTATTATAAGCTTCCAAATAATTATAATTATAATTAAATTAAATTTGATTATTATTTTATTTTTTATTTCTTGTGAATGTAGGTTTTTCACCGAAAATCAAGCTCTTTATTTCGCACATGTGGAAAAATACAAGATTATAAATAAACAATTTAAAAAATATTTTTAGGCTAGGTATTGATGTCCTCAATCCACTAAAAAGAAAAAAATGAATTTTTATACATACAGAAAAGGTTATGTTCTATACAGTCTGCCTATGTCTGAATTGTAATTAGTTTGACTTTGAAACTTGATTAAGGAAAAAATATTTAATAAAACACTATAAAACCAAATGAACTAGTTAAATATCACAGCTAAAAATCTAAATTCGAAAAAATAAGAATTTTATCCTCCATACAAAATTTCTTATGTTGTATACGGTGAGCATCACTCCTTAAAAATGCTGTTTACTGATAAAAACTAGTTTTCAAAGGAGATGAAAAAAAAATCCAATCTGATTCCAAGTTTTTTGAAAAAAATAATATTTAGAATCTATAGACAAAACTTCACAAATCACTAGTTTGCATCATCTTCAAATTCCTCATGGTTTAGCCGCTATAGGAGTCCGAAAGTGAAGATTTAGTTAAAAAAAATGAGTCCAGTGTCTAGTTTTCCCAAAAATTACAAAACCAGTATTGTGGGATCACCTGATACTCAACTTGGAATCTTGTTTCATTTATCAAAATATGCAATTAAAAAATATGGCTGATAATTAGCTTGTACAAGAACTTGGAAATCAACTCACTAACCCACTATCACTAGCCCGAGGAAGTAGGATTCGAGCCTTATTTATCAACTAAAAAAGGCCATCAACTCCCACTAATTGAGAGGATGCCATTTAGGGAAAGTGAGAAAAATGGAATGGGCAATTTTGCATGCAGGGGAATCCATTCGGACATGCATGCCCAAACATGGACTTGAGAACTACAATAATGCCCACAATGCCTAATGCCATTAAAGATCAATGCAAGGAAGTTACACATGGTTGACATAGGAATCTTTCGTCATTGTCCTCAATTGAACTCACGTGACTCCTCAACTTGACTGACTGGCAGTTGCATTTCTCAACTTAGCATTTCAATCATGTTTGTAGAATAATGTCAATACACATAGTAATTGCATAATCATAACCACCTTAAATAAAATTTATCAATCACATGCAGGATAATTATAGATGGTCAACATAATGGGTAAGTATCATTAAAACCAATAGAAATGAACTTAGTCCACATGTCATATAACTGAGAGGAACTATATGAAAGTGTCAGCATATAATATCAAAGTCTGACGCAATTTTAGAAAATAACAAGAGATTATATCCACCTAAATAGGCCAAAATCAAGACTCATCACTCACCCCAACTTAACGTTTTGTTGGTTCTCCACCAAGGGAAGAGTTATGCTTCTTCTCTTTTAAGGCCCTAAAGTTTGTGACTGATAGTTGTCTAATGTCGGTGTCTATCATGGGTGTATCAGGACTCCAGTAAAATCCTCCCAACTTATCGAGCCTCCTCCATCACTGTTGTTCCTCTGCAATGTCAGACCTATAGAATCTAAAATTAGGTACAGGCCATAGAAGAGTAGGTTCCTGAAAAAGTCAGGGAAGCCATTCACGCCCTTTGGTTCTCCCAAGCTAGATATATCTATCAATTCTCTTTAGTGCAACAACGTAATTGTGAATAGAATGTGGCTCAGCCTGCTTTAGCTCATCAATCAATAGGTTCCATCGTTGGGATAGATATCCCCTCACAATATCTTCTTTTGGTGCAATTTTTACTTCATACTCACTGTAAACAACTTCAATTCAGGGCATAATTTTATTACCATAGCTCAGCCTAAAAAGAAATCTATTCCAATCTGTATAAATGTCTTTGGGGTTCTTCGATTAAGCCTTGATGGCTAGGGGAATACTGAATTCCTTCTTGTAAGCATTATATTGCTCACCCCAACTAATCTCATTTTGGACATAGGACATAAATGCTCTCAATTGTATGTCTCCAACATAAGGCAGTGGGTTCTAGTCATTATCTTCTAGGACAACAAGGTTGTGTAGATAGAATTCACATAACAATTTTTTCATTTTAGATAAAGCAATTTTGTAGGCACTGAAAAATTTAGCAGGGGTTTAGCCCTAAGATTATCTTTTACATTATAAAGGAAAGTTATTTCTCCTTTAAGTGCAAAGAATAAACCCTTGGAGGGGTCCTACACTCCAAAATTTGTGTCACCAAAGTTGAAATGCCTCTTACTCTTTCCTTCAGAAAAATAATTTCCTCATTCTTTTGTTCAATTATCTCATCCCTCATTTGAATCTCCTTTTTCAACCATTTCTTCTCTTCTTTCCACTCCTCCTCTCTCGTTTGTATTTATTTTTATAGATTTAAAATAGTTGTATGTACTAATAAATAAGGAGGGTTGTGGATTTCTACCCAAATTTTCATAGATGGTTGCTTCCCATAGAGAACTATCTGCATCGATTCAGGAGGTCTCACTGATTAAAGTTGTTGAGGTATGATTCTTCTTTCCTCGTTCTGCTGCAAGATCTATTGTTCTTCTTCCAGTAGTGGCTGCAGGAACTCTTGATCTATTTCTTGAATTTGCTATAGGAAGTCCTGACTTTATTCATGTTCTTGAGTCTCAACTTCCTCTGTGATGGCAGCAAGATCCACCAGGGTCATTTTTTTTGCCTCCTCAAACAAATCTTCTTCCTGTACATTCCCCTACTCCATTGGAGTGTTTGTATTTTCACCCGATGTCCTGCAAAGCTCAAGATTGACCGACTTCGATTTCTTGAGATAGATTTTTTATTTCCTTTTGGTTGTAGGATGAACAATGCTAGCCTTCCTTTTCTTAGGGCTTGGCACCTCTTTCTGCACAAGTTACATTTCTTTTCGCCTTGCTTTTGCCTCTCTCTTTTGTGCTCTATTTTTTATCACAATTTTCAATGGGACATCATCATCATCAGAACCTGATGATGAATTTTATTTTTCACTCTCATTATCAGAGGAACTAAAATTTATGGTCTTTTCCACAATGGAGGAATCAATACCAGCACCAGAGGTCAAGGCACCAAGGGTGCCTTCAGTCGTGCTAAATTTTCAGCCAGACCTACATGACTGAGATGAAATCCTAGGCTGAGACAGCTTAGGTCTATACTACTCAGTATTCAAAAAATCATCCCAGACCATTCCAGGGTTTGCATCATGCAAAGATTTCATAACCAACAATTTAATTAAACAATGGTGAGATACAAAATTTTCTCTACCTTTTTGTGTTTTTGCTGCCATAATAGAGAGATGGTTGTACAACACATTGGGCATGTTCATCTTCCTCCTATGCCACATATGACAAGAATTTGAAATGTACTAAATTTAGGTTTGACAATCGAACTTCGCAAGTGATGTATTTGATTATATGCATGACATCCCGCTTTCATGGATCAAGTAGAGAGAGCCTCTTAGCACCATGTTTGTCAATTGTGAGTGGAGGGTCACCATGCATTGTAAATACTACCCTGGCTATCTTGGAATCCTTAGAAATAGGGTAAGGTTCACCGTCTACTGACAACCCTCAAAGTTCATCAATTCATTCTTCAATCGCTGTGACCTCCAGTCCTTTCACCATGGCCTTTTTTTTTTAAATGTCTAAGCGAACTCCAATGAAATACCATCGTTCAAACCATCCAACTTCAGAAAATAATCTAGCCACCCACAATTCTGAAATTAGACTAAGCACATTGAATCCTATAACAAGGCATCATGAGTTGGGGGCTCATTCTGAATGAGCCCGCCTCCCATTGTCTATGCTCAGCTCGTCACCCTACAAAGTTACCTCTATATTATTCAAAAAAACTTCTGCTTTCTTGTTGGGTGAATCCATCGACTTAATACCCTTTTATAGTATTTTTAGCAACTTACCACTTGCATTTCAGAATTATGACGAAGTTAAGAATAGAATAAATGGTAATAAAAGGAATCATAATGAGAGGAAATGGTGGTGGCAATTTAGTGTCACATCACACATGCGAGCCATCATTCATTTTAATTTTTGAATTAGTTGATCCAAATTTCCTGATGCAGACAATCATATATCAGCATGTGGCAAAAATTTTGCATCTTGCTTACCCCTTCACCAACCTGAATTTGGACATGTGTCCACACATGCGAAATGGCAAGATTGACTTGATAAGGGGTTTAAATAGAATTATGTGAATGTCCATCTCATCATACAATGATTAAATGAAACACTCTAAACGATAATTAATAATACAATTAATGTGCACATACCCGAGTGTATACAAACATGATTGTGGAGAATTCATTACATTGATCAAGGAGAAAGTACTTCTTGCGTTGCTGAGCAATAATTGAGCAATCAATGATGATGGAATGGGGTGAGGTGAAATGAAATGATGGAAGAGAGAGAGAAAGGTGGTATAGATGGGCAGATGGGTGGATGGGTGAAGAAATATATTTCTACAAAGTAGAAATATTTATTATGACAAGTGCATACCTCATTTAGTTGGAAGGAGGGACACTAGGTCCGCTATCTTTGGTTGCATGAACTCTTCTGCTACAGGAACCGTGCTCAAGCTTTGTGTGTTGGATAAACTACTGCGGGAACTCTTCTTTTGAAGTTGGCTTGTGATAAAATTTGAGATAGTGCCCATTCACCAGTAGTTTGAATTTCACTGGATTAATGGTCATGAGCTAGATAGCTCCATTGGGAAAGACTTATGCCACTTCATATGGCCCTAGCCACCTATTCTACAATTTACCTACATTATCTTGGTACCATGAATCATAAAGTAATGTTGAATCACCTAGCTGAAATTTCTTCTCTTTGATGAATCTATGATGCCATTTGATTCTTTCAATTTGCACAAGTTCAATATGATGTAATGTTGTTTTCCTCATCTCGTATAATTCATTCAGCTACATGATCTATTCCTTTTGTGCTTTGGAAATATCCATCCCCAACTCTAGAGCAGTGCTCAAATTCTATAGGCATCATGGTTTTATTTTCCATATAGCAACTCAAATGGTGTGAAGTACGTAGTTGCCTTCCATGTGGACCTGTAAGCCCAAACTACCTCTGATAATCTATTTACCTAGTCTTTTCTATGAATATGCATTGTTTTGGTGAGGATGGCCTCAATCTCTACGTTTGTCACCTCGACTTGTCTATTTGCTTGAGGATGATAAGGAGTGTATTTTATGTGCCTGATGTTATATTTAGTAACCAATGTTGTAATAAGGGCTAATTTAAACTGAGTGCCTTAATTAGTGACTATTTCTCTTGGTACCCCATATCTGCTGAAAATTTCTTCATAAAGTAATTTTGCAACCTTGTTGTCTCTTGCATGCTTCATGGCTTTGACTTCAACCCACTTTGTTACATAATCAGTGTACACTAGAATATAGGACTTACTATTGGATGGAGGATCAATGGGTCCCACAAAATCCAAACCCCATTTGTCAAAAGGAGTAACTACCACCTATAGACAGAGTGGCATCTCATCTGACTTTGTTGTCCTCCCCATCCTTTGGCATTTATCAAATATCCTTGTATATATTCTTTCATTTTTGTGTAATGTAGGCCAATAGTATCATGTGTTCAAGATTTTCATTGATGTCCTTTTAGCTGCAAAGTGGCCTCCATACAGTTCATCATGGCATGCATGCAAAATTTCATAGGTTTCATCCTCCCTCACACACGATCTCATAACATGATTTGGTTGAGTATAAAATACGCATCCATCTATCCATGAAAAAGGGAAGGACTTTTCAATCAACAATCTTCTCTCTTTTGGGGAGAAGTGAGGAGGAACTCTCCCTACCACAAGGTAATTGGATATATTAGCATACTAGGGTGTTTGCACAATAATGGAGAATAGATGCTCATCTAGAAAGGAGTCATCTATGGATTGAGTATCATCTGATGAGGTCAATCTTGAGAGGAAATCTGCAACCACATTTTCCTTCCCTGGTTTGTCTAGAATAGTTAGGTCAAATTCTTGCATTAATAGAAATCATCTAGGTAATCTTCCCAAGATTAGAGGTTTGTTCATAAGGTATCTAATGGTTGCATGATCAGTGTTCAAAAATTTTATAACTTGTGATATAATGCCTGAATTTATTCAAGGCATAGATTACTGCAAGCATTTGTTTCTCTGTGACTATGTAATTGAGTTCATCTCCCTACAAGTTCTTATTGACAAAATAAATGGAATTTTCAATAGTTTCTTCTTTTTTTCCTAAGACTGCTCCTATTGCATAATCTAAGGCATCAGTATGGATGTGGAAATTGATTTCCCAATTTGGTCCCTTAAATACAAGAGCATGAGAAAGAGTTATTTTTAAATAAATTAAAAAATCATCACAGCTTTCTGTCCATTGAAACTCAACATCTTTAGTCACAAGACTATATAGCGGGGCTAATATTTTGCTAAAATACTTGATGAAACATCTGTAATAGCATGCATGGCCTAAAAAAATCCTAACATCCTTTTGTTTTGTAGGTATAGGAAGATTATTTATTACCTCAATTTTTGCTAGATCAACTTGAGTGCCAAGGTGTGAGATGTGGTGGCCAAGAACTACACCTTCCTACATCATCATGAAGCACTTTTCACTATTTAAGGACAAGTTTTGATCATCACATATCTGTATTACTTTCTTCAAATTCTCTAGTGCTTCATCAAAGGTGGCACCATAGGTAGTAAAATCGTCCATATAGATCTCCATGCAGTCAAGGGAGATATCTAAGAATATATTGATGAATGCTCTCTGAAAAGTGGTAGGTGTGTTGTATAACCCAAAGAGGGGCATAGAATATGGATATGTCCCCCAAGGACATGCAAATTTAGTCTTCTCTTGATCTTTTGGTGCAATTTGAATCTGATTGTATCCACTGAATCCATCAAGAAAGGAGAAGTACCATTTTCCTACAAGAGAGTCTAGGACTTGATCCACAAAAGGCAGGGGAAAGTGATCCTTCTTAGTGATAGCATTGAGCTCCTTATAGTCAACACAAAATCTCCATTCCCCTCTCTTTTTGGGCATAATCACCAATGGGGAAACCCACTGGCTGTCTAAAATAGGGTAGATAAATCTTGCATCTAGCAACTTTTGTAGTTCAGTTTTGAATTTTTCTCTCAAGACAGGGTTAATTCTCCATTGTGGTTGTCTGATAGGCGTATAGTCATCCTTTATATAGTTTCTGTGAGTGCAGAGTTTTGGATCTAATCCTTTCATGTCATGATAATCCCAGGAAAATTCTTTCTGGTGAGCTTTCAACAAATTTTCCAATAGCAACTGTTGTCCTTCATCCTTGATTTACTATTGATATTTAGAGAGCGTACCTCAGAAACCTATATTTGTGTGACTATCTCTATCATAGTTTTTTCATTAATACAAGGTATCTTAAGTTCAGGCAGTAACATTGTGTGACACATACCTATTGCTACAAGAATTTTGTCTACAGTGACAGTCATTGTAGGAAGTTTGTCTACAAAGATAGTTGTTGCAGGAAGAGTGGCTGCAAGAAGTTTGTCTGTTGGAAGAGTTGCTACAGGAAGATCATGCAGAACAGACAAAAATGTTTTCTCAATGTCTGTGGAGCTAGATGATGCTTCCTCTATCTAACATTGGTTCTAAATGATACTAGATAACACCTCATCTTCATCTCGAAGTTGCAGGAAAGGACTTCTATCGAGCATCATAAGTTGTGCCACAAAGTTGACTTCTTCAACTTCTTCAACAATATGTGGCCATACTTATTTTTCTTCATTGTGGGATGGTTGAGCAGGAGGATACAAAACAAGCTTTCTAGTGCTCATGCCATCTGAAATGGTCATATCACCTGACCAACATCCAATATAAGTGTCTGTAGTTGCTAACCAGGGCTGACCAAGGATAAGTGGATATCCTCCTAGTGTTTCTTTATGGAAAATAACCATGTAGTTGGCTAGATACTCCTAGGTTTCTAGGATTATCACCAAGTCTTCTACCATGCCATCTAGCTTAACAGTGGAGCTATCGACAAGCTGTAGGATTGTAGGAGTGGATCTCATGTTTACAATATTTCGTTGTTGCAGGATGTCTTTGGTCACCACATTGATTGTTGTAGCTAAATCAATCAAAGCATTCTTTATATTCATCCCATTTATAACAACTTCAACTACAGAGCTACCTAGATCACTATACTTGAGGATAGTTACTTTTGCATGCATGATTTCAGCTAGCTGCCCTACTACATGGACTGTAGTGGGGTCCTTGTTTTACCTGCCCGGTTTCTTGAGGCATGTTTCCTTAATTTCCTTTCCATATATGGGGACATCTTTTATGGCCTAAAATAGAGGTATCTAGACACATATATGCTTGAGCTGATCTAGGATATCAAAGCTAGTTTCCTCCTTGTCTTCTTTTTGTTTGGAAACTTCTAATCTCTAAGGAAATGGTGGTTCGTGTGATGTTTGGTTTATTGGAGCTGGTTTAGGAGATTTAGTTGCACAAGGCTAAATGGGTTCAGTCAAAGATTCTTCCTTCTCTTCCATAGATAGCTCAGTGATAATGGGGGTGGAATGACCTTGCAAGGTTGTTCCTAAAAAGAGGCATATGTCACTTAAACTCACAACATATGAAGGAAATTAGTTTGGATCAGTAGAATATACGGGTTGTTGTTGTGGTCTATTATTTGGGTTGGGTGTGGGTTGGGCTGGTAACTGAGTAGGTTTAGATATATTGACATTTGGATTAGTAGGAAGGGGCATTAGAGTAGGTTGTTGGGTATGAGAAGATGGATGCATATAGCTGGTGAGTTTGTTTGGCCATTGTTGGTCACCTCTCCATTGAGATGTTTGCTTCCAATTTCCTAGGGGTGGTTGCCAAGGTCCCTAAAACTATTGCCAATTCCCTGAGGTTGTTGCCACTGAGGTGAGGTATTTTGATAATTGGACCAAGCATTGGGTGGGTTATTCCAAGACTAGGGTGGATATCCTCCATAGTTGGATGGATAGGGCAGCTACCATTGGTTACCAGATGAATAAGAGGAATTAAAATATGGTCCAACAAAAATAGCAGATTAGGTGGCATACCTTGTCTTGAAGCCCATGGCCTCTTCTATACAACAAAGTAGACTTGGTATTCTTTAGTTTGAATCAGTTTGAACTGAGGTGGAATATTCTTACTATCAATTTTAGCTATCACCTTGCATCTGTAGTGCCTCTTTTTTCTGTCTACACTGAGGGAAATATTCTATCAGTATTGCTTCTGCCTCCTCATGTTTCTTTTGAGCTTGAAGTGTATCCAACTGAGTAGCTAGATTATTAATTATATCTTGCTTGAAATATACTAAAAAAATAGTAATCTCCATCCTTGAGACTCCACTTCTAGATGACTTACCCATAGAGGATTGGTAGGCTCTTCATTTCTTTGAAGCTGCCCTAGAATATTTATGACATAGCTTTTGGATAACATCCCAAGGAGCTTGAGTGATATCTCGTCCTACCATTAGTTCCAAGGCATTAGTGCAACTTTCATTAATTCCTCTCAAGAGAAGTAACTTTTGTGAGTCTTCATTAAGTGTATGATGTGGATATTTTTGTAGACAAAACAAAAACCTTGAAATGAAATCTTCTAAGCTCTCATCTTATTTTTTCTGCATTCTAAAAATGTCACCTCCTCTCATGTCACTACCCCTGCAATATTCTTTGTTCTTCTCAAGAAATTGTGTCTTCATATCTTCCCAAGTTCTCACAGTATTTATTCAAAGGCTCATAAACCATCTTAATGCCACTTATTTCATAGTAGGAAATAACTTGAGTCTATGGGCATTAGTGGTATAGTCATAGCTTCTATAGAGTATATCAAACTCAAGCCCATAGAATTTAGGAAGGAATGAAGTAGGGATATTTTTGAGCTTATCTACTTCATTTTGTTTAGCAATGGAAAAGGGGAAAGCTAGTTGGTTCTCCCCGTTAGTCCTATATCCATTTGAATCAACCATGTCTTCTTGATGAAATTCCATAATAAAAGGCACTTCAACAAGATTTTGATCTTTAAGGGAAACTTCAAAACTGGTCAAGTTAGGAAATATATCATCAAAGGGTTGTGGTTCTTCTTCTTCTTTATCTCTGGACAGATTTGGACATTCTACTAGCTGAAATGGTTCAAGATTATTAGGAAGGAATCTCCCATAAGAATCTCTTCTTCTTCTATGCATGTGGTATCAACTCAATATCAACCAACTCTAACAAAGAATGGGTGGGGAAAAATAGTGGATCATACTTCTAACACTAAAAGAAAAATTTAGAAATACTTTAGTAGAAAATCTATCAATGACTCCAAAGGACTCCCTAGGTTGACACCATCCCCGACAATGATGCCAAAAAAGTCAGTCCACAATAATGATTTCAATAACAAAGCTTTTACTACCATGATTCAAAGATTGGACATCTGACCTAAATAGCCATTTTAACCATCATGAGGGGGAATTTAAATTTTCAACCTAGGGAAGTGAACTTGAAATGGGTTAGCATAGTATGTGCACTAGGAATTCTAGAGTAGTCATCTCAGTTTTATAACTAATAAAATCTTAAGACTGAAAGAAAATTGTATGAAAGGAAACAAAGAAAATTCTAAACATCACTCAAGCAAAATATAAACTGATTATGCATAATAGGAAGGAAAATCTAAGCATCCAACAAAAATTACTCTACCCGCCTTAGCTGTAGGAACCATCACAGAACAAAGTTCTAGTGGTTGTAGGAACAATCAATGTCAGAATCTTAACTAAGTACTGAATAGAAACTAGCACTAATCTAAATAAACTAAAGGAATGGATTACTCACCAAGTGGGCCTCCTTGGATGAGTATCCTCCAAAAAACTAGAAAAATTAGATACTCAACTCAAAATCTTATTTAATTTATTAGAAAATGCAATTATAGAAATATGGCTGATAATCAGCTTATACAAGAACTTGGCGATCAACTCACTAACCCGTTGTCACTAACCCAAGGAAGCAGGATTCAAGCCTTATTTATCAATTAAACAAGTCCATCAACTAAACAATTCCATCAACTCCTACTAACTGAGAGGATGCCATTTAGGGAAAGCGAGAAAAATGGAAGGGGAAGTTATGCATGTAGGGGAATCCATTCAGACATGCATGCCCAAACATGGACTCAACCACTACAATAACACCCCCAATTTTCAATGTCATTAAAGATTGGTGCAAGGAGGTTACATGCGGCTGACATGGGAATCTTCTACCATCATTCTCAATTGACCTCATGCAACTCCTCAACCTGACTGGTTGGCGGTTACATTTCTCAACTTATAATTTCAATCATGTCTGCACAATAATTTCAGTACACGTATTAATTGCATAATTATAACAACCTTAAATAACATTCATCAATCACATGCAAGATAAATATAGATGGTCCATGGTGGGACTTTTAAAAATTTGTAAGAAGGGAGGCTTAAGGGTTTAGGGTTTATATTACCCATGGTAATATAAATTATTAACTTTTGAAACCCTAACATTATATTTCAACGTTGAATTGCTACTAAGGATAACTGGTCACTTAAGTTGTCTGGTTGAGCCTTTCCTTCATGCTCTTACCAGCCCCTTTTCACCTGACCTAATGGTTTCCTATCTACCACTGTGGTTTTTAATATTTGTGTTGCCGAGGGTTTTTCGGCTGGCCCCACCAATATCATATATATGTTTACATTCAACTTGGTGAACCGTCTGATCATAGATGATATGGACCATTCCTCGCAGAGCTCGCATGTTTTCTTGCTGATGTCATTCAAGTGGTCTGAGGTCTGCGAGATGCCGCCATCTACCATTTATGGAGAGGTGGGTCCTTTTCCCAGGGTTCCACCAGTTACAAGTGGCCATCTTTTCACCAATGAAGGAATTTAATGATGGGGATTAATAATAAATTTCCCTCGCAAGCCTCACATGATCAGAGTAAATGTTCTTAAAGTACATTGAGGTTTGTGAATAGGCGACACGTGGCCTGGCTCTTGAAGCAACAGAGGCTAGGTGGGGTCTGCTACTTGATTGCAACCTCATGTTTTCGTGGACTGTGATTGGCTGTGGTTTTCCCTAGGAAGTGATGTGGCTCTTCAATGATCGTTGAATCAATCTAAGTCATCTGACTTGCCAGGTCTATTCCACATCAATGGTTCAAATTCAAAGTGGGTATTGTTCATCCATGTGAGGAATTTTTGCACTCTATAACTTTTTTCATTAATGGCACAAGTATTTTTAGAGGATCTTCTCCTGATTTTCTTGCATGCGAATGATGCCCTCCTATTGAGTGCAATGATGGACTGTACATTGTTTCCTCATGAGCTTGAAATAATTTTGTGGTCGCTACATCACCCACTAATCACTCAAATACTCACTGCATTTAAGCAATTAATATCCCTCGCACCAATTCACTCTATAAATTCTTGCTAATTTACCTAGTGTTATCGTTACATTTGGAGTTTGTTTGTTTATAGGTGGTGATTTTTCTCCTCTATTTTGTGAGCTATTTTTCTTCAATGGAAAAATCCACAGTGCACATAAGTGCCAAAGTAAAGGCCAGGAGGTCACTGCTCAAGGAGGAGCAACCTGTTCCTGGTACACCAAATGTTGCTGCTCAAAATACTGGCAAAAGGCCTGAGTGTTGTGTGTCCCCTATTGTGATTTCTTCAAGTTCTGATGGAAATGGGTCTGAGATGGACTCAAACTACTGGTGTTACCTAGCGGCCATGACTAAGCTGGTGGGTGTTGATGAAGAGGTCCTTGAAGTTTCACCAATAAGTACAATGGCACCATGCCAAGTTACTGGAGTTTGTGCTAATGTGGATGGTAAGAAGAAAGTGGTTCCTCCTCAAACTGAGGCAAGAACCAGAAGTGGTTGCCTATACTGAGGTCATGGGTTGAATTAATGATTACTGGTGTTGAGTGTATTTCTCATGGGTGGTGTTTTTTCTTGGTGGTTTGTCTTATGGATATGGACGTGCGCGTGCTTAGTACACTTTTTTGTTTTTCTCTTCGTCTGGTTACTAGGTGTAAACATTTTTTGATTCCTCAGATCGTACACTTTTTTTTCCAATGAAGAGGAATGTTCTGAAATTTAATTTTGAATTTCATTCTAATGAAATTCATTTTGAAATTAACAATGTAGCCCAATGTTTGTTGCTCTCCTATCTATAAAAGGAGATTTCATGACTCATTGTTAGGGGTCAGATTTTGGATCTAGGAGGTTTTGAATATATGTACAGTCAGTTCATTTACTATAGTTTTCTTGAAGGTTTTAGTTACTATATTTTCTGGTCAAGATTACTATGAAGCAAGCAAGCTATGCTGATGTAATTATAGATATTAAAACAATAAATGATAATCATTTTAGAAAAATTGCTCTCCTAATTGTATGTCATAAGTTGTGAATGAACTTATTAATGATATATTCATTCACCTTCAATGGTATATTTGAATGTGTTCTTCATTTCCTTGCTTTAACTCAATGGGTAAATAAAATAGCTTGAAAGTCAGTTACAAATTGATGATTATATATTCAGGATTTGCTAAGGAGTGTTGTTTTAAAACTAAAATTCGCATGATGTAAATCATTATGGTGATATGTCCATAATATCTTGATTATGATTTGTATGACTCCTACCCAATGGATGAGGCACTAGATATTTTTTTCAGGATTACTACGGGGCTGTAGTTCTAAGCATGGTGGTCTAAGATCTAAACAAACCAACATATTAAATCCTTTCTCTTTACGAGATGCAAATATTATATTGAAATATTCAATCTCATTTCTCTAAGATAACTATTATTGTTCTTTGGTCTACCAATACCATAATAATTACTATCTCATTGCATGTGTAGGGATTTTAATCTATAAGAAGAAGTGTTCTTATCGGTCATAAAAAATTCTTATGAACACACTTAGGTTTACCCACCTTGGTTTCACAAAGCCAAAAGTGTAGGAGATGTTAGTCTTTGACTGAATCTCGTTAGTTGGCCACTAGAATTTGTGGTTCTTTATTATAGAGGTTGGCTACCTCTTAGGGAATTACAAAGCCTTAGCTAGAAAAAACACCAACATAATGGCGACTCTGCTAGGGAGAAAATTCAGACGTTTGGTTGCAGACGGTGTTCTTAAGAGTCATTGCATAGAGTCAAATTATTATCCATTATGAATTTACATAGTGAACATTTTCAACCCTGGAAGGAATAGGTTGTTGAAATGAACTTGATAATCCTATGACTTGGGATGCCCCATTGGCAAAGGATTCAGGAGTTCTAGGTATAGACAAACCTGTTATAAATTTCATTTGAATACTAACATAAATATTAAACTAAATGAAATTGGTTCACTGCCTAAGTCATTAGTTGAATGGTGGTTTTATTGGGGATAACTTCTAAGAAATTTAAAAGAAAAAGAGAAAAGAGAAACCACGGCAGTTGGAGGTGGCTATCCAGAATCATTTGTTTAAGTGGAGTTGAATGTTAATTTTGGATGGTGACAGATTGTTGTTTTGAAAGAAATTGGTAGCGGCATGCTGTTAGAATGTTTGAGGTATGACTCCATTGTGGAAAAAGACCCAAAATCTAACAAGTTTTGAGAAGGAACTTCATATTTTTGTTGAAATTCAGTCCTTTGTTAAGAGGTGGTGACTCTATCTAAAGAACCAATTGATATATAAAGGAAAATATTAATAACTACTACCAAACTTATTAGGTATTTAATTTAAATAGTTCACTATTTCTAATTTTAAAGGGTGTTTGTAATTAAGGATGAAAATGGTTCCAAACTAGATGTCTAGCATCAAGCAAGGAATAATAATTTTAGTCACTAATGGAATCATGGTTGAGATGGTAAATGATATGTTTGACAAACATGTACAGTTGATGAATTTTAAATGGGTATAAGTGATTTCCCATATGTAAGGTCAAACATAAATATGCAAAGAAAAAAAGTTACATTAAGCCCTTCAGTGGATTTTGTAACTCAAAGGTATATGCCTTTTATTTTCAGTGATATAAGTGGTTACCCTAATCTAATTGATTAAGAAGTATTTTCCTAAATACAAAGGGAAAACTGTAGAATCAGCCTCTAGGAATTTACAGCATGTTTTAGATGTAATGGGAGATTATGAAATCAATCATGAGGATGTTGTTATGAAGCTGTGTGTACAATCATTAAGGGTTGATACCAGGGATTGGTTTTCATATTTACTTGCCTATTCTGTTAACTCATGGAATTAGTTGGTGATAGTTTTTATTGAACAATTTGGTGAAAGAGTTAATCCCAACATATTAAGAAAGGGTTTTATGGGAATCCACATAAAAGAAGAGGAGCTAATCCCGTATTTTAATCTCATATTTTCAAGAGCTTTAAGAGAAATCCCTAGAGAAATAAGACCAAGTGAGGCTGAATTCTTAGTTGTATATCTTGGTGCTTTTGACAAAAGGATGGGCTACCTATTAAGAGATAAAGAACCTACAAACCTGCACCAAGCATATCAAATGGCTATGGAGATTGAGAACAACGTGAAATACTCAATCATGAAAGGGTATCAAGTTGCAAGTATTGATTACTCTAGCCTAGGTCATACTAGTAAACTTTCAGGGTTCGTTGCACATATAATTGCTTATGATAAGATTATTTTGAAAACTATAATATCCCCACCACTGCAGTGATGATGATGAGATCCAAGCTGATGGCCGGTCCAATTTGAATAGTGATGATCAAACTTCTTTTCTACCAGAATTGTATGAAATGAAAAGGCAAGAGGAAGAATCACCATATGAGTTTCTCTTGAGATTTTTAGAAGCCTTAATACAAATTCCTAGAGGTCTCAGACCTAATGACTATGAATGCATTGATTTTTTTTATGAACTTTATGAACTAGAGCTAAGTGCTTTGCCAAAAGAATTGAAACCTGCTAACTTGGCCCAAGTCCTTAAATGGATAGAAATTGTAGAATCAGCTAAAAATGTATCTACACAAAATGAAGATAATGCTTGCCCTTTTGAAGAAAGTTGGATAACTGCAGAAGAATTTGAGGGAAAAAATGATGAATAATTAAGGAAGATGCCCATTGTTGTTCCTTATCCTGAGTATAATGCTCATGTCACTGAAATTTTGTTATAGGCTAGTGATTGTGATTTTAAAAGTAATTATTACATTACCAAGGATGGAGTTGAGCCTCTCCATTTACCAAAGTTGTATGGAAATGTGGAACCTCATGTTTCTACTTGTTTCCAGGTGAAGGAACAACTTTCAAATGATAAACATCTAGAGTATACTCTAGGTATACTAGCAATGGAACAAGTTTATTGCATAAATGTGGAGGAATTTGAGGACAATAAGGTGTGTGATCAGAAGAATAGTATTGGAGATGACCAATATATTGATGAATATATTGGTACTATGGATTTTCCTAACTTCTTATGTGAAGTTGAGATGGATTTGTTGTTACCTTCTGATATTGATATTGCTGGTGAAAAGTTTTCAGCTTATAATGAAGGTGACATTGATATTGCTGGTGAAAAGCTTCTAGGTTATAATGAAGGTGACATTGATATTGTTGGTGAAAATTTTTCAGCTTGTGCTGAAATTTGCACTTATAAATTAACAAATACAACAGGTGGTACTAAAAATAGGGAGGTCAGTGCATACTATTGTTCCTCTATTACCCATGATGAGATTGATATATTTGACTCTGTTTTTGAGGGTTTTCATTTGAGAATAAATGAAGAAGTGTAGGGGAAGATGTATATTGAGAGGCCTAAGATGAATGTGTTTACACATTCCATGGAGAATGATGTATCTAGTATCGTTGACATTTTTAATGCCAAGATGTATTCCAAATTGATAGAATTCAAGTGCTAGCAACCAAGCTTATGTGGGAAATTCCAGGGTGAGGATTTCCTGAGTTATCTATCATCTTTGTTCAGCAATGGAAGCAAGGATAACATACACACAGTTTTGTATGAGAATTTTTTAGTTTAATGTACAAATTGATGGTGGTTCTTGGGCGTCTGATGTTATAGACCTAATAAGTTATGAATTTTTTTGTATCTCAACTTAGTTGAGTAAGTATCTGATGAAATATGACCAGTGGCAGAGTAAGGTGAAATGTTATCATGGTCATATGTTGCTTTTAAACTTTGGGTACAAGGAATTGATTGAATTGGTGTAGGGGAGTATTAGTAAACATTATGATACTTCTAGGAATATTGATTATCCCATTAATTTTGAAGCATCAAGAAGTAAAGAATGTAGAATTGGTTTACTCTGGCTACTTGAGTTTTTTTTTTTTGACAAAGGCAAGTTTTGATTTTCTTGTTTGGTGGCCTGGGGCCACCAAGTTAGTATGCACAAGTCTGATTGACAAAGCATGGTGAAATATTTGTCAAGGCACTTGCCTAATTCAGTGATCTGGTCTACGAAGCTAGAGATTCTAGATTCTTGATATTTCCGCAAGGGGCATACATCCCTAATCAAAGCCACTGGTGGGACTTTTAAAAAATTTGTAAGAAGGGAGGCTTAATGGTTTAGGGTTTATAGCACCCATGGTAATATAAATTATTAACTTTTGAACCCCTCAGGTTATATTTCAGCATTGACTTGCTACCGAGGGTAACCGATCACTTAAGTTTTCCAAATGTGCCTTTCCTTTGTGCTCTTAGTTGCCCCTTTTCACCTGACCTATCAGTTTCCTATCTGCCACTGTGGCTTTTAATATTTGTGTCACTGAGGGTTTTTCGGTTGGCCGCACCACTATTATATATCCATTTACATTCAACTTGGTGAACCGTTCAATCACAGATGATCTGGACCATTCCTTGCAGACCTCGCAAGTTTTCCTGCTAATGTCATTCAAGTGGTGCAAGGTCTACGAGATGCCACCATTAGTCATTTATGGAGAGATGGGGCCTTTTCCTGAGGTTCCAGTAGTTACAAGTGGCCATATTTTCACCAGCGAAGGAATTTAATGGCAGGGATTAATAATAAATGTCCCTTGTAGGCCTCACACGATCAGAGTAAATGTTTCCAAAGTACTGTGAGGTTTGCGAACAGGTGACACATGGCTTGTCTCTTGAAGCAATGGAGGCTAGGTGGGGCTTGCTACCCGATTGCAACCTCCTATTTTCATGGACTATGATTGGTTGTGGTTTTTCCCAGGTGGTGATGTGGATCTTCAACAATCGTTGACTCGATCTCAGTCATTTGACTTGCCAGGTCTGTTCCACACCAATGGTTAAAATTCAAAGTGGGTACCGTTCATCTGTGTGAGGAATTTTTGTGCTATGTAACTTGTTTCATTAATGGCATGGGTTTTTTCAGAGGATCTTCTCTTGATTTTCTTGCATGCAAAAAATGCCCTCCTATTGAGTGCAATGATGGGCTATATGCCAATTCCGTGTGAGCCTAGAATACTTTTGTGGTGGCTACATTAGCCACTAATCACTCAAATTCTCATACTACATTTAAGAAATTAATATCCCTCGCACCAATTCACTCTATAAATGCTTGCTAAGTTACCTAGTGTTATCGTTACATTTAGAGTTGTTTTGTTTCCAGGTGGTGATTTTTCTCTTGTATTTTGTGAGCTATTTTTCTTGAATGGACAAATCCGTAGTGCATAGAAGTGCCAGAATAAAGTCCAGGAGGTGGCTGCTTGAGGAGGAGCATCTTGTTCCTGGTACACCCAACTTTGCTACTCAAAATACTCGCAAAAGGCTTGAGCGTTGTGTGTCCCGTATTGTGATTTCTTTAGGTTCTGATGGCAACAAGTCTGAGATGGACTCAGACTACTGATGTTACCTAGTGGCCATGACTAAGCTAGTGGGTGCTGATGAAGAGGTCCTTTGTAGTTTCACCAATAACTACATTGGAACTATGCCAAGCTATTAGAGTTTGTGCTAATGTGGATGGTAAGAAGAAAGTGGTTCCTCTTGAAACTAAGGTGACAACAAGAAGCGGTCGCTTGTACCAGGGCTATGGGTTGAATTCATTATTACTGGTGTTGGGTTTATTTATCATGGGTGGTGTTCTTTCCTAGTGGTTCATCTTATGGATATGGATGTGAACGTGTTTGGCATGCTTTTTTGTTTTTCTCTCCGATTGGTTACTGGGTGTAACCATTTTTTGATTCCTCGGATCATGAACTTTATTTTCCAATGAGTAGGACTGTTTTGAAATGTAATTTCAAATTTCATTCTAATCAAATTCATTTTGAAATTAACAATGTAGCCTGATGCTTGTTTCTCTACTCTTTATAAAAGGAGATTTCACGGCTCATTGTTAGGGGTCATATTTCGGATCTAGGAGGTTTTGAATATGTGTACAGTCAATTAGATTACTATAGTTTTCTTGAAGGTTTTAGGTATTGTATTTTCTAGTTAGGATCACTATGAAGCAAGCAAGTTATGCTGATGTAATTATAGATATTAGAGCAATAAATAATACTCATTTTGGAATAATTTCTCTCCTAATTGTGTAACGCCCCGCCATGCAACCCTAGAGGAAGTTGCAATTAACTACTTAAAAAAACTATTTTTTTTTTTGTTTAAGCACAATAAACATGCAAGTTCACTTCTCATTGCAAACACCCCCTAAGGTTATGAGACCGACATTACTTATTAACCCACAACAACATAAATGAATCCATAACATTTATCTACCCAAGATTATAAGGACACATACATTCCATACAAGATAAATTACATCAAAGCATACTAGATAACTTTCAATCTCATTTATCCATAATTAAATATTACAATTACAACTCTCATTTATCCATAATTAAATATTACAATTACAAATCTCATTCCCCGAATGAGGCAAGTCCAGTAAATAAGGTTACAATTACAACTTCTAGTTCGATAACAAATGAGGGGTAAAATATTACAAGATCAACTAAAATGAAATAATGCAAGAACTAAAACTGAACCCCATGAGCTCTCCAACTAGAAGTCTTGTCCAAATGAACATGAAGAAAGCCCAACAGATTTAGGTGCATGCCACCCAACCAAGTGGAACCCAAAGGACCACCCCTGTGCTAGGAGATAGTAACAAGGAATCCTAGCCAAGACCATCTACCTCTAGACACAGGTTAAAACATAACTGAACCAAATGACACAACCAGACACATGTACAACATAAGTACAACTCAAGAGCATCACGAGTAAAATACATGTACAACTCTACATGGTCACATTGCCTCCAGAAATAAAGTAGATCAAGTATGTTAAGAGAACCATACACATAATAATCGAATACCAACTATGGTCACATCAGGTATGTTAAGGAAACCATACCCACAAGATCGAATACCAACTATGGTCACATTAGGTATGTTAAGGAAACCATACCCACAAGATCGAATACCAACTATGGTCACATCAGGCATGTTAAGGACACCATACCCATAATAAACAAGAACCAACTATTGTCCTAGACAAAGTGTCATCACACAGCTTGTCATGAGTTACCCACTGCTGATCTTCCTAGGCTCTAACCCCCATAATGGGTTATCCCGGTGGCCTTTACCAATCCTCAGCCATCATACTTACTAATGCAAGATCAAATACCTGTCATAAAGACCAGATAGATAACCTTGCCATTCCAGGCCTTCCCATTCACCCCAAGTCTAAACAAGCACTTGCGAATATGAGTGAGGCTTGAACTTATCTTGATTAGTGAGAAGTACCACCTAATCTTCTAAATACATTAATTTAATTATAACTTGATTAACTACTTCCGAAGATTAGCCAATCTTACCTCTTCCGGGTTCTGGCCCCAAACAGAAGCTACTCTTCTACTTGACAATACACATATCATCTAGACTCCAAGGGTAACAAAGTGCAAACAAACAAGATAACATGACCACTCCTTTCTTAGGAGGCAACATAAGATAAATCCATCTCCAAACACTAGAGGTAACAAAATAAAAAACCACTCCTTACAAGGAGGTATAAACTCACATAATCCACTCCTTTCATAGGAGGCACAAAACATCCCCGTTTGTGGAAACCAGGTAATAACAGTGGCATAACTTCATGCACTACCCAAGGAAATAACAAACAGTCGTCATTACAAAATGGCAACCCCCAACCTCTAGGGTCCTCTGGAAGACTTATAGATTTAAGACACTTAACCCATTTCCCAAAACATGAACCTAGAGGAAATAATCACGAAGCCAAGTTGCAAAGAATTAAACTAATTTTGAATATATTAAATCCATTTCCCTTAACAAAATCAGTAATCTATTGCTCAATAAAATTGATTAAAACATACGTCTCTTGCAAACAAGATGAAATTTAAACCAACACTTAATTCCCTAATTTCCATAAATAATAAATAAGCATATACTTCTATAATTCTAGAATATATTGTGAAAATAAATAACTGTTCGCCTTGCAAACTAAATCATTTTAAATGAAATCAATTAATTTCACCATTAACACATATAAAATTCTCCCAATTACATTTAAATCAATCAATTAATACCTATACATATATATATATTTTTTAACAAGAATATATATGTATATTTAAAATTTAATCTCCATTATATATATATACACCAAATAATACATATATCAATATTTAATATTATATAGTATAATATAAAATATTAATAATAAATATTTTAATATTATAAAAAATAACATTAAAGTTATTTATATATATATTTTGAAAAGGCAAGATGACTGGCCTTGGGCCATGTACCAACCATTAAGGTTGGGCCATGTCTGCCTCAGGCTGCGCAGGTGGTTTTAGGGCCGTGGTTTAGGGTGTCAGTCGCGCTAGTAAGGATGGTCGACTGTGTTTACATTGTCGACGCTGCTAGTTGGGTGTCGCCGTTGGTGTTGGGGCTGTTTACACAACTGACCACCATCTCTAGTGGCGCTATGCACAGCACAACAAACCACCAGGGATGGTGGTGGCCACTGTGTAAACAACCACCTCACCAGTGGTGAGCAGGTCGCGGGGGTTGTGCTGGGTGTGGCTCCCCCCACGCACATCCCATGGGGGTTGCAGTAGGGGTGAGCCCCCAACCTCCCCAACAAAATATTATTTTTTATTTTTTATATTTTTATTTTTTATTTTTCCAAAAACGTCCCCTGCGGATTTTTAAAATCCGAGCAACTCATTTGGGGGTTTTTTGAAATTTTTGACAACACAACCCCAAGAGAAGAAATTTTTTATAAAGGAAAAGCATAGATATATATGTATAAATATATATAACAGAATATATATTTATATATGCCTATGCATGGATTCAACATATTTTTAGGGAATTGAAGAAATAAATAGCACAAATAAAATTGAAATCACAGCCAAGAACATTTTCGTTTGTTTTGAGCAATTTATCTTTCAAATACCAGTTTCAAGTTTTGAAAACAAGATCCACAATGGGTTTTGTTTGCAATCAACAGAGTTTAAGAATATTTTCCAAAATGAATATGATTTAATGAAAATAAAACCTGATTCCACCAAGCTTGATAGGTTGTCAATGGTGTGAAAAATTCCTTCAAAGATTTCAGTCCCTTCAGCTAATCAACAGGATCCCTTCATAGTTCAAACCCAAAATCCACACAGTAACAAACCTTGATCTCCCTTCTTTTCTTTTCATTTTCCAAATTTTTGTCCTCCCCCAAAATTGAATGCCAAATTTCAAAATAATAGTCAAAAGAAAAAATATCTCTTCCAACCACCATAATCAATTTCAGAAAATAGAAAATAGAAAATATCTAATTTTCTCAATTTTTGAATTTAAATTTTCTAAATTGAATTTTATGCATTTTCTTTATTTTCAATTTCAACAAATATAACAATAACTTCAACATAATAAATTAACTTCTTTCAACATCATAAATTTAATTAATTAATAAATAGATTTAATAAATAAATTTATTAATTAAATTAAATTAATAATAAACTAAATTACATTCCAACATAAACTCAAAACACATTAATCCACAACTTAAATACATTAAGCCATATAATTACCCTTTTTAACTTGCAATTTAAATAAAATCCAGGCAAGATGATCAATTATAAAAGCAACATAACTCAACTAACACTAGACGACACACTAAGACTAGGGTGATGATTTGGCACGAAAAACCTAGCTACTATCTACCGTTGGGAATGGACACGCTCACACCTGTGAAGCCAGGTGGAGTCGATGTCTGGTACCTGTCAACCTATGAACACAAAGTATATCCACATGCATATATATGTCATAATCAAAACAATCCGTGAAAAGGAAATCTCGGGATCACAGGTCGCTTGCAAGCGAGTGATGCAATCTCATCCCCTTCACCAATACAGTATTACTAATTGACGAATCTAACATCATTAATCCAATTATCCACTATGCTAATCCAAAGCATGACATAATGATAACATCAAGAAAAATACACCATCACACCAAAATGAAACATTCACATCACTTTACAGATAATGATCAAATAGCAACTGAGTTCTAAGCCAAAGTACAAACATAAAATAAGACATAACCCAACATAACACTGTTCAATCAAATGAGCAAAATGGGGGGGTCTTACAAATTGTATGTCATAAGTTATGAATGAGCCTATTAATGATATATTCATTCACCTTCAATGGTATATTTGAATGTGTTCTTCATTTCCTTGCTTTAACTCAATGAGTTAACAAAATTGCTTGAAAGTCAGTTACAGATTTATGATTATATATTCAATATTTGCTAAGGAGTGTTGTTCTAAAACTAAAATTCGCATGATGTAAATCATTATGGTGATATGTCCATAATATCTAAATTATGTTTTGTATGACTCCTGCCCAATGGATGAGGCACTGGCTATTTTCTTCGAGATTACTATGGGGCTGTAGTTCTAAGCATGGTGGTCTAAGATCTGAATAAACCAAAATATTAAACCCTTTCTCTTTACGAGATGCAAATCTTATATTGAAATATTTAATCCTGTTTCTCTAAGATAACTATTATTATTCTTTGGTCTGCCAATACCAGAGTAATCACTATCTCATTGCGTGTGTAGGGATTGTAATCTATAGGAATAAGTGTTCTTACCTATCATAAAATATTCTTATGAACACACTTAGGTTTACCCACCTTTGTTTCACAAAGCCAAAAGTGTAGGAGATGTCAGTCTTTGACTGAATCTCGTTAGTTGGCCACTAGCCTTTGTGGTTCTTTATTATACAGGTTGGCTACCTCTTAGGGAATTACAGAGCCTTAGCTGGAAAAAACACCAACAATCCACATAATGGGTAAATATCATTAAAACCAACATAAATGAACTTAGTCCATATGTCATATAACTCAGAGGAGCTATATGAAAGTGTCAATATATAATATAAAATTCTAAGGAAATTTTACAAAATAACAAGAGATTTTACCCCCCTAACTAGGCCAAAATTAAGACTGATTAGTGGTGATGAGCATGTCTCTTTGGTGCTTGGTTTCCAAATTTTTTGAGAAAAAATTATAAAAACATGAAACAATGTGTTGAACTACTGTTCTAGATTGTAGAGGCATGTTCTTATGCTGCACCACATTTATTCTAGGTTTAAGATCTATCTATGCATTTTTGACATGTTGAAAAGAGGTGTTGAGAGGTTTTTAAATTCAATAGTTTCTATGCTAGATATCTATATAGAAGAACTTGTGTTCACTAGTATGTGAACTATTCAATACAGAGGTGTCTAGGAGAAATGTATTTGCTCCACATTTCCCTTCATAATGGTTTTAGGACTTTCAGATTTGAAGGATTGTTGATTGTGGTGATATCTTTGTTTAATCAATGTGGTTTAAGGTTTGGTCCTTTAGAAGTTAGTTTCTCAAGTAACAGTGTATGAATTTTTTTTTAGAATGTACTAGATGTGTACATTATTTATGTGGACTTTTTTGTGAAGAATTTTGTTAAATTCTAGAGTGTTTGGGGAATATTCTAGATCATGTTCAATTGTGGTTTTGTGTTTTTCAATTTGTCCTTGAATTTAAGGAAGTGTGTACTCAAAAAGTTTAATGGTGTTTTCTTGGTAAACGGTCGACCTAATGTTTATACTACTTGTAGTGAATGTTAAATTTTTATAGAAGTGTGTTGTAGCATGGTTTTGTTGAGTTGGGTCATAGTGAAGATATGATGTGGCACACTTTCACTTCTATCCACCATGGAAGTGTTTTTACACCGACCTAATTTGAATTTACATGCTTGATATACATAGATGACCTTGGAGAAGGGTTTCGAGGTTGAGGATATTATAAGTATGATTTGAATTGTTGGAGGATGTTAAAATAGATAATATCAATGTGAGATATCTGAATGATGTGAACTGTAGAGTCTGAGAGTGAAAAATTGAAAAGTGTAGTGTGAACTTTCATGTGTTAGTTTGCTGGATGTAATGAGAAAAATATGGCTACAATTCTTAACTCAAGCTACAAAGGTGTTGGTGACAATGTGTTGGATTCTCTATTACATTGAAATAGCTTTATTTTTGTCATACTTCTTTTCTATTCAGGAAGTGAGGCTTTCTATCTTTGGGTAGTGTTCCCTCTAGTAGTGAGCCCTATTGTATTTGGTGTTGATATTACTTATATTGTGAGATAATTCTCACTATGTTTTTTCCCTTCTTGGGTTTTCCATGTAATTCTTGTTTTCTCTTGTGTGTGGTGTTAAGTTATTTTAGTTTTTGTTATTTTCTTTTCATGCTAAATCATCATGACATATTTAAGGGATTAATGAGAGAATGTAGATCTAAATGTGTATGAGGGCTTTGAAGTTTTAAGGTACAATTGATTCATCACCCCTCTTAGTTGTCTTGTCCATTCAACAACATACAAATTCCTATCAACATCCCTAGGAGGCCTACTATGATTTAAATCAATCTTGTTACTCTCCAAGTTAACCCCAAAGTTTTGGTAATATGCGTTCAAGTGAAATTACAAGCATATTGCTAAATTTTAGTAGATTACTAGATGAAATTCAGAGTCAACAAGATTTTGACTGACAATAGGAGGAGTGGGATAATCAAGCTTATCAAGAGAACTAATATTATTTCCCACAACAGGATGATCTTTTCCATCAAGCTCACATTCCTCAATAGGAAAAGGTGAAAGCTCAATGGAGCTATAAGTAGTAGTTGGAGGAATAAAGAAAGCAACAACGAGAGGAGTATACAGTGAAGGAATTTGTTGATAGGAAAGAGAAACTTATACTTTCCCTTGCTCTAGCACAATTTCCCAAGACTCAAGTAGCCCCTTGTGTGCCATGTTTCAAACAATCACCTCCATCTATCCAACAACAACTTGCTATGTAGGAAGTATATAAATACAAATTTTTTAGTTTCAAGAATCCTAATCAATCTCTTGAAACTCTAATTGAACCTCATGAGACATCAAACAGATCTCCTATGTTAGAGATCCAATGTTTTAAGAGCCTCCATTCTTCACAAGAACCTATCCCTAAAGAGGCTCAACTTTTTTCTCCTCTTGAAAATCCCCCTCTAGAGCTTCAACAAGATTTTCATTGCATTTTTCATTTTTTTTCTCCCACCATTTCTATTTCACTTTGCAAATATGGACTAGTTATATAGAATCCAAGCTAGTGAGAAGAAAAAATAAGGGATTTATTCTAGTTTATTGGTGAAAAACCTATTCCTAAGGAGCCTTCATGTGCTCTAGACAATAAGTGTCTTGGTTTTCTACAAGAAACAATTGGAAATGACCAATTGCAACAACAAGAAATTAAAAAGGTAGAGAAAATTGATGTAGTAGAGGAATTAGTCCTCTCATTTGATGTCCTCTCTTGCATTTCTGAAATCAAGGAGGAAAGATCACCTATACCTACATCAGAGGAACCCATTGACCAAATTTTATCTTTCTTGATTGATGAAGACAACTCCAAGGTTTTGGAGCAACAATAGTAGTAGTCATGTTTACCCTCTACCATAGTGAAGGAAAATTCCCTATCAATTAAGGTCTGTATTTTTGAGGTGGAGCACCTATTCTGGTATTACTTAGAATTTGTTTTTTCAAAATTGGATGTCAAAAGATCATCCCTTGAGGTGGAGATTTATCAATATCATAAGAGTGAGGAGACAATAGAGGATGTGGCATCCATTTCATGCTAGGAGTATGATCCTTTCACAACTTGTTTCCAAGAAGAAATGAACACAAAGAGATAATATAAAGAATTTAGTACCTCATTTGAAGTGTCTAATAGATTTGAGGTATGTTTTTATGAAGTGTGCATCAATACAAGAAGTAATGATGTATGTAGGTTTTCTACTATCCCTAAATGTACCAATGTTGAATATGAGGTCTTCATTCAAGATGAATATGTAAGCTCTGACATTAGGGATAATGTGAATGAGTTAGAATACTTCACATGGGACCAACATCATAAAAAATTGACCATTGAGCAGCGACACATCTACCTAGAGGGTGATGCTCCTATTGATCAATTTCATAGTATGGCTCAGCTTCAAGGATTTTCATTTGAGATGCATGAACAAGAGATTCCTTGTACGGATAAAAAAGCATGCTCAACATGTTTTTCACGATCATGTGAGCCATAAAATTTCCATTTTTGTTTCAATTCATGCAATGGGTTAGTGCAGGATCATGGGGCTCCAGACAAAGACCTTAAGTGGCAATGAAAATTCAGAAAACAAGAGTTAGCAAACTTGACATAAAAGTTTGAAAAGGTTATTAACATAATTTGAGAAATATGTAAGAAATTTTTTTATATCAAATTGAATGTAGTTTCTAAGATACTAGTCCTCTTTTGCAAAAAAGTAAATCTATTTGGTTAAATTTAGAAATTTCAATATAGTATTTACTAAATTTTTTGGAAAAAATTAAAAAGTAGGTGTATGTCTAACCAACCTAAGTACAAGAAAATAATAATATTTTTTTTTGAAACTTCCAATATAAGTAGAAGACACATGCCTAGATGTGCCATTTTAAAAAAAAAAAAATTAACAAGGAAATAATTAGTTATAATTTTTTTATTATTATTTTCAAAAAACTGTTAAAAATTTTTTTTTGACCACCATAACTTGGTCAAAAATTTATGAAAATAATTTTTTCTTTTTTTATTCTATAGTAAGGGAATCATATAATGTGTTGCATCTTTTAGATTCAAAAAATGTGAAATCATTTGAGAATTATAGTTTTTTTCAATGGGTATGCGCAGGATCATGATGGGCCAAAAAGTGGTGATATTTAAATGATATGATGGCCCATGTGGCTGACGACTTTTTTTTTACCCAAAATTGATGAAAAAAAAAGGGTTTTTAAAAGAGATTCTCAAATTCCCACCAATATAAATTATTCTTTACTTTGAATTTAATAAATAATTATTATTCATTTTCTATTTGAATTACAACTAAAGTCTTGATTGATAGGCTGATTCAAAAAAAATTATAGCTTTCAAACGATATCACATTTTTTGAATCCAAAACATGTGTCACATTCTATGCTTCACATAATATAGGATTAAAATAATAATAATTGAATTTCATGAAGTTTTGACCAAGTTAAGGTGGTCAGACATATGAGTTTTTATATTTTTTTTAAGTTGTAATAAAAAATTTGTAATTAATTATTTACCTAAAAAAATTACAAAAAAATATACATTACATTGAGACATGAGTCCCCTACTTATATTTAAAATTTTATAAAGAAATATTATCATTTTATTCTGGTTAGGGTGGTCAAACAAACACCTACTTCTTATTTTTTCCCTAAAATTTAAGTACTACTGCATTGAAATTTCAAATTTTCACCAAATAGATTTTTTTTTTTAATATAAACCTAGTAGTTTAGAAAATACATTCAATTTGATATAGATTCTATTCTTACATATTTTTGAAATAATATAGATAACTTATTCAAATTTTTACGCCAAGTTGCCTAACTCTGATTTTTTGAATTTTATTGCCACTTAAGGGCCTATTTTTTCCATGATGATCCTAAACATACCCCAATAAACCAATCAATTAGGACTTTAGTCAAAATGTATGTAGAAAATATATAATAATAATCTATTTAATTCTAAATAATCATATCTTCTATTGGTGGATAGATGACAATTTTATCAATAAATCATTTTTATTTCATCAAATTTGGATAAAAAATTTCATCATCCACTTTTGGGTCATATGACCACTTTTTGGACCCCCATGATCCTACACTCACCCCAATGAGGAGGTAAATAATCATAGTGATTCACTATCCTTTTGTAATGAGAGTTCTCTTCCCTCTGCAAAAGGTTTACTCTTTGGTGTTTTCCTATCTTTAGAGAGTTTTACCCATCCTATTGTATGTTTATTTGAGGCACCAGTGTCAGATGAATTTGACACTTCCATCATATGGTTCAACTAAAATGAAAATTTTTATAGTAAATTTATCTTTAACCTTACAAGAATTTTGTGTAGTTCCTTGCATGCTAGCAACAATTTTTAGTGGTTGTAGCTGGGTGAGGCCTACAACTATGGTTTGAGGGAGACCAATTACTTTAGTAGGTTCATCTTTGATCTAGGAAAATTTCCATTTTTTATTTTTTTTATGTTTCATGCAAATATTGTTAATATCTTTCTTTCCATGAAGTTCCTTTGCACACCCTGCATTCTCCTTAAGGAAACATATGTTCTTAAGTTCCTTTGTTTTCTCCAAGTGCAGCCTACACATGTTTTGTTCTACTTTGAGGAGGCCTAGTTGTTGAAGAATTCCTTATGAATTTGTGCTCAATCGATGGATAAGGCCCATAGATTCCATGATTAGAAGGAAATCATCCCACAAAAATTCTTTAAATGTTGTCATTTCATGGAACCCTTAGATAACCTATCATTGATAATTGATTTGAGAGATCCTGCATGGGCCATCTTGCTTGAATTTTCCTTGAGGAGGCTCCTAAAATTGGATAAGTCTTAGGTTTTTAGGCTTTTGGGTTTTCGCATATCTCTCTTCTAACATACCTTCTCCATCACCCATAATCTTCCTTCTCTTCTTCTTCTTCTTCTTCTTCTTCTTCTTCTTTCTTTTCTACTAAATGTTTTAGGTTTCAACAATCAACCTTACCCTTTAACCTTTACTACTCTCTCTTAGTAAGCCTTAATCCTTACCTCCAATAAAGGATATTTGAAAAAGGATTTTCAAGATTCATCCATGTCTTGATTTTTTGGAATTTAGCACTTGAGCTTCCCTCTTTTTCCTTCAATATTTTCATCTTAGTAAGTAAGCCTTCCTCCCCAATCCCCAAAATACTTTTTTTCCTTTCAAGCATCAAACTTTCATCTTCCACCTTTCTTCCTTCTCACCTTCACTCCTTCCTTTTAAAAATAAACTAAGTGTCAAGTTTTTGGGCTTTTGGGTGTTGCCTTCCTTCCTTACCTCTTACTCCCTTTTGGTAAGAATTGATACTCCCTCCCAAACCTTGATGTTTGATAGTACCTTTCAAACTTCAAGAATCGGTCTTCCCTCTTCACCTTTACTCTTTTCATATCTATAAAAATACATAAGCCTTCTCCTTGACCTCCAATGCTTGACAATAGGTGACCTTTCAAACTTCATATTTTTCTCTTTTTTATTTCTTACTTCTTTCTTCTTTTACAACTGGTATGGTGAATGCTAAAAGCTTGATCCCTGATGATCCAATGCAAAATGAAGCATAAAGTATGAAGAATTTTTGATTCCCAATCCCTAATGATTATTCTCTTTCATGGCTCCAAACTATTAAATGCATAGCGAAGATATCCTTTCAGGCCCAAAGCCCCAATATTTAGTGGATTTGTCATGTTTTCAAGGCAATGGAATTAATGCTCAAACCACCTTTCTGAGCAACATATTTTGATCTATGGGCTTCAAGGATGATATTTATTGCTCCCCTTGACTTATGCAAGTGGATTTTATGGATGCCCATGCTCATTTTTTTATTTTTTTGACCATTCTGATGGATCCATGCCCTAATTGCAATTTTCATGAGATGGCCCCATCCTTTCATGCATAGAATTCATTTTTAACCCAAGTTAGGATTAGTTTTTGGTTTATCATTCCAAGTTAATCTTGATCTATAAAGGAAATATTTGGATTCTTTTTAAGATTTCTCCCTTTGTCTCCTTCATAATTTTTCTTTTGTAGACATGCATTTTGCATCTCTATAGTTGTAAATATTTGTTATTTCCTCTACATCAATAAAATCAATTAATCTTTCTTATTCTCGACTTTTTTATGTTTGTATGAGTTTATTTTTTGTATATCTTAGTTTTTTCTCTCTTTCCATATGTATATATTTGAGTTAGATTGTTTATAGTTGCTTCTTGAGAATATCCCTTTTCTGACAACACCCAATTAAATCCTAACCTTCATGTTTCCTTTGGGAATCAACCAAATAGGGATTTATGTGAGTCCCTTCGTTCCTCTTCATTAGTGTTTTGTAATATCAGTAAGGAATTAAAAAAAATTCAATCTTGGTGTACAACCTCCCATTTCCATTTCATCATTTCCTTCTTCCCCTTTTCCCTTATGAGTTGTTAGAGTAGGGTAGTGGTAGGATTTCATGTGTTGTGTTGGACTACCACATTACACTTTGATTGAAAGGGGAATTCTTCCTTCTCTAGAGATTCAACCTCATACATGCAAGGTCATACACATTAATGTCATTTCCATTGTGTCTTTGGAATGTTGAACCTCATGTTTAGTAGGGTGTAATTTCATGTGACAATAGTGAAAATAGGCATGGACCTAGGTATTTATTCTATAGTAAAAGAAAAATTATCCCTTTTTCTTTCATTTTGGAATAAATAATATTAAATTGAACCTAATGTTGCCTTGATTTAGTGTTTTAATGTATTCTAAACATTCACCTTAAGTTTAGGTACCTTTTTAACTAAATAGACTTAATTATGCCTTCTTTAGGGTATTGTAAAGTGTATCTTTACACTTTCACACTAATATAAGGATTTATTAATTAATTGAGGTTAATTTTCCTTAAATGGCCCATTTAATTCAAATCAAATCTTACGCTATTACAAATTATGAGGGATAAAACTTGACATTCTTAAGTGCCATTACACAATAATTAATTTTCGAGGTTGTGTGTCCTAGGTTAGTGACCTATAAGCCATTTTTCACATGGAGAATGGGTCCTCACTAGGTCCTTGGACACTATTTTCACATGATATTTCACATTTCTTGAAGTGTTTCCTAGCTAAGTGAGCTAGGATCCATTCATCACATGGCGAATGGGTCCTCACTTAGAACTAGGACCCCTCTTTGAAATATGGTTTTGGTGGTATTTTAAAGATTTTAAATCCAAGATCTGATTTTGTCTTGTGATATTTCAATTTTAATAATTAATGTTAAGATATATATAAATACAAGGTTATTTCATAAGTTTCACCTACAAGATTTCATACAAGTAAAGAGCGTTCAAGAGAGCATTGAAGAGAATTTCTAAGGAATTCAAGGGTAGATTTATTGAAGAAGTAGTATTGTAGTAATCAAGATTCCTAACATCATGTAAAATATTTATTTCATCATGCATGTTGTTGAGGTAATGTTATGATGTAGAATTCAAGATCCTATTCAAGAATTTTTTCTAATCAAGGTTCAAGATCAAGATCTACATTCATTGAGGCCACTGCACGCTAGATCGCATATTTGTCTAAGGTTTCAACTAAGGTATGGTGAGTTGTGACATTAAATGTGTTCATTAATCAATCCTTTCATGCATTATTTCATTTCAAGGTCTAATTACCAAAATGAGGTTTGATCACGGAAAACCCCTATTCCCTAACAAAACAACATTTTTCTCTCCTTTGATGTGTGATTGTAGGTTTTAGGTTGAAGATGATTTTGAGAGAAAATTTGCAAAAGCTATCAAAGTTTCTAAGAGAGTTGCAAAATCATGGAAACTAAGCTATAATTTTGATTTGCAAGTTTCCAACAGTCTCCAACTAGGATCTGGAAGTGCAAACATTGAAGAACAAAACCTAGAAATTGATTTTCTAGAACCCTAACTAGGACACATTCACCATAGGGTGAATGAGTCCTTAGTGAGGCTCAAAAAAATACTTTTTGCAACAAGTACAACAAATTTTACCCTCTTAAAACTTCCCTTTTTATTTATATATCAGTTAGGTTTAATTTCTATTACTTAATTACACATTACTGCATACATATTGAGTGAAAATAGAGTGGGAATTGGTTCATTATTTTGTTTCATTATGGTGAACCTGATGTGAAAGTACAACATTTCTAAAAATTGGAGTCCCTTTAACCCTAGATCTAAGTTTTGCAATCTAGATTGCATTAGGTTTGCATTAGTTACATTACATTTAGGGTTCTTTAAATCTTTCACTAGCTTTTATTTCATATAGGGGTTTAAATTATCATTTCTTCCATTGTTTAAATCTGAAAAATTAAAAAATTTGCATGCAAATTACATTAAGTCTGCATGCGTTTTCATTTTAGTGTACTTTTCATCATTGATACTAAAAAATGGGGTCAAATTTTCATTTCACAAAGTGTCCCATACTTCATCATTTGTCATTAGTTTTACTTACATTTACACATCAAATTCTAGAAAATTCTATTACAAAAATACTAGTCTAAAAACTGGAACAAAGAACACATCTAATCACTCAAAATTTGTAGTTTTCAATTTTAAAATACCCTATACCAAGACCCATTATCCACTAGGTGAATGAGTCTTGCCTACAAAAACCAACTGTTCAGAGCTTTTTGGTGATTTTCTACACTTCCTAGGCTTGTTAATAACCTACTGTATCAGTCTAAAATTTTTTAGGAATTTCTATTTTATGCATCTAGGTAAAAATCATCCTTTTAGTGTAGCCATCTTTGAATCATTCCAAACTCATTTCAGTAGCATAAATCATTTGATCTAAAAAAAATTACATTCTTAAAGCTTTGGATAAGATGGATAAAATAACTTTTCATTTTTAGGAACACAATGTTGGTATCTTACCTTTCTAAGCATGCTAAGAGAAACTTCATCCCTCTTACTTGTGAGAATATTTTAGTAAAATAGGATACAAGCATAGATAACTATGACAATCATAATTTTTCTTCTCTCAATACCTCTCCTATTAGTGACAACGGTATCTTGGTGAAAGAAGATATAATCATTGAGAGTTGTGAAAGTCTTGTGTTTCCCTCTCCTCCCCCCTTGGAAAGATATTATGACATAAGAATATGAGATCATTGATAATATTTTACCTAGTCCCCATTCACCTCCCAACACCTCCCCTACTTGTGAGAATGCTTTAGTGAAGGAGGATTTAATTATGGAAAATGATGAAAATCAAATTTGTGAAGAGGATATGTTGGTGTTAAGAGATCCAATGATTGAAAGTTATAAAATTATTTCTCTCCTTCCTAATATCCCTAACATTTGCAAATATTTATTCAAATGAAATGATCCAATCATTGTTAGGCATAAAAATCATAGGTGTTCTTGTCATAATGCCTCCACTATTTGTGATGAAGCTATTTCACAAAATCTAACCATGTTATGTTATGAGCCTCTTGTTTACTCCTTTCCTAAAATCTCTCCTACTAGGGTAGATATTATGTCACAAGAGTATGAGACCTTAGAAAATAGCGATGAAATCATGGACAATAATAACAATCAAATTTGGAATTTTCCTAATACTACTATTGGTGAAGAATATACAACTGATGAGAGTCATGAGAATCCTAGGGAAAAAATATTGGAAAAGAGAATTCCATCATTGATATGCAAGAAAATCCAACCATTGATAACTCCCTTACTTATGATGAAGTCATTTTAGAAGAACCAACCATTGAATGTCACAAACATATAATTTGTTGCTCTCCTAACAAATATCTGACTAGGGAAGATATATTGGTGCAGGAAAATGATAACATTGACACATATCTTTCAAACAATAGTAATGTGGCTTCCCTAGATGAAGATGATGATGTGAAATTAGACTTGCCTTCACTCAGAGATCATGAAAATAAGGATAAGTTTTTTGAGGTTATGAAAATTAGGACTCCCTTGAGTCATCTAATTCCTATACATCCTACAAATCCTTTAATCATTGGACCTCCTAAGCATCCACTTATTATTTATCCACCCTCACAACAACCACAAGTTTAAAATCAACCCATGCTTATCTTAGAACCACCTAAAAGGAAACTTGATAATGATAATGTTTCATAATAAATGAGTTACAATACCATTTCTCATACATATAGCAATAAGAACAATCCACAATAAAGAAAAAAAACTCCAGCATCCCTCCCATTGCCTCAATCTATCTTTCCTAGTGCTCCTCATTTTCCTGTACAAAGTGAGAAGGAGTATGATCTTGTTGAATAGCTTAAAAATGTTTCTCCTAAGATATCCTTATGGGACCTTATTCAAGCCTCACCTAGTCATCATAACATGCTTCATAGTGATTTACAACAAGTTCCTACCCCTCCTAATGTGAAACCAAATGATGTAGCAGCCCAAATTTAAGCTATAAATTTTTTCTACTTTGACATTACTTTCTATCAAGATGAGTTACCTTTGTTAGAAGTGCAAAAACAAAATGAAGCTTTCATGATAATATCTCACATTAATAAAATCATGATAAAGAGAAATGTTGTTGATGATGGTTCAACCCTTAATGTGTGTAGTCTTAACCTTTTGGATATGCTTCATATGGATAAGAGTGACATTGTCCCCAATTATTTGCCTATCCATTGGATTTGATAATATAGGAAAATAAATACTTGGATTCATCACATTACCTATTAAATTTTGGAAAGTAACAATACAAACTTGAGTCCATGTTATGCCTCATGATATTTCCTATAATTTCCTCCTAGGGAGACCATGTATTTATGCAATGAACGGGGTGCCTTCTACCCTTGATTGTAAAATTAAGTACATCCATGACAACAAATTTAACACAATCAATGTCAAGTTGAACCTAAAATTTATTTGATTGTTGAGAAAGAAGGACGGGATCCTTTGAAAGAATTGTATCCAACTGCAAAAGTAGAAGTCAAGAAGGAAGAAGAACACGAGAAGAACATTGATGAAGTCACTAAGTCGTTAGAAGATGATTAGGGTTCCTTTGATTTCACACCAACATTCATGGGTGAATACAAGATCATAAAAAATTGTCTAAAAAGGGGAAAGAAAAAGTGATAATGTCAACACAAAATTTGAAAGCATCCACCTCAACCACTTTAGAAGAAAATTCAAAATAAACAACAAACTTTCATGAAGCTAATCATGAGCAACCATTGAATCTGAAATAAATGAAAAATATTCATGGAAAAGATTATGAAATTATGAAATGACTTGATTAAACTAGAAGAGGATGTGGTTCTAGAGAACAAGGTATTTGTGTCCCTAAAGATCTTAATATGTACGAAATAACTAGTGTTCTTGGTTATTTTCCCTTGAAAGAAACAAAAAAGTCTTCAATCAATAGAAAAAATATTACAAAGAATTATTCTAAGCCAACTTTAACATTAGTGCATCCTAAATTGATAGAAACTATTGGTCTTGGTTATTGTCCTTTGAAAGAAATGAAAGAAAAAAGTAAATATTTGCTTAACATTAATTTCATAACACAAAGGAATCCTAGGACATGTCTTAGTAATGATTGGAGTTTGATAGATTTTACACCCTCCTTTCAAGGAGAGAAAAAAATCTCACAATTTAAGGAGCCTTGTGTAACTATGACATCATATACTAAGTAAGAGATATCCTTGTCTCAAAGTAAAGGAACATCTTCTAGTATTAATCAAGAGAGTATCTTTTTGAGACTCTTCCAAGATCATTTTATATTTCTCCCTCCAAGAACATGAAAAATGTTTTACTGCAAGAGTTCATGGTCATTCTACTAATGAATGTACTTGGATTTGAGTAATAAAACTCAACATCTTAATAAATCACCTAGTTCCTCTAGTTGATATTGATTTTCATGCTTGTCATCAATCATCTAGGATCATCCTTGTATTGCACTAAGTTGAGGCAAGGGGTTAGGTATCCCTGTCCTCGTATGACACTTGTCATTGTCTCTTTTGGCTAGTTGGTTGCCCTCCATTTATATATAAGAGTAAGCTTGGGATGTGGATGACATTCCTTAAGTTGGATCACATGTGATGTGCTGAGATATATTTAGTATTACATTTTTGGGTCAACCCCTTATTCATGATGTAGTTTCATACAAGAACATATGACTTGGCATATAAATTTATGAATAAGCTCTCATGTCTTCTTCTACTTCAAAGTGGATTTCTCATAGCCATGGTGTTAGCAATCACTTTAATGTGGGGGCATACATCAACACTCATTTTTAATTGTGTAATTTTATTTATTCTTGTGATGCATCCTTTTATTGGTGGTGTCATTGGGCTTGATTTCCTTTGAGATCATGATATTTATTTGAATTTTACTCTCTTGGAGATGTTAGGAATGATGTTCCCTAAGAAGAAGATCTTACACAAATAAAAAAAAGTCCCTTTGAATAATAACCTATACATAATGTTCATAAGTGTTCGGCATAACACAACTTGCTAACCTTGTGAAGTTCGAACCCTAATTTATGGCCACCTAGAATAACATGCCTCGCTTGCCTATTGAGTGCTACCATGTGCATAGGTGTTTAGCATAATGCAGAAATGAAATAGGAATGTGAGTGATGCGCTATCAGAGTTATAAGAGGGATAGATTTGGTATGATAAGAGTATAGTGAGAGTTGACATAGAGACATAAATTTCTCACTAAGCCACCTGTCTAGGGGAAGAATCACCTAGTGGATGGCTTGAGGTTCCACTACCCGACAATGAACAAAAAATTGAGTGCTTAGATGTGTTAGGGTAAAAGCACAAATTTGTGTTACATTTTCAACCAATTTATCAACACTACTGAATTTAGTTATTTCTAACTAAAAATCAATTTTGGTCAAACATATGATCTAGTAAGACTCATTCTAGCCAAGTTAGATACTTCCACAACTTTTTCAACTAATATTGTTGGCTAAAAATATATGGATCCCCACTTTGAGTCCAATTTACTAAAAAAAAATTATTTGAAAAACTTGAAATTTCAATAACTCCTACTAATGTAAATAACATTTAATTTTTTTTCAAAAATACCCTATTTTAGATCCATATGTGTAGTTTTCAAATATATATTTATTTTAATAGTTTAATTATTATTTATATTTTATATTTTATTTTTACAAAAAATTAGGTTATTAGTATTAAATATTAGGTAGATTACCATGCCAAGGAAAAATACTAAAAGTTATTAAAAAAAATTGAAAAAAATATGATGTACTAGATAAAAGAATCTATTTCAAGATGGTATAATTGTTTTCCATTTTATATAATATTTAATAAGAAGATTGACATAAAATGGAAACAAATATGTTTTTCATTCATGCACATCTTAATATTTACTTATAGATATATATTTATCAAAATTGGGAAAAAATATATCCATGCACTAAAGTTTCAAGTTATAAATACACATAAAAAAATTGAAAGAAAAATAAATAAAACTTACTATAGCAAGATTGGCGTCTCATGCAACTTCATTTTTCAACATTTTATCAACAACTAAATTATAGTGTTGATTTATTAAAAACTAGCTTAAAATATTTTTATTTAAAAAAAAATACAAACATAAAATATAATAAAAAATACGCATTTTACTAGTTTACATCATTTCAAAATTAAAAACATATATGCCAACTTTTAGTAATTCAAGTTTAAAATTTGGATTAATTTTGGTTGTTTCCTTTATAAAGTGTGACACAACTTTCTATTTTTACCCATTACACATCGTGTTGGACCATTTAGGCTTGATATTCTTGGTCTTTGATGTTGTATGATTGTGTATGTTTATCATTTCTACATACATAATTGTCTTGAATGTCTACTTTAGTGCGATTTTAACATGAGGTCATACTTTTACTAAAGTGGGGAAAAAATGTAGGGTAAGTGAAAAAAGATGGGGCCCCCAAAAGGGGGCTTAAGTGACCATTTTTTTCTAAAATCAAGAAAAAGTGACCTTGGACATGAAATTGAGGATAGTTACACTCAAAATTTTGAGATCCAACAAAAACAAGGATTATAGTGTGTCGAGTCTACTTTCTAAACTACTAATTTATTTTCAAAATGGTTGAGATTAAGGGGTTCAAAAGAGGGACGTATAGTGACTGGTATTTTTTTTGTCAAAAAAAAACATACAATAGCAACTTTTGTACATCCCTAGCATGGTGAATGTTTTGTTAGTATTTTTAAAATCACTTTGGTGAGAAATTAGCTAACAATATGTCATTGATGCATAATTTTTTTGATAATTTTTAAATGAATATTTCAATTTTTACTAATTTTCTAAGTCGAAACTTCCTCAAAATAGAATTTTGGTCCTGCTACCCCTACAAATTTTGGAAACTAATTGTAATTTTTTGAATTTTCTTTTAAAATTTTTAGAATGGAGTCTAGTTTCTAAAAATTTAATTTATTTGAAATTTTGATGAATGGTTAATTTATAATGAAAAAAACACCAAACACTACTTTTTTCAAAAAATGAGACACATAAACAAAATAAATTATAGATGAAAGGATTAACATTGTCAAAAAGTAAAAAAAATACATCGTTGGATAGCTAAGAGAGAGCCTAACATTATTTAGGTGTTTGATTTTTTCGACATTGAAACACGTGCAATCTTGATGTTGAGTATGAACCTGATTATGTGAAGTATTGTAGAATTTCCAAAAACACATCTCTAGTTGTTAGGAATGCCCTCCAAGCCTTTGGGTTGGCATTCCAAGGTAGATACCAATACTAAGGCTGGGGGATTCCCAAAGAAAGATATAACATGTGCACATTATTACATGTACGTGTTATAACATCCTCACATTATATCTTAGTTTTGACATGGTTTTTTGTGTTTGTGCGAGACATGTCTAGCAAGACATAATGCGAGCATGGTATAATGTGCTTGTCCTCTGTCTTGAATTATGTTAAATTCTACTCTATTGAATGTATATTTATATACTTGTATGTTTCCATGTACATGTATGCTTGTATGTCATGTATGTATGTATACATGCATGCTTGTATATATGTATGCATATATGTATGTAAGATTGTATCTACATATGTACATGTATGTATGTAGGATTGTATGTCCATATGTATTATGCTTGTCTTGTTAGGAATTGCATGCAGAAGATAGAAAACTAACTCCCTATGCCTTCGTAAAATAATACAATAACTCTCACTATGCCTTGACCCCATCTTGGGGGTGCTACCCCCAAAACCTCGTTAAATAATTTGGAGGGAAACTACATTGATAAAAGTGGCAAAAATTTAACCTCCAAGTCTGATTAGTCTCAATATAACATGTATGTATTTATGTATGTCTTTAGAGGGAGGGATAATTTTGAGAGAGAGAGTTTCTTAGGTAGGGTGGGTGGGAGAGAGGGAGGGAGAGACCTTAGAGAGAGAGAGAGAGAGAGTCTTGAGAGAGGGAGAGGGGGTGGAAGGAAGAGTCTAAGAGATAGGGAGTGGGAGAGAAGGGGTTGGAGTGAGAGGGATGTAGCTAGGTAGGGTGGAGGGATAGAGGGAGACAGAGAGATAGGAGTGGGAGAGATATAATTGAGAGAGATGGAGAGAGGGAGAGAAAGAGAGATTTATGTAGGTACGGTGCTAGAAGTTGACACTTGAGAGTGTGAGGAGGTGAGAGGGAGAGACTTGAGAGATAACTAGTGAGAGGGAGTGGGAGAGAGAGGGAGTGTGAGTGTGAGAGACCTAAGAGAGGGATAGGGTGTGGGATAGAGTGACCTGAGAGAGGGAGAGATAGAGGGGGTGGAGTGAGATGGAATTTTATAGGTAGTGTTGGAGGGATAGATAGAGAGAGGAGAGAGGGAGAGTAACTGAGGTAGGGTACCAGAGGGAGAGACCTGAGAGAGAGGAAGTGATGGAAAGGTAGTGGGAGGGAGATATAGAGAGATAGATAGAGGGAGAAAGAGAGATAGGTAGGGTTTGATTAAGCATCAGGTACGTAGAAAGACGGTGAGGGTAGATAAAGACAATTAGAGAGGGTAGGAGAGAGGGATTAGGGTTTAAGGGTTGAGGGTTTATAGTTGAGGGTATAGGGGTTGAGGGTTGAGGGATTAGGGTAGAGAGTTTACTTGGGTTTAAGGTATTAGGGATGATGGTAGAGGGTGTTGGGTTGAAGGTATAGGGTTTAAGGTTCAGGCTTTAAGGGTTGAGGTTTTAGGGTTTAGGGTTGAGTGTTTTATGGTTTATGGTATATTTGTTGAGGAATTAGGGTAGAGAGGGAGGGATGGAGGGAGAGAGAGATGGAGGTATAAGTGATATATAGAGGAGAGAAGAGGAGGGAGGGAAAAATATATGAGGGTTGAGAATTGAGGGTATAGGGTAGAAGACCTATAGGGTTGATGGTTTAGGGTATACAGTTGAGGGTAGAGGGTATTGGGTGGAGGGTAGATAATTGAGGGTATAGGGTTGATGGTTTGGGGTATAAGGTTGAGGTTATAGGTTTGAGGGATTAGGGTTGAGGGTAGAGGGTAGAAGGTTTAAGAGTTTAGGGTTAAAGGGCTTAGGATTGGGGGTTAAGGGTTGAGGGTAGAGGGTTTATGGTGTATGTTTGGGGGTATATGGTTGAAGGATTACATTGATGGTAGAATGTATAGGGTAGAGGGTATAGGGGCTGAGGGTTTAGGGTTTAAGTGTTGAGGGTTGAGGGATTAAGGGTTGAGGGTTAAGAATTGAGGGTTGAGGGTTTCATGTATATGGTGGATGGTAGAGGGTAGAGGATCAAGGGTATAGGTTTGATGGATTAGGGTTGAGGGTATAATGTATAGGGTAGAGGGTATAGGGGTTGAGGGATAAGGGTTTAACGGTTGAGGGTTGAGGGTAGATGGTTGAGGAACTAAGGGTTGACGACTGAGGGTAGAGTGTATTGGGTTGAGGGTAGTGGGTAGAGGGTAGAGGGTTTAGGAGTTTAGGGTTGGGTATGTGCATGATCATCATGAATTAAATAGGCCCTTAACTCATGATAAAAATTCAGAAAATCATATTTAGACAACTTGACGTAAAAATTTCAATAATTTATCTATATTATTTCAAAAATACGTAAGAATATAAGGGTGATCCGACAAAGCTGGTTTACAATTGCTGAGAGGAACTAATTTTTGCTGAAATCACATATTTTTAGAAAACATAATGATTTAAGGCTTTAAAAGTTCCATTCTAAGTATTCCAATTCAAGAGGGTTTGATCAAACCACCTTAGATCAAATCCTCTTGGATAGAACCTCACTAGTTTTAAACCATACCTATAAATGAGTCTCCTTTACACCTATCAAAATGCTGATAAAAAATCACTTTTGATTTACCTTTTGGGGGATCAAATGAATTAATTTCAAATTTATTTCAAATGATTATGGTAGTCCTAGAAATGAGCTATCTCATGAATATAATTTTAATATGTTTTGGTTTTATTATGTATGTATTTTTTTAGTTTTATTAAACATAGGTTTTTCACTTAAAATCAAGCTCTATGTCTTGCACATTTGGAAAAATAGCTAATTATAAAAATATTTCTAATAAAAATATGTTTGTGCTGGGTATTGATGTCCTTGATCCATTAAAAAAAGAAAAATTAAATTTTGATACATACAATTTTTTTTATGTTGTATACAGTCTGCCTATGTCTGAATTACAATTGGTTTGACTTCGAAACTATATTAAGGAAAAAGTATTCAATAAAAAAATATGAGACCAAATGAAAGTGCTAGATATCATAGTTATAAATCTAAATTCGAAAAAATTAGAATTTTATCCTTCATACCAAAAAAATTATGTTGTATACGGTGAGCGTCACTTTTTTAAAATGTTGTTTTATGAAAAAAACCAATTTTCGTGGGAGATGGAAAAAGAAGTGCAATATTATTCCAAAAATTTTGAAAAAAATATTTTTATAATCTATAGAAAAAATGTGATGAGACTATAGTTTGCATCATCTTCAAATTCCTCATGGTTCAGCCACTATAGGTGCTCGAATGTGAAGATTTAATTAAAAATAATAATTTAAGTGTCGAATTTGGCCAAAAATTGTAAACCACTATTGTGGGATCACCCATAACTTTTAAAAAATTGAATGTAATTTGTAAACTAGTAGGTTTATTTGAAAAAAGAAAAAATCTATTTGGTCAAAATTTGAAATTTCAATGTAGTAGTACTTAAATTTCAGGGAAAAAGTAAGAAGTGGGTGTCTATCTGACTACCATAGCCATAATAAAATTATAATATTTTCTTATAAGATTTTAGATATAAGTATAGGACTCATGTCCTGATGTGATGCATATTTTTTGGCATTTTTTCCAAGTAAATAATTAATTATTAATTTTTTATTACAACTTTTAAAAAATATAAAAACGCATATGTCTCACCACCTTAACTTGGTCAAAACTTCATGATTTAAAAAAATAAAATAAAATCCTATAGTATGTGAAGCATTGAAAGTTACACATGTTTTGGATTAAAAAATTGTGATACCATTTGAAAGTTATGGATTTTTTTCAATCAGCCTATCAATGAGGACTTTAGTCATAATTCAAATAGAAAATGAATAATGATTATTTATTAAATTCAAAGTAAAGAATAATTTATATTCGTGGAAAGTTGAGAATATCTTTTAAAAATCCTTTTCGTTTAATCAATTTTGGATTAAAAAAAAGTTGTCAGCCACATGGGCCATCATATCACGTACATATCACCCCTTTTTGATGCATCATCCACCTACACATACCCAGTTTGAGGGTTGAGGGTTGATGGTTTAGGGTTTATGGTTGAGTGTTTAAGGGTGTAAGGGTTGAGGGTATAGGGTTGAGGGATTAGGGTAGAGATGGGGGATGGATAGAGGGAGAGATTGAGGTAGAAGTGATATGGAGAGAATGAGAGAAGAGGATGGAGGGACATACATATATGAGGGTTAAGGATCTAAAGTATAGGGTAAATGATTGATAATTAAGGATATATGGTTAAGGACCTATAGGGTTGATGGTTTAGGGTATGTCGTTGAGGGTATAGGGTTGAGGGATTATGGTTGAGATTAGAGGGTAGAAGGTTTAAGGGTTTAGGATTGACGATTAAGGGTTGAGGGTAGAGGGTTTAGGGTATAGGTTTGAGGGTATATAGTTGAAGGAGTAGGATTGAGGGTATAGGGGATGAGGGTTGAAAATTAAGGGTTGGGGGTTTAATGTATAGGGTAGATGGTAGATGGTAGAGGGTTTAAGCGTTGAGGATTGAGGGTAGAGGGTAGAGGGTATTGGGTTGAGGGTAGAGGGTTTAGGGTTTAAGGGTTGAGGGTTGAGAGTTAATGGTTTAGGGTTGAGTGTTTAAGGGTTTAAGGGTTGCTGGTTTAGGTTTGAGGGATTAGGGTAGAGAGGGAGGGATGGATGGAAGGAGATATGGAGGGAGAAGTGAGATAGAGAGAAGGAGAGAAGACGAGGGAGGGATAGAGATAAATGATGGTTTAGGATCAAATGTATAAGGTAGAGGGTTGAGAATTGAGGGTATAGGGTTGAGGACCTAAAGGTTTGAGGACCTATAGGGTTGATGGTTTAGGGTATTGGGTTGAGGGTACAAGGTAGAAGGTTTAAGGGTTTAGGGTTTAAGGGTTTAGGTTTGAGAGTTAAGGGTTGAGGGTAGAGGGTTTAGGGTATAGTTTTGAGGGTATATCATTGAAGGATTAGTGTTGACAGTCCAATGTATAGGGTAAAGGATATATGGGTTGAGGGTTTAGGATTTAAGGTTTGAGGGTTGAGGGATTAAAGGTTTAGGGTTTAACTTGGCTTGTTTGAAAAATGGATCCAAGAAATGGGGTCTCTTGGTTATGTATACCCCATTTCTTGTACCCAATTTTTCAAGCAAGCCACTACATTGCCAATTTCACCAAATTGGCAAGCTAGTGGGCCCACTAGCTTGCCAATTAAGTTAAATTGGTAACCTAACTTGGCTTGTTTGAAAAAATGGGTCCAATAAATGGGGTCTCCCAATAATATAAATCACTGCGAGACCCCATTATTGGACCTTATTTTTCAAATAGGCCACTACATTTCAAATTTCACCGAATTGGCAATCTAATGGGCCTACTAGCTTGCCAATTTAGTGAAATTAGCAGCCTAACTTGGCCTATTTGAAAAAAATGGGTACAAGAAATGAGGTCTCCCGATGATTTGCATAGATCTAAGAGGGAGGGATAAAGATATTTTTGAGATGGATAGGGAGAGAGGGAGACAGAGAGGGAAATATAGAGGGAGACAGATAGGGCATTTGGACCTAAAGCCTAAGCCATAAAACCTAAAGCCTAAAACCTAAACCCTAAACCCTAAATATTAAATGCTAAACCCTAAAGAAAGATAGGTAATAGAGAGAGAGAGAGAGAGAGAGAGAGAGAGAGAGAGAGAGAGAGAGAGAGAGAGAGGGAAGGAGTAAGGTTGGGATATCAAGAGAGATGGAGATAGAGGGAGAGATGAAGAGATAGGGAGAGAGAGAGAGAGGGAAGGAGGGAGGGATAGGTAGAGATGGATAGAGAGATAGTGTTCTCTAGCTAGGGTGGAAGGGAGATACTTGAGAGAGATGGAGGGGGTGGGATGGATAGACCTAAGAGAGAGATGGGGGAGAGAGAAAGAGAGATAAATTTCTCTAGTTAGGGTGAGAGGGAGAAGGGGTGGGAGGGAGAGACCTATGAGAGAGGGAGAGAGAGGGAGTTGAATATAGAGGGAGTGGGATAGAGATAGAGGGAGGGAGAGAGAGAGAGGTGGTTAGAGGGAGAAACCTAGGATAGAGGGAGAGAGAGGGAGTGGGAGAGAGATAGAGGGAGTGAGAGAGAGAGAGAGATACCTGAGAGAGCGTAAGGGGGTGTGAGGGAGAGACTTTAGAGAGAGAGAGAGGAGGGGTGGGAGGGAGAGAAATGAGAGAGATTTATCTAGTTAGGATGGGAGGGAGTGGGATAGATATAACTAAGAGAGAGGGAAAGAGAGGTAAAGAGAGACAGAGAGAGAGAAAGAGATAGAGATAGAGATAGAGACATAGATTTCTCTAGTTAGGGTGGGAGGGAGAGAGAGAGAGAGTTCTCTAGTTAGGGTGGGAGGAGGAGACTTGAGAGAGAGAAAGAGGGAGTGAGAGATATACCTCAGATAGAGAGATAGTGGGAGTAGGATATATTTGAGAGAGAGAGAGGGGGTAGTAGGGATAGGAGGAGAAATATACCTGAGAGAGAGGAGGAAGGAGATGGAGTAGGAGAGAGGGTGTTGGACCTAAAGCCTAAACCCTAAAGCTTAAATCCTAAACCATAAAGCTTAAAGCCTAAACCCTAAAGCCTAAATCCTAAATAGAGAAAGAGGGA
>CM021108.1:149695689-149837532 GCA_007115665.2 Sequoiadendron giganteum
AGAGAGGGGGTGGGAGGGCTAGGAGGGATATACCTAAGAGAGAGAAGGTTGGACATAAAGCATAAGCCATAAACCATAAAGCCTAAAACCTAAACCCCAAACCCTAAATCTTAAACCCTAAACCCTAAAACTTAAAGCCTAAAGCCTAAACCCTAAATTCTAAATAGAGAGAGGGAGTGAATGGTGAGATATAGAGTAGAGAAGCTAGGAGGGAGTGAGAGAGAAAGATAGGGAAGGGAGAGAGATAAATATAAAGGGAAGGAGTAAGGTTGGGAGACTGAGAGATATGGAGAGAGAGGGAGAGAGGAACAAAGAGGGGGAGAGATGGAAGGAGGGAGGGATAGGTAGATATGGAGAGAGGGAGACTATTTGTTCTCTAGATAGGTTGGGATGAAGATACTTGAGAGAGAGGGAAGGGGTGGGAGGGAGACACTTGAGAAAGATAGATAGAGAGGGAGAGAATTGAGAGAGGGAGACTTAAGAAAGAAGGAGAGGGAGAGAGAGAGGGGGGGTTGGTAGGGATATAAAGAGGGATAGACCTAAGAGAGGCAGAGAGAGAAGGAGTGGGAGAGAGGGGGTTGGACCTAAATCCTAAGCCATAATCCATAAAGCCTAAAACCTAAACCCTAAACCCTAAAGCCTAAACCCTAAAGCTTAAAGCCTAGACCGTAAAGCTTAATCCTAAATAGAGAGAGAGGGAGAGATAATGGTGAGATAAAGAGTAGAGAAGGAAGGAGTGATTGAGATAGAAAGATATGTAAGGGAGAGAGATAAATATAGAGGGAAGGAGTACGGTTGGGAGATCAAGAGAGATGGAGAGAGAGGGAGAGAGGAAGAGAGGGAAGGAGGGAGGGATAGACAAGTATGGAGAGAGATAGAAACAAATAGAGGAGGAAGGTTGGGATATTGATAGAGAGGGAGAGAGAGGGAAGGAGGAAGGGAGAGGTAGAGATGGAGAGAGGGAGAGATAGAGAGAAGTTTAAAAGGAAGGAGAGATATGATTGAGTGTTGAGGGTATTGGTTTTAGGATTGAGAGTTTAGGGTACAAGATTAAAATAAGGGATTAGGGTTTAAGTTTATCGTTGAGGGATAATGTTTAAGGTTTAGTTTATAAGGTTGAGGGTGTAGGGTTTAGGGTATATGCATTAGGATTTGTGATATTCGGTAGAGGGTAAGAGGGAGAGTGTAATTAGGGATGAAATCTAAAAGGTGACATGTTGTCACAAACATACACAATTAAACCCTAATAACAATGAAGCACAAAGGAGATAAAATCATAAACAAAAGGAAATGTTTTACCAAATGTCTTCAATACACCTTCTCCATTTGCTGCAATATTGAGTTTTCCATCAGATTTCTTTGTGATAAAATATTGACTATGATAAGACCTAAGCAAATATTGAAGGATTTCATAAAGAAACGCAAGAATGCAAGTGCATGATGAAAAGAAGTTGTCAAAATGAGACTAAAATTGTCCTTTTCTAGAAAATTGAATTTTAGATGACTCGCCAAGAGTAAAAGATGAGAAATTCCCTAAGATCAAAGGCCATTAAAGCATGTGACAATCTTTAATAAGGTTTAGGGTATCATTAGGGTAAAATTTGAAATGAAGGGCTAAGATTTGTTTTTAGAAAAATCAAATCTGAAGAATCAAATAATGATTTAAAATGATTTGAGTTTAGAGACTGAGTTGTCTTTTTGAATCAAAAATTAATTTAAGTTTTTTACTTGGAGAGAAAAATAGAAAGTGGGTAATTTCAAATAAATGATTTTATTTAAAATTAGAAAAAGATGGAGAGGATAATAATTAAATAAATTATAGAAATTTATTTTAATTATAAGAGGAAATTTAGAAGTTAATGACTTATTAAATAAGTAAATAAAGTTTATTTATTTAAATAATCAAGAAGAAATAGAAAGTGGACAATTTTAAATAAATGATTTTATTTAAAATTAGAAAAAGCCAAAGTGGATAATAATTAAACAAATCAGAGAGATTTATTTAATTATAAGAGGACATGAGAAAATTAATGGCTTATTTAAATAAATAAATAAAGTTTATTTATTTAAATAATCGGGAAGAAGTAGTGAACAAATAATAACTAAATATATTTAGGAATTTATTTAATTATAGAGGGACATAGGAAATTAACGATGTATTTAAATAAAATAGATGTAATTTATTTATTTAAATAACTAGGAGGAATAAAAGATATGAATTAGTTAAATAATTGAGAATTATTTAATTAATAGTTGTATTTGGACTATAGGGCATAATTAAATATATTAAATTTGTTGAGACAAAGCATGATAAGACATAGAAAAATGTGATTGGTGGGTCTAGGTCATTTTTATGTGTCTACAAAGAGAGGGAGAAGTGGAGAGGGAAAGAGAGAGATGTGATAGAGAAAGAAGTGGAGAGTTAAGGAGGAAGTTGGAGTGATTGAGAGATAGATGAGGGAGTGAGAGAAAGGTGTAGAGAGGGATAGGTTAGACATAGAGAGGGAAAGAGGGAGAGAGGGAAGGGGAGAGAGGTGAGTTAGAGAAGGGAAGGATGGAGGAGAGGGATGGGGAGGGAGAGAGAGAGAGAGAGATAGAGAATTGTGCTTGATAGAGATTAAAGTTGAAAGGAGAGTGACAGAGAGAAAGATGGGAGAGAGGGAGAGAGAGGGAAGAAGGGAGAGGTAGAGATGGAAAGAGGGAGATAGAGAGAAGTATATAGGGAAGGAGAAACAAAGAGTATAGAGGGAATGAGAGAGAGAGGTGGATGATTGGGAGATTGAGAGAGAGGGAGACAAAAGGAGGGATGAAGGGAGATGTAGAGATTGACAGAAAGAGATAGAGATAAGTATATATAAAAGGAGAGATATAGATGGGAAGGAGGGAGGGATAAGTAGAGAGATATGGAGGGAGAGAGAGGTGATAGAGAGAAAGGTGATATATAGAGAGGAGGGAGGGAAGTGAGATAGGGAGAATTAGATAGGGAGACAGGGGGAAGGAGGAAGGTAGAGAGATTGAGAGAGAGGGGGGAGGGATATGTTAGACAAAGAGTAGAGAGGGAAGGTTGGTGGGAGGAGGGAATATAGAGGGGGGAGATTGAGAGAGAGAGAGAATTAAATAGGGAAGGAGAGGGAGAGGAGGAAGGTAGGGAGATTGAGAGAGAGGGGGAGAGAGAGAAGGAGGGAGAGAGAGAGAGAGAGAGAGGAGATGGGGAGGAGAGAGAGAGTGTGGGAGAGAGGAAAAAAAATTGGAGGAAGGTTGGGACATTGAGAGAGAGGGAGAGAGGGAATGAGAGAGAGATGGGATAAGGGATGGAGAGGTAGAGATAAGTGTATAGGGAAGTAGAGATAGAGAGGGGGGAGGAGGGAGGGAGAACTAGAGAGATAAGGAGAGGTAGGGAGGGAGACAGAGGTGAGATATAGAGAGGGGAGGGAGGGAGAGATAGATATAAATAGAGAGGGGAGGAGGAGGGATAGAGGGAGAGAGAAGTGCAATAAAGAGAATGAGAGAGAGGGGAGGAAGGAGGAAGGTGGAGAGATTGAGAGAGATAGGAGGGAGACTGAGAGATAGATCGAGAGAAGTAGAGAGGGAAGGTGGTTGCGCAGTGTCCCTCCATGATTCAACCTTTTTTGATATTTGATTAATTTTATTTGGGTGAGTTTTACTAATACATAGTGTTAAAATTAATTTTTTATTAAAGTTGTTGTTTGATGTAGAATTAAATATATAATTAAATAAATTATGTTGTTTAAGTGGGTGTATATATTGTCTTTGGATAATTAAATTATTATATTAAATGATTAAATTATAAAGTATTTTCATAATTAAATATAGAAATAAATTATTGTTAATGCTAAGTTTTAATTAATAAATTTAATTTGCGAGGAAATTTTCTTGGGAAAAGTAAAATATTAAAATTAATATTAAATTTGAATAAAGATAAATGATAAAGAAATATAAACAATTAAACAATGGGAAAAAGACTTGTCAAAGCACATGTGTGATTGCGAACTAAATTTTGGTTTGGAAACATGTTTTTGTGAGTCTTGTTATGCCTTGCATAACCACCCCATATTTTTGCCTTGGTCAAAATGGGTCTCCCTTTTTGTTGTTTTTATACCTGGTTGTTTTTGAAACAAAGTTTGGAGTCTTGTTTTGCCAATACTTTGTTTTTCTTTGGTTTCTCTATCGGAATCAGAACCAGAACTGAATCGGGTTCTGAAAGTTCTTTTGAAACTTGTTTTGGTTTCCATCCCGACAGTTTTTCGTTTATGTCATTTGTTTTGTCTTCAATGGAGCTAGAGCCAGAGTGGGTGTTAAGTTGGTCTTTTATCAAAAATGGAAAAATCATAATTGATTCCACTCCTGCCTTCGCTATTTTGGCTTTTGGTTTTGGTCTAAGTCCTTTTGTTTAAGTTTTATTATGTCAGTCTTTTGTTTTACTTTTCGTGTTAAGTTTTGTTTTTGGCTTTCTCGGCAAACCCGAAACCGGAATGGGGAATGAAGTTTAGAAATTTCTTTAAAGGTTTTGAATCAGTTTCCATTTTAGTTCCGCCCCCGCCATTTTTCTGGATTGTTGACTTTTTGACTGAAGTCACACTATTGTGAAGTGTTGGTTCTGTTTCAGTTCTGACTCTGCTTTAACTGCATTTCAATGCATTAATAACAACTGCTTGTGTAGGTAGAAATCCTCACTTTTACCTTCATCAAGGGTTAAACGAATCATTATTATCATTGTTAAAAACTTGAAGAGCAAGGAAGAGCAGCGGCGGAGTTCATTTGAGCAAATCGATTTGAATGAGGAGAAGATTATTGCTTGTGGATCAGTTCAGAAGGTTAGCTGGTTTCTTTTGTGTTTGAGGTAGGTTTTCTTATTGTTGTTCTTCGTTTTATTTACTATTGCATTTTTTGTATATATTTGCCCATGTTTGGAATCATGTCTTTTTGTTCTTTGTTTTAAACGAATCCATGATTCTTGGCATGTTTGTTTGAATGAGTGTTCTATTTTGTTTATCTGGTTATGTTCTTTGTTTCTTTTGCTTTTTATTTTTAGTTCTTTCTATTTTAGGGCACCGTCACTTTCACGTTTTAGTCGTGATCGTGTCGTGCTATTTTGGATTTGCAGTAAGTTAAATTAAGTTTAGGTTTTAAATGGTGATTAGTTGGATTAGAAATTTACAGTGAGGTAGATTAGAGATTTACAGTGAGTTAGGGTTAATTGATTCATTGTTTTTACTTAGGGTTTTGTCGCATTCAGTTTGGTAAAACGGCAAGGTTTAAAATCCGTGCCCTGGTTTTTATCATGTTTGTTAGATTAGGGTTTCGTAGGTTTCTATGATCACATTTAAATGATTAAAATATGATACCCTAGGATTCAGTCATTCCCCATGGTCATATGAGTAAAGTGTTTTAAAGCCTCTTTTCATCTAATACGACCTTGGTTTTAGTCATGGAGTTATAGGTTAAATCGATAAAATCTTTGATGATGTCATGGTCAACCTAGGCAGAGACGGGATCAAAATCGATCTTGAACTTGAGAATTCTATTTTTCAAAAAGTATCGATTCCATTTTCATCCCGTTTCCGGCTCCGCATGTAATAAAGAAGTCTTTTGTCGAAATAACGATTACCAAGTCAGAAGTGGAGGCAGAATGGAAGTAGAATATGAAAAATGAAAATATGAAGAAAACGAAATCTATTTTCCATTCCGATCCTGGTTCTGATCACCTTCCCGATTTTGATTCCGAGCTCGTTTATTATTAGTGAAATATCTATATTATTTTTGGCTTTAAGTCTGATAGTGTTGTAAGAGATTCTTTTAGGTTGTGTTTCTGCCTGGTTCCGCCTCTGGTGCATATATGAAAGGTATGTTTTTTAAAGCATGTTTTATGATAATATCTAAAGATCTAATTAGAGGTTTTCCTTGCAGGAAAATTTAAAGATGTCAGGAACATCAGGGGAAGCTGCTCAAAGGAACCAACCTATAGGAACATCAAAGGTAGCACCAAAACCAAAGAAGTTAAAGCCAGAACAACTACCTTATACCTTGAGGTATAATCACTGGAGTCCGATGGTGAAGGTGACCAAGGTGGAATCAGACTGGTCAGATATCACTGATACGAACTTGGGCTAGTACAACTTTGAGGAGTTACATGGAGAAACCTTTGCAGAACAAGCAAATCTAACAGCAAGGATGTAAAGGATTTTTGATTCCAGCTTGCCACATCTTACTGTGTTTCCTTTATCAGTCTAGTGCCCAGATTTGATCTTAACAGTAGCTAGTGCCTACAATCCTGCTACAAGACTATGCATGGATTCACAAGATAGGGTGATCATTGATCTTACTCCTCAGATATTTCAAAATATATTGAATCTCCTAGATCCTAAGAGCTTGGTGTAGTTGGGTGAGGCAGAGGCCTTGGAGAAATATAGTAAGTATAAGGACTCCAATAGGTCTCATTTGAACAAAAAGTGGCTGAAGACAGAAAAGAAATCTCTATCCAAGCTTGCACACCAACCTAAGAGGGTAGATTTCAAGAAGGAAATATCAGATTTAATACTAATGTTGTCCAGGGTATTTGGGAAGAGGGATACATTCCACTTCAAGGAATGGATGTTTCCTTTCATCTAAATAATCTTACAGGGCGATTATTAGTTTGATTGGCCAATGATTGTGTCAAATGCTATCCATGATCAACTAACTAACATCAGAAACACTAAGTGTTTCTTTATGACTTCTTATGTGGTGTATGCAGTAGCAAGATTGGGGATTTTCCTAGGCTTAAATAGAGTGGGTATAATGGGAGCCTCTGATGGACAAAATAAGGTATGGGAGCACTATGATTAGTTGTCCCTTCAAGTTGCTGAGACTCATTTCAAAAGATTCAATGATGCATTTTTATATGTGATCATCAACCAATTGAATTGAGATGCAGGATACCAGTTGAGTCAAGAAGCCATGGCATTCATTGTTGAATGGGAATGTTGGTACATCTAGTACCCCAAATTTACATACTTCAGGTTGGCCGGTTTTGAAGGCCATCCACATTTGCTTCCAAGATGCTGCAATAACAGGATAGTGCTATTGGAGTTAATGCTCGGTTTGGGATCAAACATAAAACCGGGTGTCATAAGTTTCCCATGAATTTGGGTGAGTATGGTTGCCAACACTTGGTAGGAGCAAAGGTGGTCTATAATGAATTAATACAGTTGAAATTGGGATTATACATAGCTCATAAGTGTTTTGATCTAAAGGGTAAGATGTATGCTTTGTTGCCTTCAGTATTTACCAGACATTTCAATTTGTTAGAAGGCTTTTGGAGTGATCGGCAAGATGAGTATGATTTGAGAAAGAAGAACTATGAAAGATTGCCTGTCACACTCATGTTAGAGCTAGGTGTTAAAGAAAACATTCCTGACACATTGGTGGATGATGGAATTATATTGGATCCATCCTATGAAGCGTTGAACATTGGCACCAAGAGCCTGGATCTAATTGACTGGGATGCTAAAGAAACAATTGATATTAAGAATATTGGAAGGACAATATTGGATAGGAGTGTGTAGTGGTTAATGTTAAAAACTCAAGCTCCTTAAGAACCAACCCCTAAAAAGGGTAAGGGATACAAAAGAATCAAAAGGAAGACACCTCCCAAAGAGCCATTGGAGTTCCTTCCTCCAGACATCGAAGAGATAGAACTTGAGGCAGTGGATGATGAAGAAGAAGCACAAGAAGGGGATGTTCCAGTAGGATCTGTTGTTTCGACACCCACATTAGGTGAGTCATCTACACAAGTTCCACTTACAAGGAAGAAGAGTAAAGAAATTCAAGAAGGAGCTCTTCATAGCATGGCTGAAGCTGGAAAGGGAAAAGAAGTGGAGGAGGAAATTCTGGAGGTTGAGACAGATTCAGATGAGACTCTATCAAAGAAAGATATGAAAGAGAACATGCCTTCAAAGGAGAATATTGAGCATATTTTTACACATGAAGATCAATGGAAGTTGTTTGAAGATGCGAAAAGAGATTTTGATGCAAGGGCTATAGCGGAGAAACAAAAGGAAATTGATGCCAAGGTACAAGCTGATGCTATACTTCATAAGCAACAATTAAAAACTATACAAAGTAAACCCAAGGCAATGGCTGATGAAATAGAGAGACAAAGAAAGCAACAAGAACATGAACTCAAGGTCAAAGAAGAGAATGACAAGTTGGAACTGATACAAAAAATCCATGACCTTAAGGAGGAGAAGGCAACGAATCAGAGGGAAAAGGAAATCTTGGTTGCCAAGTTGAAACTTGCAGAGGAAGCTCAACAAAAAGAAGAAGAAGTTGAAAGTTTAAGAAAGAAAAGGGATGCTAAAGAGCTAGTTAAGAAACAACAACAACAAGAAGCAAAGGCCAAAAAACTTAAGGCTTTGGAAGTAGAAATGTTAGAAAGGGAAAGACTAGAGGCCTTAGAAAAAGAGAAATTGGAAAGGGAAGCTCTAGAAAGAGAAAGAATAGAGAAGGAAGAATTAGAAAAGGAAAAAGTAGAGAGAAATCAGTTGGAGGAAGAGAGGTTGAGGAAAGAAGAGGAAGATAAGAAAAGGCAAGAATAGAAGGATAGGGAAGAGGTTGAAAATCTTGTGTAGATGCATATACTGCAAGAACAACAAGAGAAAGCAAGGATTGACTCTCAATACTAGGTAAATATGCAGCCACCTTCTATAGCTATTGCTCCCTCTTCCTCTATGATGACTACTACTCCAAGTGCTCCTACATGGCTAAAATTGGACCTGTAGAAGAGGGTAGTAACCCCTTCACAAACTCTCAATTGGGAGGATATGATGAAGGGAATTGAGCAGGAGAGGCCTAGAAAGAAGGCTAAGATTCTACATTCTACTTGACTCACAGATAAAAGAGAGATTGTTGCTTAATGTGCCATGCTAATGATAGAAAAGGAGGTAGGGACATGCAGCTAATAGATTATCAATTGAGTACTATCAACTTGGGAAGACCCACTAGGAATCAACAAATGAACTTGATTGATGTGGTGGCTTCAACGACCAAATCAAGAATGATAAAGGATAAGAAAAAGAAGGATGAGCTTAAGGCTCAATTGGATCAATTACATTCATTCTTGAAAAGTGTTTCCTTACCAAGATCACAACAGGTAATTGCCATTGAGACTCCTATTTTGTTAAGAAAAAATGAGGTAGATGATTTGGTGCAGGTAAGAGGCAAAGCAGAGATGGTCGACTGATGGATGGAAAAGTTGAATCAAGAGGTAGGTGAAGTTTTGGTTGAGGGTTTTGAGACCTACAAAGGCACTGAAGAGTTCATAAAATAGATGTATCAATACATTGAAGCATTGGAAAAATAAAAGAAGAGTATAAATAATACAGTAAGAAATTGGAGAAGGTTAACACATTACCTTTAGCTACTCTTCTTGAACAGTCCATACTTGAGGAGGAGAACAAATATTTTATTGGAAAAACCTCTCGTATACTCTATTTTAGAACTAGCTTCTTGTGTAAACATAAGGATGAGATCCAGGAGGCTGTTAATAATTTGACTGAGCAATTGGAAGAGCTAGAAGTGGTCATTGCTATTATTATAGATGCAAATGCATTTACAAAAGAAGGCATGTCTTTGGGTCAAGTAAAAGAGAAATGGGATGAAAGATTCAGAGGACTAATATAGAAGGGAGATGATGATGGAGATTTGATGTTGGATCGGTTAATGGATATCAAAGAAGAAATAAAAGTTGTTGGAGGAGAATTGACAAAGGTAAAAGTTATGAGGGAGTTTGTTGCAGCAGAATTGGATCGAATCAAGTTTGAAGATAGCTGGGTTGATGCGCCAGAAATAGATACATTACAGCAAGTCTTCACTAGTTATGATGAGTTCATTGCAGATCCAACTTCACATGCATAAATCTCTTGCATACATGATTTCCTTCTTCTTTGCATATTGCATGCAACACTAACAGTTTAGGTGCATGGCATGTTTTTCTTCTATTTTTCTATTCTCCAGTTAAACTGAATGTCTAAGGTAAGAACTCAAAATCAAATTGATCCAAGTTTCCAAGAAAGTTGTTGTTCCTAAAAAGGTGGATAACCTAAAATAGAAGTGGAGTTCAAACTTTTTGTATAATCTATAAATACCCGATGGGTATCATATTGTAAAGGTTAGCTAATTGATAATAGAATTGGCTTACCTGAGATTAGGAGATAGAATTTTGTAGGGATTTTACAGAGATACATTGTACTTGATCTTTTATAGTTAATAGAATTATAGGTTTTCTCGAAATGTGGTATTTAGAATTAAATTATTTGTTTGATAAGGTTGATAAGTTATAATCTATTTATATTTAGTGATTGTGCTGAACATAACAGTTTCTTGAATGATGAAAGTCACTTGAAGGAATCACATTTAAGGATTATCTTATTAGATTATCATTGAGTTAAATTTATTAATGTCTGTTGATCTATGACCTTAGCAATGAATGGATGTATGTTTTTGAAATCTGGGAGATAGTTGTGATAAGCGAAAAGTGATATTGAATTAAGCACCTTAGATGCATGCAATGGTATAGTTTATGTTGTAGATTGTGTCATGCTTTGGTTTTATGATCTGTTAGGAAACATTCATTGTTGAAGGTATATGTCCAGATGCTAGATAAATTTGATTCATACTTACTGGTTTAACGCTTTGTCCTATCTTTTTCTTTTATTTGAAACCACATTGATTTACTAAAACAGTTCGGTAAAATGAGTCATTGCTTGAATATTTTGTTACCAACACAGGCCCCTTGAATATTACAGTTGCATGAACCGATTGAGTGACACCAGATAGTTGAGAACCAACTACCAGGACCTTGTGAGTTAGGGTACTATATGTTGTCTTTCTTTTTCAGGAGAAATAGAGTAGAAATATTTTGTTTTAACGTTGTTTATGTCATCTTTACCATCAACAAGTCTTTTGTTTGCTTCTTGCTTTCAAAAAATGAAAATATTTCCCTATTATCATTTTGACAGAATTTTTGGTTTTTGGAGATACAAAACTTGAGCTGCAAGATTTTTTCTATAAAAGATTGGCATTCCATTGTTGATTATTTTGAACATTTTTTCTAAAGTTCTGGATCGAGGTTTTGTAGAAGTGTAAATTGTAGTGAAAGATTGATCTCAACTTTAAGTTCATTTCAGCCATGTAGGAATCCAGGTCAGCTTCATTTAGCTCATGTTAGTTTTTTTGAATAATGTAGTTTGAATTGTTTCCTCTCTTCTTCTACTGAGTATATGTTCTAATTGCATTCGATGGATTTATCTTCCTACTCATTCAATTGTTGTTTTTCTTTTTCACTTCATTTCATATATATGTATTTCTGTGAGATTTGATAATGAATAATCGATAAATGTCTTGATATTTGTTTTGATGAATGCTCTATCTATTGGAAGTTCACTGATTATAAAGTGTGTTGGTGGTCATTTTGTTTTATAATTAGTTTGACTTATATTTAGTGTCTTGGTAATTCAAACATGTATGTGATTCGATGGAATTTCCTATGTTTGACATTTTTCTCTAGGTGCTAGCTGAGAAAGCCATTGAATTTAACCAATACATTGTTCTTAGTGAATCGAATTTTTACTCCTCCTTATTAGGCTATGAACTTAGCTTTACTCCTGCCAATTGTCTTTACTGGAAATTATTATAGTGCAACCATATTCTTCATATTGTTTCATTTAGCATCATTAATAAACTCCACTGGAACATTGTTGTTTTTTAAAATGATTGAAATGGTTCACATCTTTTAGAACAATTCCTCTTGCAACAACCTAGGAGATGAATTTGGATACAAAATGGAAATTAGACTATATCTAGGCATGTTTAACAAACATAATGCAATCGCTAACTTCTCACTATGGTGATAGATAATCAACACATTCTTTCTTACCTTCTAAAACATTAAGTGAAATTCTTGAATCTAGAAATACCTTGCTGCCCCATTCAAATGTTATGAGTTCGGTAGCCTGATTTTATATTAGTTTTGATATTTGTATGTGATCTATATTTTATACATTTTGTTTGGTAATCAAAACATATATTCAACATATTTGGCACTCGATAGCTTAGTTTTATATTGGATATTCGAGACCTCAAAAAAACTTAATGTGAAGCTTAGAATTTATCGCATATTTTGATGGCTTCTTTAACAACACCACAACGCTACCACTAGCTGAATCTCAATGCACTATACACCTAATTGTATTTCACATTCTATGATCTGCATTCATTTTGTTAAATCCCCAAGTATGGAATTTAATGCACTTATGTCATTTGTAGTTTGTTATATATAATACTATGTTGGAATTCAAATTTTATAAATGTAAATATATACTTCAATACATATGTCTATAGATATATATATTTACATGCTATTATTTGATATGTTATTCTATAAACAATATTTTTTTGTTGATATATATATATTAAGAACAAGAAAATTATTCTATATTATACGGATAAGTAAGAAATTATGAATGCATCTAATATTTTAGTGAATGGAATATTAGGAATATGAGAAATAATAAATACTACTAAGTTTAATTTAATGAGTAGGTAAACTATGAGAATAGAATTTCCTTTCTCTTCATAGACTGTTAGATAATGGGGTCTAAATGTAGATCTCTTCCTTCTAGTAGGACTAGTTCAAATTATTGAATTTGATGAAAGAAATATCTCATATTTGTTCAAATGGACCTTCTGCATTTAACACAACTTAAGTGGATTTGTTCTTAAATCCTGAACTAGATGTTAATACTATTACTTCTTAGAAGATTTCCGTTTAAGCCATAATTAATGGTTAGGAGAATTCATTGAAGGCTTAGTATATAATCATACTACAAAATTAGACTATCCTTTTTGTTCATCAAGGATGTTGATTTGTTTTAAAATTATTTAATATTCAAATTATAGATTCACCATGTGTTTCATGATTGCATTATGGAATTTTCTTAAACATTATAGGTTGAAGCAAGAGAATGCTTTTGAACCTTTATATATATATATACATACAACCATACTTTAAGAATAATTCAAGTGGTTTTCTGAAAGATTCTAGTTTGCTTCATATAACAAATTTTCTTGTAATGTGTTGTTTACTTGTGTCCCTTTTAATTAAGTCATTGCATTTAGGATTAGAATCCTTTCTCATAAGGAAATGAAAAAAATTTAAGATCGAATGATATGGTATATTTGATAGTAAGAAAGCCATTATAGTTTTCTAATATGTTTCATTTTGTAAATTTTAGTTGAAATTCTTAATTTTATATGTACCATTGCATGAGTTGTGAACGTCTTTATGGTCATGATTAATTGATTGTTTGGTGATCGATTTAGTTAATTCTAGTATAGATATTTGGAGTATTACATAGTTGTATCCAGTTGAATTGAGTGCTTGTTTTGAACATCATGTTTGATTATTGTAATTAAGGTGAATTTGGGTCATTGAGATGTTAAGGTGTTAGGATTTGAGAGGGAGTCTTTTATGAAAGATTGATTTTGGTATTCTTCTAGAGGCTTAGGGGGTAATTGATTGATCTATTGTCATGATTATTCTTGAGAATGATGGTATTCCACTTGAGATGGATTTTGTGAGGGTTTAGCCATGCAATGCTTTCTCGTTTTATGGTTGGTTATTGTGTGTGCAAGATGGCTCATGTCTCACCTTATGAGAACATTCATGTGGTTATGTGAATTGTGCATGTTGGATTTTCCCCATATGTGTGTTTGGTCTTCTAGTGCTAGTAGGGGGAGTGGCTCTCAAGTGGGAGTTGAGACCCACAAGTGGCCACTAGGAAAACCTATTGAGAGTTGGATTAAATAAGCAATAAAATTTAATTAATTAATTTTGGGATGGGTTTTTAATATATTAATAAGATAATTGTTGTTGTCCCATTCATATCCTTAAGTGCTAGTACAGGCTCAGGATAAGTTGAGAGGCCATTAGAGGTGTTAGGACCAAGGTTACCGCCAAGAGATCCTTGTTGGCATGAGTAGACATCCTGGTCCCCATGAAAGGATGATGTAGTCTACATGGGTATCAGTTGGGGGTCATGGTTTTGAGTTAGTAGAGGGGTTAGACTGCTAGGACAACCCATGATGATACCATGTGATGACACTCTTCCCTATAATAACCTAGCATTCCCTATTTGTGTGTCCCCTTTTGCTTTTTGCATACCTCTGGAAGTGGAGTCACTATTATGTGTAGTTTTTGCTATAAGACCCCTCTGTTTTGCTCTTTTAATCGAATAGTGTTCTATTTGGTTATGTCTTTATTTTTGTTGTACCTTGACTATGGTACTCAGTTACTATTTAATCTCTATCTTTATCATGTTTTGGTGATGTATTTTGAAGTGATGGTATTTTAGTATGATGTTATCATTATGGCATGCTTTAGATTAGCATTGTGAACATTTGCATTAATGATGTTTATGTTTTGATTACATTAATGATGTTAGATACGTTAGTTAGTAATACTGTATTGGTGAAGGGGATGGATTGCACCACTCGCTTGCAAGTGCCCTGCGATTCCATGATTTCCTCTTCACGGTGTGTTTTAATTATGACATATATATGCATGTGGATATACTCTTCGTTCATAGGTTGATAGGTATAGGACATCGACTCCACCTGGTTTCAAAGGTTTGAGTGTGTCCATTGCCCAATGGTATTCGATTGGGAGATAGTAGCTAGATTTTTCATTCCAAGTCGTCACCCTAGTCATACTGTATCATTGAGTCTTATTCGGGTTAATTGTTTTAGATTTCTCTCTCTTCGCTTATTTAATTGCAAGTTAAAAAGGGTAATTATATGGCTATATGCATTGAACTTGTGAAAATTGAAATTGTTCTAGTATTATGTTAATAACGTAATTTATTTTATTAATTAATTTAATTTAATTAATAAATAATTTAATCATGGATTAGATTTATTAATTAATTAATTAAATTAATTGTGTTGAAATTGGATAAGTTCATTTTGAAATTTGTGAATTTTATTATGAGAAATTAAAAAAAAGAAAGAAAAGGTTTTAAATTTGCATTTTTAGAAAATTGGAATTCAAAAATTGAAAAAAATGGATATTTTCTATTTTCTATTTTTTGAAATTGATTGTGGTTGTTGGAAGAGATATTTTTCTTTTGACTATTATTTTGAAATTTGGCATTCAATTTTGGGAGAGGATGAAAATTGGGGAAATGGGAAAAAAAGAAGAAGAGAGATCAAGGTTTGTTGTTGTGTGGATTTTGGGTTTGAACTATGAAGGGATCCTGCTGATTGGATGGAGGGATTGGAATCTCTGAAGGAATTATTTGCACCATTGACAACCTATCAAGCTTGGTGGAATCAGGTTTTATTTTCATTAAATCGTATTCATTTTGAAAATATTCACATGATTTTACTTCTAGTTTGGAAAATATTCTTAAACTCTGTTGATTGCAAAGAAAACCCATCTTGGATCTTGTTTTCAAAACTTGAAACTTGGATTTGAAAAATAAATTGCTCAAAACAAAAGAAAATGTTCTTGGCTGTGATTTCAATTTTATTGTTCTATTTATTTCTTCATTTCCTTAAAAGATGTTGAATCCATGTATAAACATATATATATATATATTTTGTTATATATCTCTATGCTTTTCCTAAATAAAAATATTCTTCTCATGGAGTTGTGCTATCAAAAATTTTAGAAAACACCAAATGAGGCTCAGATTTTAAAAAATCCGCAGGGGAGGTGTTTTTTTTTCAGAAAAAAATAAAATAAAAATAAATGAATTAGTGGGGGGCTGGGGGCTCACCCCACTACTGCCCCCATGGGAAGCGGTGGTGGGGGAGCCACACCCAGCCTGACCTACGACCACATCGGCTATGCAGCTACGACCACCAAAAGTGGTGGTCGACTGTGCCATGCATAGCTATGCCACCACTGTTGGTGGTCGGCTACGTCGGCACCTGTGCCCACCTCCTCCACTTCTGCCGCCTCCTGCAAATGCGGTCACCACCTATGTTCGCCCAGCTCACCGCCACCCCATGACCATAGCAAAACACGCAACCAACTTAGGGTTGCACATCGCCCAAAATAGTCCACCCCTGCCCTAAAATGTGTGCGTACAGCCCGAGGCACGAAATGGGATTGTTGGTTAAAAAAATAAAATATAAAAATTAAAATATCCTTTTTAATATTTTAATATTATTTATATATATAACATTAAATATTATTATATATACATATATTAATCATTAATCTATATATATTTAATATTTTATATTATGTGTATATAATATTAGAATGTTAATTTAAATATATATTTAATTAAGATTATTATTTTAATATATATATACCATTATGTATACTAAAATGGGTGAGTAAAGTAATGGCATAATTTTAAATGTAATTGGGAAGTTTTTAAAGTATTATGCTATAGTTGGGATTATAAATTTTAAAAATGTTGAGTTAAGTAATAGCATGATTTAAACATAATGGAGGGATTTAAATATTGGGTTCTTAGCAAATTATTATCCTTTATTGTTAAAATAATATATTTGAAAAGGCAAATTATTGCAAATAAAAGTAATATGATTTAAATAGCAAAATTAATGGATTTTAAATGTTATATCTTGCAAAAAGGAATAATTATTTTAAACAATATATTATGAATTAATGAAGTAACTGCTTAATCTTATCATTATTTTCATGCAATTAAGGATTAGATATTTGTTTACATTTTATCTTTTGTGTAGAAGAGATGTTATTAGATCATATTTATTAGTGGAATAAATCACTAAATGTTATTCAAGGAAATGGATTTAACATATCCAAATTAGTTTAATTCCTCACAACTTGCCTTTTTGATTATTTCCTCTGAGTTCATGTTTTGGGGAAATGGGTTAAGTGTATTTAATCTGTAAGTCTTCCAGAGGACCGTAGAGGTTGGGGGTTGTCGCCTTGTGATGTCGATTATTTATTAATTCCCTTGGGTAGTGCTTGAAGTTATGTCAATTTTATACCCAGTTTTTACGAACAGGAATGTTTTGTACCTCCTGAGAAAGGAGTGGATTATGTATTTGTTATTGTTGTTACCTCCAGTGTTTGGAGATGGGTTTATCTTATGTCACCTCTTGAGAAAGTCATGGTCATGTAATCTTGGTTGTTACACTTTGTACCCTTGGTGTTTGGATGGTAGGTGTGTTGTCAAGTAGAAGAGTGGCTTCTGTAGGGACCAGAGTCCAGAAGAGGTAAAGTAGATAACTTACCGAGGTTGTTTAATCAACTAATAACTAGAACAAAACTTAGAAGATTAGGTGGTACTTCTCACTAATCAAGATAATTATGCCTCACTCATAGACACAAGGGTTTGTTTAGACTTGGGATGAGTGGGAAGGCCTAGAATGGCAAGTTCATCTATCTTGTCTGTATGAAAGGTATTTGATTCTGCATGAGTGAGTATGGGGGCCGAGAATTCGGTAGAGGTCACTAGGATAACCCATAGTGGGGGCCGGAGCCTAGGAAGAATCCCAAAGGATAACCGATAATGAGTTGTGTGATGACACTCTATCTTGGACAACAATTGGTTCTTGTTTATTGTGGGTATGGTTTCCTTAACATACCTGATCTGACCATAGTTGGTATTCGATTATTATGTGTATGGTTCTCTTAACACACTTGATCTACTTTATTTCTGGAAGCAATGTGACCATGTAGAGTTGTACTTGACTTGTACTTGTTATGTGCTTGTGTGGTACATGTGATTGGATGAGTTAGTTTGGTTTAGTTATGTGTTGCTAGTGTCTAGAGATGATGGTCTTGGCTAGGATTCCTTGTTACTATCTCCTAGCACAAGGGGTGGGCCTTTGGGTTCCACTTGGTTGGGTGGCGTGCACCTAAATCCGTTGGGCTTTCTTCATGTTCATGTGGACAAGACTTCTAGATGGAGAGCTCATTGGATTCTATTTTAGTTCTTGCTTTATTCTTTTCAGTTGATCTTGTATTATTTTAACCCTCTATGTTATCGAGGTGGAAAGATGTAATTTGTAATTATGTTTATTAGCCTTGCCTTATTCGGGGAATGAGAGTTGTAATTGTAATATTTAATTATGGATAAATGGATTCGATAGTTATATCTATGCTTGATGTAAAGTATCTTAATTTGAATGTATGTGTTTAATTATTGTCTAAATAATTGTCATGGTTTATTCTTGTTGTTTGTGGGTTGTTATGTTATCTCAGTCTCGTAACCTTAGGGGATGGTTACATTGGGAAGTGAACTTATTTATTAATTGTACTTTTAAAAAAAAAAAAAATTAGCCTATTTAAGTAGTTGTTTGCAACATCCTCTAGGTTTGTGTGGTGGGGCATCACACATGGTATCAAAGCCTAGGTTTAAACACTGGGTTCTGTAGGTACATTAGTGCCCACTGTGTTGTCCCTGTGATTTTTAGTGGAATGGTTAAGTAATCATGTGTTCATGGCTTCCACTTTAGCATGATGTATGCGGTGGAAAAGAGTAAGGTGAAAGAAACCTGATAAAAGGTTTTGGTTGGGAAGTTATGTTACGTATCCCATGGGTTATGAAATTGGATATTCCGATGGGGTTATGCAGGTTGTTGTACCCCTGTAAATGAAAGAAACTAGTAATTGCATCTTGTTTGAGAGTCATGGATATAGTTTGGGTCATGTGGATTGCATGTACATTCCGCATCACATGAGGGTTGTTATCAGTCTAGTCGGATGGTGTTTCCTCCTTCCTCGTTTTTTGGCTAGTAACTAGTCACACTGTTGTTGTATAGTGAAATTTAAAGATTGTGAACTTTCTTTCGGCTATTGATGATTCTTTTCGGTTGATTGTGAGGGCCGACACTTTGTTATATTTGATTGTGAAGGTTTAGCCACAACTTGCGACCTTATTTTCTTATAACCCTAGTGGTTATAAATTTGATTAAGTGTTGAAATTATGCGTAATTATTTCTTTATTGTTGAAATGAAACTTCAATTTTATCTTCTTTATGAACTTGGTGGCTAAGCTAGTTATCTTTGTTGTTTTCAATGTTGGTTATGTGTTGTATTGTAATTCCTCTCCAAGGACGTATGAAACGGACTTGGTGAGTGTGTACGAGGAAGTAGACACAGGAAACGTTGACTATGGGGGTATGTGAGATTGTTTTGCAACTAGGACCCACTACTCACCTTTGTTGTGATGACTATCTCTTGGAGGCTGATCACCTTATACATCAAGAGACAAGTCATTGTGGTCTTGTTGGATTTATTTGAGTTAGTTAGTTGTTCTTGGTTCATGGTTTCCTCTATCATGGTTTGGTATGCCATTTTTCTGAGTGATGTGTATTGGTTCATATGTGTATTATGTGTGATAATCCTTGGTTTTGTGTTTGGAGACTTGGTTGGTGGTTGCTTCACCATGTTGTCTTAGCTGAGTTGTATATGGCATGGGTTGTTTTTATGTGGAGACTTGGAGTAGTTCAGTTTTGGAACCCTGGTTATGTGTGATTGTATGGAGTTTGCACTAGGGGTAGCTGCAGGCTTCCAAGAGTAAGCCTAACCCTAGGGGGGAGGATGTAAGACCCCTCTATTTCACTCTTTTAATCGAACAGTGTTCTATTTGGTTATGTCTTGTTTTCTATTGTGCCTTGACTATGGTACTCAGTTACTATTTAATCTCTATTTTTATCATGTTTTGGTGATGTATTTTGAAGTGATGATATTTTATTATGATGTTATCATTATGGCATGCTTTAGATTAGCATTGTGAACATTCGCATTAATGATGTTAGATACGTCAGTTAGTAATACTGTAATGGTGAAGGGGATAGATTGCACCACTCGCTTGTGAGCGCCCTGCAATTCCGTGATTTCCTCTTCACAGTGTGTTTTAATTATGACATATATATGCATGTGGATATACTCTTTGTTCGTAGGTTGACAGGTACAGGACATCGACTCCACCTGGTTTCACAAGTTTGAGCGTGTCCATTGCCCAATGATATTTGATTGGGAGATAGTAGCTAGGTTTTCTGTGTCAAGTCATCACCCTAGTCATACTGTGAAATTGAGTCTTAGTCAGGTTAATTGTTTTAGATTGTTCTCTCTCTTCGATTATTTAATTGCAAGTTAAAAAGGGTAATTATATGGTTGTATGCATTGAACTTGCGAAAATTGAAATTGATCTAGTATTATGTTAATAACGTAATTTATTTTATTAATTAATTTAATTTAAATAATAAATAATTTAATTGTGCATTAGATTTATTTATTAATTAATTAAATCGATTGTGTTGAAATTGGATAAGTTCATTTTGAAATTTGTGAGTTTTATTATTAGAAATTAAAAAAAAAAAGGTTTTAAATTTGCATTTTTAGAAAATTGGAATTCAAAAATTGAAAAAATTAGATATTTTCTATTTTCTATTTTCTGAAATTGATTGTGGTGGTTGGAAGAGATATTTTTCTTTTGACTATTATTTTGAAATTTGGCATTCAATTTTGGGAGAGGATGAAAATTGGGGAAATGGAAAAAAAAGAAAAAAAAGAGAGATCAATGTTTGTTGTTGTGTGGATTTTGGGTTTGAACTATGAAGGGATCATGCTGATTGGATGGAGGGACTAAAATCTCTAAAGGAATTCTTTGTACCATTAACAACCTATCAAGCTTAGTGGAATCAGGTTTTAGTTTCATTAAATCGTATTCATTTTGAAAATATTCATAGGATTTTACTTGTGGTTTGGAAAATATTCTTAAACTCTATTGATTGCAAAGAAAACCCATCTTGGATCTTGTTTTTGAAACTTGCAACTTGGATTTGAAAAATAAATTGCTCAAAACAAAAGAAAATGTTCTTGGCTATGATTTCAATTTTATTTGTTCTATTTATTTCTTCAATTCCTTAAAAGATGTTGAATCCATGTATAAACATATATAAATATATATTTTGTTATATATATTTATATATATTTCTCTATGCTTTTCCTATATAAAATTTTTCTTCTCATGGAGTTGTGCTGTCGAAAACTTCAAAAAATCCGCAGGGGACGTGTTTTTTTTTTGGAGTAAAAACTAAAATAAAAATAAATGAATGAGTGGGGGGCTAGGAGCTCAGCCCACCACCGCACCCAGCCACCCCTGCAACCGTGTGGGCTACGCAGTCGTGACCACCAACGGTGGTGGTCGGCTATGCATTGCATAGCTACGCCACCACTGTTGGTGGCCGGCTACGCCAGCACCCACGCCCACCTCCTCCACTTCTCTTGCCTCCTGCAAACACGATCACCGCCTGTGTTCACCCAGCTCATCGTCGCCCCAAGACCACAGCAAAACACACGGCCGACTTAGGGTTGGACGTGGCCCAAAATAGTCTGTCCCTACCCTAAAACGTGTGCGCACGGCCCGAGGTGCGAAACGTGACTGTTGGTAAAAAAATTAAAAATAAAAATATCCTTTTTAGTATTTTAATATTATTTATATATAATATTAAATATTATTATAGATACATATATTAATCATTAATGTATATATATTTAATATTTTATAATATGTGTATATAATATTAGAACGTTAATTTAAATATATATTTAATTAAGATTATGATTTTAATATATATACCATTATGTATATTAAAATGGGTGAGTAAAGTAATGGCATAATTTCAAATGTAATTGGGAAGTTTTTAAAGTATTATGTTATAGTTGGGATTATAAATTTTAAAAATGTTGAGTTAAGTAATATCATGATTTAAACATAATGGAGGGATTCAAATATTGGGTTCTTAGCAAATTATTATCCTTTATTTTTAAAATAATATATTTCAAAAGGAAAATTATTAGAGATAAAAGTAATATGATTTTAATAGCTAAATTAATGGATTTTAAATGTTATATCTTGCAAAAAGGAATAATTATTTTAAACGATATATTATGAATTGATGAAGTAACTGCTTAATTTTCATGCAATTAAGGATTAGATATTTGTATAAATTTTATCTTTTGTCTAGAAGAGATGTTATTAGATCAGATTTATTAGTGGAATAAATCATTGAATGTTATTCAAGGAAATGGATTTAATATATCCAAATTAGTTTAATTCCTCGCAACTTGCCTTTGTGATTATTTCCTTTGAGTTCATTTTTTGGGGAAATGGGTTAAGTGTATTTAATTTGTAAGTCTTCCAGAGGACCCTAGAAGTTGGGGGTTGTCATCTTGTGATGTCGACTGTTTTTTAATTCCTTTGGGTAGTGCTTGAAGTTATGTCAATGTTATACCCGATTTCTACGAACGAGAATGTTTTGTACCTCCTAAGAAAGGAGTGGATTATGTAATTGTGCCTCCTTGTAGCAGTGGTTTTGTTATTGTTGTTACCTCCAGTTTTTGGAGATGGGTTTATCTTATGTCACCTCCTGAGAAAGGAGTGGTCATGTAATCTTGGTTGTTGCATTTTGTACCCTTGGTGTTTGAATGGTAGGTGTGTTGTCAAGTAGAAGAGTGGCTTCCATAGGGGCTAGAGCCTGAAAGAGGTAAACTAGATAACTTACGGAGGTGGTTTAGTAAAGTGATAACTAAAACAAAACTTAGAAGATTAGGTGGTACTTCTCACTAATCAAGATAATTATGCCTCACTCATAGACACAAGGGATTGTTTAGACTTGGGATGAGTGGGAAGGCCTGGAATGGAAAGATCATCTATCTTGTCTATATGAAAGGTATTTGATTCTGCATGAGTGAGTGTGGGGTCGGGAATTCGATAGAGGCCACCAGGATAACCCATAGTGGGGGCCAGAGCCTAGGAAGAATCCCAGAGGATAACCCATAATGGGTTGTTTGATGAAACTCTGTCTAGGACAATAGTTGGTTCTTGTTTATTGTGGGTATGGTTTCCTTAACATACCTGATATGACCATAGTTGGTATTCGATTATTATGTGTATGGTTCTCTTAACATACTTGATGTGCTTTATTTCTGGAAGCAATGTGACCATGCAGAGTTGTACTTATGTTGTACTTGACTTATACTTGTTATGTGCTTGTGTGGTACATGTGATTGGATGAGTCAGTTTGGTTCAGTTATGTGTTTCCAGTGTCTAGAGATGATGGTCTTGGCTAGGATTCCTTGTTACTATCTCCTAGCATGGGGGGTGGGCCTTTGGGTTCCACTTGGTTGGGTGGTGTGCACCTAAATTTGCTGGGCTTTCTTCATGTTCATGTGGACGAGATTTCCAGTTGGAGAGCTTGTTGGATTCTATTTCAGTTCTTGCTTTATTCTTTTCAGTTGATCTTGAATTATTTTACCCCTCTATATTATCGAGGTGGAAAGATGTAATTTGTAATTATGTTTATTGGCCTTGCCTCATTTTGGGAATGAGGGTTGTAATTGTAATATTTAATTATGGATAAATGGATTGGACAGTTATCTCTATGCTTGATGTAAATTATCTTAATTGGAATGTATGTGTTTAATTATTGTCTAAATAATTGTCATGGTTTATTCTTGTTGTTTGTGGGTTGTTATGTTATCTCAGTCTCGTAACCTTAGGGGATGGTTGCATTGGGAAGCGAACTTATTTATTAATTGTACTTTAACAAAAGAATAAAATTAGAATGTTTAAGTAGTTGTTTGCAACATCCTCTAGGGTTGCATGGCGGGGCGTTATATTTGTGGTATTTGTATGTCAATGTCATGTTAGCCTTTTGTGTCATGCTACTGTTCTCTTCACTACTTTGTTGGTGGGATCTTATTGTCATGTTCTAGTATGGGGGGGTAGACCTTAGGGTTCCACATGATTGGGTGGAATATTCTATGCACTCCATTGGGTCCCTAGTTGATGTTCAAGATCATGGATGTTACACCTTTGTAGATATTCCAAATCTTATACCAAACTTGAAGATAGCATTGATGTTATATAATGTAGTCATTTCAGATGTATCTTATCATGTCTCTAATGTATCATTGTTATAATGGAAGCTTGATGTAAACTATTAAACAGTGTATTGATCTACCCCATGTATGGAAAGTTTTATATGTATTCATTGGTTCGTATTCTATGCTCTTGAATGATGTTGTTTCTATGGAAGTATACATATATATATAATTCTTTTAAAGTAGTGGATGTAAATGAACTCTTGTTATTAGTTATTTTTCTATGTATGTTTAGGTTGGATAATCATTATATTCTTAATGCAATCATGATACCCTAAAGGACATAGTTTGATCATATGTATGTGTGTAGTTTACGTTCTATATAATTGATAGCATGATCTATATGTTGAATCACTTTTTACATTTTTTTTGTCATTTTTGTTAGTTAAATATGTTATCTTTTGGGGTTTCGTGGTGGGGCATTACATCTGGTATTAGAGCCTAGGTTCATACATTGGGTACTCTCAATACATATGATCCCATTATGTTTTCCTAGTGCTTAGTCTCTTGAGTGTAGGTTTTCCCATTTTGGTCATCCTCGCGTGACAACAGTAGACTTATACTTTGGTGGTGTTTTTCCAATGGTGTAGAAAATTGGTGGAAAGGATAGGACCCTTAGTGTAGTGCATAATGCACCGATATTCTTCCTACCAGGGATGCATTATGGACCCTTGTGTAGCTTTGTGATGTGTTTCTCGTTGATGTGAATTTGTGTGTGTATTTATATTTTGTGTCTGCCTTTCAATGTGAGTGGTTGTTGCATGATGCCATGTGATATTTGTTCTCTTGTAGTTGTGTTTAATGCTTGGGATGGTGTGGAGTGTATGCTTGATCATTTTGGATGTAATCTCTAAAATGATGTTACTAAGTTAGATGACAATTATTACACCTTGGTAGATGTTAGTTTTACTATTTTGGATTGGTTTTGGGTGATAGTTTATCATACTTTGATGTTCGTGATACTAGTGACTTATGCATATGTTATGATGGTTGCATGCATTTATTTATGTGTCCTGATTAATTTAGTTATGAGTATCATGTAGTTATATGATTATGTTTACTGTGCATTTAATTCATGGTTGATCTATGTTTTTTACGATGTAATTGTTGTTATTCATTGAGGTGGATTACTGTTTGAAGTGCCTTGGTGGGAGGGACAGTGTAGCATTACTCATTCACAAGTACCCTCCTACGCTACGATTTCCTATCAATATGTTGTTCGATAGTTTATGTGATACAAATTGTAGGTACTAAACATCAACTCCACCTGAATTGTCAAGTTTGAGCGTGCCTCAAAACCCAATGGAAACATTGTTGAAAATGGAGATGACAAAAGGTCCCCTACCCTTGCCATCATCCTTGATGAGGATGATTACCTAGTTGGTCACCCATCTATCATGTTTTTGTTCATGGTCAGTTGTTCACATTTTTATCCATGTTGATATTGGGTTGCTTGATTATTTGATGTTGTTTCATTTATGTATAAAAAGTTGAATGTGGTAATATTTAACAAATTCTAGGATTAATGTGTGTATGTTTTATTTTATTCTTGTGACTTCCAAGAGTAAGTAGAAGCTTAGGGGAGAGGATGTAGTGCCCCTCCATGATTCACCCTTTCTTGATATTTGATTAATTTTATTTGGGTGAGTTTTACTAATACATAGTGTTAAAATTAATTAATTATAAAAGTTGTTGTTTGATGTAGAATTAAATATATAATTAAATAAATTATGTTGTTAAGCGGGTGTATATGTTGTGTTTGAATAATTAAATTACTATATTAAATGATTAAATTATAAAGTGTTTTTTAAATTAAATATAGAAATAAATTATTGTTAATGCTAAGTTTTAATTAATAAATTTAATTTGCGAGGAAATTTTCAAGGGAAAAATAAAATTTTAAACATAATATTAATTTCGAATGAAGATAAATGATAAAGAAATAGCAACAATTAAAAAGTGAGAAAAAGACTTATCAAAGCACATGCGTGACTTTGAGCTAGGTTTTGGTTTGGAAACATGTTTTTATGAGTTTTTTGTTCCCTTTTTTCTTTCAAAAAATGAAAAGCTTTCCTTATTATCATTTGGAGGGGATTTTTGGTTTTACATGATGAATTTTTGGTTTTTGGAGATGAAAAACTTGATTTGCAAGAAAATTTCTATAAAATATTGGCTTTCCATTGTTGATTATCTTGAAAATTGTTTCTAAAGATCTGTATCAGGATTTTGTAGAAGCAAAAATTATAACGAAAGATTGATCTCAACTTCAAGTTCATTTCAGCTCCATAGGAATCTAGATCAGCTTCATGTAGCTCCTGCTAATTTTTCTGAATAATGCAGGTTGAATTGTTTCCTCTCTTCTTCTACTAAGTATATGATATAATTACATTCAATGGCTTTATCTTACTTCTCATTCAATTTCTGTTTTTTTTACACTCGATTTTGATTATATGTATTTCGCCTGACATTTGATAATGAATATTTGATAAATGTCTTGATATATGTTTTGACGAATTCTCTATCTACTAGCAATTCACTGATTATAAATTGTGTTGGTGGTCGTTTTGTTTTAATTCGTTCGAATTATATTTAGTGTCCTGGTAATTCGAAAATGTATTTAATCTGATGGAATTTCTTATTTTTGACCTTTTTCTCGAGGTGCTAGCTGAGAAAGCCATTGACTTTAACCAATGCATTTCTCTTAGTGAATTGACTTTTTGCTCCTCCTTATTAGAATGTGAACTTAGCATTACTCCTGCCAATTTTCTTTACTGGAAATTATTATAGCGCAAGCATATTCTTACGACTGTTTCATTTAGCATCACCAATAAACTCCACTCAAACATTGTCGATGTTTAAAATGATGGAAATGGTTCACATCTTTCAGAATAATTCCTCTTGCAACAATATGGTAGATGAATTTGGATACAACATGGCAGTTAGACTATATCCAGGCATGTTTAACAAACCTAATGCAATCGCTAACTTCTTACTATGGTGGTAGATAATCAACGCCTTCTTTCTTCCACGACATTAAGCAAAAGTCTTGAATGTAGAAATACCTTGTTGCCCCATTTGAATTTTACGAGTTCGATAGTATTAGTTTATATTGATTTCGATATTTATATGTGATCTATATTTTATACATTTAGTTTGGTAATCGAAAGATATTCAACATATTTGGCACTTGACAGCTTAGTTTCATATTAGATATTCGATACCTCGAAAAAGCTTAATGTTAAGCTTTACATTTTCTGCATATTTTGATGGCTTCTTTGCGAGCACCATAGTGCTACCACTAACTGTGTCTCAATGCACTATACACCTAACTACATTTCACATTCTATGATTTGCGTTCATTTTGTTAAATCCCCAAGTATGGAATTTGATGAACTATGCATTGTAGTTCGATGTATATAATAATGTGTTGGAATTCGATTTCTATAAATGTAAATATATATTTCGATATACATGTCTGTAAATGTATATAGTGTGATGCTATTATTTGATATGTTATTCTGTAAACAGTATTTTGTTTGTTGATATATATTTATTAAGAACATGAAAATTATTCTATATAATATGGATAAGTAAGAAATTATGAATGCACCTAATATTTTAGTGAATGAAATCTTAAGAAGATGAGAAATAATCAATACTACTAAGTTTAATTTAATGAGTAGGTAAACTATGAGAATAGAACTTCCTTTCTCTTTGTAGATTGTTAGAAAATGGGGTTTAAATGAAGATCTCTTCCTTGAAGTAGAACTAGTTCAAATTATTCAAATTGGATGAAAGAAATATACCATATTCCTTCAAATGGATGTCGTGCATTTAACTCAAGCAGATTTGTTCTTAAATCCCAAACTAGATGTCCATGTACTATTATTGCTTAGAAGATAGTCCTTTAATCCATAATTATTGGCTAGGAGAATTCATTGAAGGCTTGGTATATAATCGTACTACATAATTAGATTATCCTTTTTGTTAATTAAGGATGTTGTTTTCTTTTAAAATTATTTAATATTCAACTTGTAGATTCACCATGTATTTCATGATTGTATTATGTAACTTGCTTGAACATTATAGGCTGAATCAAGAGAATGCTTTTGAACCTTTATATATATATATACATACAATCATACTTTAAGAATATTTCAAGTGATTTTCTAAAAGATTCTAGTTTGCTTCATATTCCAACTTCTCTTGTAATGTGTTGTTTACTTTTGTCCCTTTTAATTCAGTCATTGCATTTATGATTAGAATCCTTTCTCGTAAAGAAATGAAAAATATTTAGGATTGAATGATATGGTGTATTTGATAATAATAAAGCCATTATAGTTTTCTAATGTTTCATCTAGTAAATTTTAGTTGAAATTCTTAATTTGATATGTACCATTGCATGAGTTGTGAACATCTTTTTGGTCATGAATAATTGATTGTCTAGTGAATGATTTACTTACCTTTAGTATAGTTATTTGGAGTATTGCATAGTTGTATGGTTGAGTTGAGTGCTTGTTTTGAAGATCATGTTTGATTATTGTAATTAATGTGAATTTGGGTCATTGAGTTTTTTAGGTGTTAGGATTTGAGAGGGAGTCTTTTATGCAAGATGGGTTTTGGTAGTCTTCCAGAGGCTTAAGGGGTAATTGATTGATATGTTCTCATGATTATGCTTGATATGGATGGTATTCCACTTGAGATGACTTTGTGAGGGTTTATCCATGCAATGCTTGCTCATTTTATGGTTAGTTATTGTGTGTGCAAGATGGATCATGTCTTACCTTACAAGAACATTCACGTGGTTTTGTTAATTATGCATGTTGGCTTTTCATCATATGTGTGTTGGGTCTTCTAGTTCTAGTAGGGGGAGTGGCTATCGAGTGTGGGTCAAGGCCCACAAGTGGTCACCAGGAAAACCTATTGAGAGTTGGATTAAATAAGTGATAACATGTAATTAATTAATTTTGGAATGGGTTCTTCACACATTAATAAGATAATTTCTGTTGTCGCATTCATAGCCTTGAGTGCTAGTATAGGCTCAAGATGAGTTGGAAGGTCGTTAGAGGTGTTGAGGCGAAGGTGATCACTAGGAGATCCTTGTTGGCATGACTAGACATGCTTGTCCCCATGAAAGGATGATGTAGTATGCATGGGTATCACTTGGGGCCCAAGGTCTAGAGTTAGTAGAGGGGTTAGACTGCCAGGACAACCCATGATGATACCATGTGATGAAACTATTCCCTATAGAAACTTAGCATTCCCTATTCGCGTGTCCCCCTTTCTTGTTTCCAAACCTCTAGAAGTGGAGTCACTGTTATGTGAAGTTTTGTGGTATTTGTATGTTGGTGTCATGTTAGCCTTTTGTGTTGTGCTACTATTCTCTTGACTTCTTTGGTGGTGGGAAATTATCGTCATCTCCTAGCATAGGGGGTGGACGTTAGGGTTCCACATGGTTGGGTGGAACATATTGTTCACTCCATTGGGTCCCTAGTTGATGTTCATGAGCATGGATTTTGTACCTTTGTTGATATTCCAGATCTTGTACCGAACTTGAAGATAGCGTTGATGTTATGTAATGTAATCATTTTAGTTGTATCTAATTATTTCTTTGATGTTTCCTTCTTGTTGTTATAAGGGAAGCTTGATGTAAACTTGTAAACAATGTAATGATCTACCCGATGTATGTGAAGTTGTATATGTATTCATTGGTTCAATTTCTATGCTCTTGAACAATGTTGTATATGTGGATATATATATTTAATTCTTTTAATGTAGTGGATGTAAATGAATTCTTGTTATTATTTATTTTGTGATGTATTTTGATGCATATCAGGGGTGGATTAGCTTTACCTAACTCAATTTAGCACAATTCAACCAGTACTTAGGTCTCAAGACCCCTGCAATGGTGATTTTCACTAAGATGCTAGTCTTTCCAACTAAGTCTCCAAAATGGTGTTTTCGAGAATATCTTTTAGAGAAGGCCATCTCACCTTGAAACCAAGGCCTTTTCAGGTACCCATTAGAATTGTATTCATTATATCTCAAAGATGGCATGGGTTTTTTTGGAACAAAATTAACTAATCTGGTATGCTACGCTTAAAACAAGGCTAATTAGGCCACCTTTACAAAGCATCTACTAGGAAACAACTTCCCAAACACCTAAAAACTTCACCAATGTTAAAAACCAAGCACATAGGGTCATAATCACAAGTTTTGAATAACAAATCACTCTTCCAAGTTGCTATTCCACTCTATCACTAACCTACCTAGCCTAACACATGAGGATGTTAGGCTAGGGATTTGACAAAAAGTCCTCCAAGCTCCATCGCCTACTCCAAAAACAATTAAAGCAATAAAAAAGCACCTAAAACTACCATTCCACCGAGTTTGGCTAAACTACAATGGTGGAATGATCTAAAAACTACTTTTTTGTTCTCAAACCCTTGAAAAGGAGGGTTTCTAAGTGGTGTTAGATAAAATGCTTCAAAACAGCTTTATTTTTCATGAAATTCCACTACACTAAGCTCAAATGAAATATAAAACCCTGTAGAAACCTTTCCCATAAGTCTCAACTTAGGACACTACAATATGGGTCCGTACAGAGAAAGCAAACACAAAAATTACACAAAATTGTAGAAAATAGAGCTTCTTTTTCACTTCTTTTTGTCACCAAATGATACAATACTCATTTCTAGAAGTTTTTGAGGCCAAAATACTAACATGAAACAATTCTCATCAATTATAAAACAATAAAACACTCAAGTGACTATTCATATTCCTCCTACATGCAGTTTTGCCAAGTTGCAAAGCAACTTTTACATTCTTTCACCAACTTTCACCCAATGCCTAAAACTAACCCTACATGACACTAAATAGGAAAAAAAAGTATTGAGTTGACCTTATTACAACAATTAGGTGATAAAACACCCAAATTACTAACTTAGACACCCAAAAGCACCACTAAAGCAAATTGACCATGCTGCCCCTACACCATACACCCGGGGTGAAAAGGATTTCATTCTCTTAAATAAATGAGCTCATAAATAGAGACTCCATGTTGTTTTATATCCTCCTTTGACATACACATAGCATCTTCATTTGGTAGGCCATACCACTTAACCGAGTATTCATTATACACTTTGTTTATAGTCCTCTTGGCCTCCCTTGTATCTAATATGCTCTCAAGCTTCATTGGTTGGGGGGGTGGTAGGCCTTTAACCCACTCATTATATTCAAATCCTCTTGTACCTAATTCTTCACCTACAACCACAAGTCCCTTAAAATTATAAAGATCAGAAACATTAAATATGGGTGAGATAGCCACTCTAGGAGGTAGTTCTATCTCATAAGAGTTTTTCTCACACTTGTGGACCACCTTGAAAGGTACAATATTCTTCATCAGTAACTTAGTGTATCTACCTTTAGGTAACCTCTCCTTTCTCAGGTGTTCAAGTACCATATCTCCAACCTTTAATTGTACATCCTTCTTCTTCAAATTTGCATGCCTTTTATACCTTTCCACACTCTTTTGTAGATTCTCTCTTACTTGTTGGTGGATAGATCTCAATGCCACTTCAAAATATTCACCTTGTGCACTCCTCTTCTCCATACCCTTTTGATCTCTGAGTTCATGTACTCCCCTTAGACTCTTTCCTATGCTCCAGTTGATGGAATCATTATAGGCATACTCTCTTGAGGGAGTATGAAGTCCTATTGCAGTCCATGCTTTTTGGTAAGACATCTTAGAAAGTTCCCAAGTAACCTATTGACCACTTTAGTCAGCCCATCCATTTGTAGATGATAGGTAGAACTGAATCTCATGCTTTTGTCCAATTTCCTCCACAAGGTCCTCCAAAAGTGACTTATGAACTTAGTATCTCTATCAGACACAATGATTAAAGGAAATCCATGAATCCTTACAATATCCTTGAAAAATAGTCCAGAAATATGAGATGCATCATTATTACTTCTACAAGGAAAAAAATGAGCCATTTTACTAAAAATATTGGCAACAACAAAAATTATATCATATCCCCTTTGTGTCTTGGGTAGACCTAATACAAATTCCATGTTGATTGACTCCCATGGCCAGTTTGGTATTGGTAAGGGTTGATAGATTCCTGCATTGGAAGTAGAGCCTTCAACCCTTTGGCATATCCCAAAACTCTCCACAAACTTGTAAACTTCCACATGCATCCTCAACAAATGATAAAAGCTCTTGACCTACTCCAAGGTTTTATCATACCCAAAGTGTCCACTCAATCTACTACAATGTTTTTCTCTGATCATATTTTCCCTCATAGAGCACCTTGGCACACAAAATTGAGCACCCTTAAATAAAAACCCATCTTGTAACAAAAAATAAGAATACTCACTATGAAATGCATCTTGAGATTGACTGCAAACAATAAATGCCTCTTTGAAATCATCACCATCCTTGTACATATATTTTAGTGCATCCATCCCCACACTTTGGAGTTGTATTTCTTGTACCATCATAGATCTCCTACTAGAGGAATCCGCAACCTTATTTGATTTTCCCTTCTTGTGCTTGATTGTAAAGGTGTAGGAATTCAAATAATCCCCCCATTTCATGTGCGTCTGACTCAACTTGTCTTGATTGTTCAAAAAGCTTAAAGAATGATTTCTTGTGAAGACAATAAATTCCTTTGGTAAGAGCTAGTGTCTCCATTTTGTGAGGGACTATACCATTGCATAGAGCTCAAGGTCATATGAGGAATACAACCTTTTGGTTTCATTGAGTTTCTCACTAAATAATTTTACCAGTCTCCCTTCTTGACTCAAAACTACACCTATGGAATACCCACTTGCATCACACTCAATGGTGAATACCTTGCTAAAGTTAGGTAATGTGAGTATGGGTTTTTGATCCACTCTTGTCTTCAAGTATTCAAAACTCCTTTTAGCTTCACCACTCCATTGAAACTTATTATTCTTATCTCCTTTGATGGTATCAATGATAGGTGTTCACAAATGTGGCTAAAACTCTTAATGAACTTATTATAGAAGCTAGCCAAACAATGAGAGCTCCTTACCTCTCTTTCTATTTTAGGAGTTTGCAAATGGAGTATGGCTTCTACCTTTGTGGGATTCATCTTCAAGGTACCTTTGGAGATCACAAAACAAATGTAAACAAGTTCTTGTTTCATGAATTCACATTTCTTGAAGTTGATTATCAACTTCTTCTCATTCAAGTTCCTCAACACCAAATCCAAGTGCTGCATGTGATCCTCCTTTGTCTTGTTGTATACAAGGATGTCATCCAAGTATACCACCACAAATTTTCCTATGAATTTCTTTAGAAACCCATTCATCAACCTCATGAATGTGCTTGGGGAATTTGAAAAACCAAATGGAATCACTAGACACTCATACAAACCCTCATTGGTCTTGAAGGTGGTCTTCCACTCATCTCCTTCCCTTATTCTGATCTAATGGTATCCACTTTTCAAATCAGGTTTTCAAAAGCAACATGCACCTGCTAAACTGTCCATCAAGTCCTCCATTCAGGGTATACGTAATATATATATGATTGTGATCTTATTTAATGCCCTTGAATCAATACATAACCTCCAATTTCATTCCTTCTTGGGTGCCAAGATAGTAGGTACAACACAAGGGCTCAAACTTTCCCCTATCAGACCTTTATACAACAACTCTTGAATATGATTTTTGATCTCTCCATTCTACATGGATGTCATATTGAATGTTGCTTTGTTTGGCAAGCTTGCACCCTATATGAGATCAATATGATGAATCACATCCCTTATGGGAGGGAAAGAACTAGGAAGCTCCTTCTCCACTATATATTCATATCTATCCAATAGGGTCTGCACCTCTATTGGTATCTCATCTCCATCCATTGTTGTCATAACTAATTTAGGTCTCCCAATGATGGCATAACCAATATCTTCTTCATTAAAACTCTTCAAAAAATCTTTCTCCTTCACCACCAACACACTTGGTCCTTCATGAACTACACTATCCTCTTCTTGTATAGGTGAAAGGGTGTATGGCACCCCATCCTTCTCTATCACATATATATTATTCTCCCCATCATGTTTGGCCTTCCTATTGAATTACCATGGCCTTCCTAGGATTACGTGACATACATACTTAGGGATGATGTCACATAGTATTTTATTTTTGTAGGAACCAATGTTAAATTCAACCCAAGCCATCTCATTCACTAAAACTTGATGTCCCTTATTGAGCCATGAAATTTTGTAGGGTGTTGGATGAGGATTCCTTTTCATTTTCAGTTTTTATATCATCTCCAAAGACACAATATTATCAATAGAACTAGAATCTACCACTACTTTACATGCCTTTCCATGTGCTTTGAAAGTTGTCTTGAATAATGCCTTCCTTTGTGGGGCTTCTTTGGTAGTTGGTACCTTGATTAGTGTCCTCCTTAAAATAAAATACTCATCTACCTCTAGAGAACCATGTAGAGAAGGTGAATTCACACTTTCATTGTCCTCCTCATGCGCTATTTGAGTCCTCCTCTCTCCACCATGAGAACTAGATGCTTGTTTTTCTGGGCACTTCCAAGCTAGGTGTCCAAATCAATTGCTGTTAGAACATCTACCTAAGAAAGTGTTATATCCTCTCCCTTGTACACCAAAACTTCCTCTACAACCAAATCTCCTTCCTTGAAAGTTACCTCTACCATTTGACTCTCCACTTTGTTCTTGTTGGCTGCTAGATTCACCTTGTGGCTTTTGTGACTTCCATATTGCACCAAATTTGCCTCTACCTCTAAATTTTTTTCCTCTTCCTCTTCATTTTTTCTCTTTCTTTCTTTTGATTCTTTCCTCTGCTTTATTTTCCAATTGGAAAAACTCAACTTTCCTAGGAGTTGTAAGACCAATCTCATCTTGTAAATTGAATCTAAGGCCATTTAAGTACCTTGTCCCTTTCTCAACCTCATCTTTAGTATGTCTTTCCCTTATTCTCAATTTATGCAATTCCTCAGTATATTACATTATATCCAACTCCTTTTTCCTCAAATTTTGTAGCTTCCTAAAGGTTTGTATTGCATAGTTTGCAAGCAAGAATTGTGTCTTAACTTTGGCTACCATCTGGTCCCAAGAGCTGATCTTTGACTTTCCCTTCTTAACTCTTTCTTCTTGGACATAGTTCCATGATTTTAGGGTAGGGCCCTTCAACTTAGTTTTTGAAAATTTTACCTTCTTATTGTCTTTTATCTCCTAAAATTCAAAGAAGTTGTCCAAAGCATCAATCCAAGCCAAAAATTCTTCACTGTCTAATTTTCCACCATACATAGGAAAGTCCACTTTCAATTTTGGAATACTCTCACCCTTCACATCCTTTAGCATCCTGACCATTCTCTTTTCTTCACGGTCCAATTCTCCATCCTCTTCTTGGACTCCTATTGGAGGGTTCTCACTCTCAAACTCATCTTCCTTCTCACTTTGGTCACCACTGACCATTTATCTCCTCTGATTCTTTTCCAAGGCTATTATTCTTGTAAGAGTTTCTTCTTGTGAATCCTTGTAGAGCCTCTCCTTCTAAAGTAACTGTTGTTTTAATTCCTTGACCTCTTTGGCCATTTGATTACTCCTTAGAGGCATTTTTCTTATTCCCACTCTCATTCACTTCCCACTTCCAATCAGAACCTTTTCTCTGATACCACCTGATGCATGGAAGGGGTGTACTATCTTGACCTCACTCAATTTAGCACAATTAAACCACTTCTTAAGTCTGAAGACCCCTGTAATGGTGATTTTCACTAACATGCTAGTATTTCGAACTAAGTCTCCAAAATGGTGTTTTAAGGAATATATTTTAGAGAAGGCCACCTCACCTTGAAAAAATACCTTTTAAAATACCCATTAGGCTTGTATTCATTATATCTCAAAGATGGCATGGGTTTTTTTTTAACAAAACTCACTAATCTAGCCTACAATGCTTAAAACAAGGCCAATTAGGCCACTTTTACAAATAATATACTAGGAAACAACTTCCCAAACACCTAAAACCTTCACCAATGTCACAAACCAATCACATAGGGTCACAATCAGAAGGTTTTTGTAACAAATCACTATTCCAAGTTGTTCCACTCTATCACTAACCTACCTAGCCTAACACATGAGGATGCCAGGCTAGGGCTTTGAAAAAAAATCCTCCAAGCTCCATCCCCTCTGCCAAAAATAAGTAAAACAATAAAACACACCTTAAAATACCATTCCACTGAGTTTGGCTAAACTACAATGGTGGAATGGTCTGGAAACTACATTTTTGTTCTCAAACCCTTGAAAATGAGGGTTTCTAAGCGGTCTGAGATAAAATTCTTTAAAAAAGCTTCATTTTTGATGAAATTACACTACACTAAGCTCAAATGAAAGCTACAACAATGTAGCAACCTTTCCCATAAGTCTCCAATCATGAAAATATAGTATGGGTCTGTACAAAGTAAGCAAACATAGAAATTGCACAAAATTGCAAAAAAATAGAACCTCTTTTTTCACTTTGTTTTATCACCAAATGATACAATACTCATGCCTTGAAGTTTGTGAGGCCAAAATACTACTATGAAACAATTCTCATCAGTTACAAAACAAGAAAAAACTCAAGTGACTGTTCATATTCCTCCTACATGCAATTTTTCCAAGTTACAAAACAAGTTTTACATTCGTTCAACAACTTTTGCCCAATGCCTGAAAATTACCCTCCATGACACTAAACATAGAAAAATGGTCTTGATTCAACATTATTAAAGCAATTAGGTGATAAAACACCCAAATTACTAAATTAGACACATAAATTTATCACTAAACCAAATTGACCATGGTGCCCCTACACCATATGTTTAGGTTAGATAATCATTATATTCTTAATTCAATTATGAGACACTAAAGGACATAGTTTGTGCATATGATGTGTGAAATTTAAATTAAATGTAATTTATAGTATGATCTATATGTTGAATCAATTTTAAAAAAATTATGTCATGTTTGTTAGTTAGATGTGTTGCCCTTTGGGATTTTGTGGTGGGGTGTTACATGTTGGGATGAAGGAAGAGAGAGGGAGGAAAGGTGTAAGGTGGATAGATTGAGAGAGAGAGAGGAGGGAGGGAGGGAGAGAGGTAGAGAGGGATAGGCTATATAGATTAAAGTAGAGAGGGAAGGTGGGTCAGAGGAAGGAAGAGAGAAAGAGGGGGATTGAAATTTAGAGAGGGAAGGAGGGGAGGGAAGGAGAGAGAGATGTAGGGAGAGAGAGAGAGGTTAGATAGATAGAAGTATAGAGGGAAGGAGAGTGTGTGTGAGAGAGGTCTAGAGAATAAGGGATAAAAAATGAGTGAGATAGAGAGAGAAATATGATACAACTTTCTGATTACTAAAATTTGACCTCCTGAGTACTGAAATTTGACATGTTGATTACTAAAATTTGACTAGTTTTGAAATTTGTGAGATCTTCCAAAAACTAGAATTTGCATTATAACTCCTAGAGATCTGAAACCACTCTCAAACATCCTCAAACTATATACATGAAATATAACTTAAATTATAAGAAAGTAAATTTCCATATGTAAATGTCAACTTATACTTAAATATTTATTTCATGTATATAGTTTCCCTAAAAGAGAACAAGAAGAAAGAGGAAAAAAAGAGAATTAAAAGATTCAATGTACACTAAAATGTGAGGGGGTTATAATGTGCTCGTGTTACGGTGATGATATTTTTAATTCAAAAAACATGCAATTTTTGAATTAAAAACTCATGCTTTTTGAAATTCAAACCATAATACACTCGTGTTTTGGCTTAGTAATGATCAAGCCTAGGCTCAGTAATTATGAACCCATAACGTGAGTGCGTTTTAGTAAAACATGCTCGTGTTTTCACTATTTCAAGATGAAAAAGTGAATTGGCCGCTTTTTGGCCCCCCATCTTTCTGCACCCGCCCTATAGTAACAAAAAAATTATCCCTTTTTCCTTAATTTGGGAATAATTAATATTAAGATGAACCTAACATTACCTTGATTTAGTCTTCTAATGTGTTTTACATATTCACATTAAGTTTGGGGCCCTTTTTAACAAAATTCACTTCATTGTGCCTTATTTAGGGTATTGTAAAGTGTATCTTTACACTTTCACACTAATCTAGGACTTTATTAATTAATTGAGGTTAATTTTTCTTAATTGGACCCTTTAATTAAAATCCAAGCCTAATAAAGTGTAAATGTTGAGGGATAAAACCCAACATTCTTAAATTCCATTACATAACACTTAATGTTTAAAGGTGTGTCTCTTAGGTTAGTGACCAAGGACCCATTCACCACATGGTGAATGTGTCCTCACTAGGTCCCAAGACCCCATTTTCACATGATATTTCACATTTCCCGAAGTGTGTCCTAGGTAAGTGAGCTAGGACCCATTTTCCACATAGCGAATGGGTCCTCACATAGACCTAGGACCCCTATTTGAAATATGTTTTTGGTGGTATTTTAATGATTTCAAATCCAATATTTGATGTCAGGTTGTGATATTTTAATTTTGGGAATTAATGTTAGGATATGTATAAATACATGGTTATTTCATTAAGTTTCACCTAGAATATTTCATGAAAATTAAGAGTATTCAAGAGAGCATTCAAGAGCATTTCTAAGGCATTAAAGAGCAGATTATTGAAGATTATTGTAGAAATCATGGTCCATTTCATCATGTCTAAAGATTTAGTGCATCATGCATTTTTTTGAGCTAATGTTGTGATGTAGCACTCAAGATCCTATTCAGGCATTGTTTATAATCAAGGTTCAAAATCCAGATCTACATTCATTGAGGCCACTTCATGCTAGATTGTAGATTTATCAAAGGTTTCAACAAAGGTGTGGTGAGTTGTACCATTGCATTTATTTATTTATCATTCCTTTCATGCATTGTTTCATTTCAAGATTTAATTACCAAAATGGAGTTTGACCAAGGCAAATCCTTATTCCCTAACAAAACAACATTTTTCTCTCCTTTAATGTGTGATTGCATTTTTTAGGTTAAAGATCATTTGGAGAGAAAAATTACAAAATTTGGAAAAAGTTTCAAAATCATGGAAACTAAGCTATAGGTTTTATTTCCAAGTTTGCAATAGACTCTGACTAGGATCTGAAAGTGCAGACATAGAAGAACAAAACCCGAAAAATGATTTTCTAGGACCCTAGCTAGGTCACATTTACCGTACGGTGAATCAGTCCTCACTGAGGCCCGAGAAACCACTTTTTGCATTAGGTACACAAAATTTCACCTCTTAAAACCTACCTTTTGATTTCTATATTATTTAGGTTTAAATTTTGTTACTCAATTACACATTATTGCTTACATATTGAATGAAAATAGATTGTAAATTGGTTCATCATTTTTTTCATTATAGTGAAACTATTTTCCTCCTTTCCATCTTCAAATCCACCTTTGAATGATATGGAAAATGTGATTCTAGATTAAATTCGTATTGATCATTTACAAGAAGCTAGATATAACAATGTTGAGATCGATTTTATTCGTAGACAAGTTGTAGAAACAAATATTGAAACAAAAATCCCTTGGTCAAAATAAGAATGCTTTTGTTGTTGAAAATGAAAATCCTTTTTTTGGTGAAAATGAAAATCCTAAGTTCATTGTTGAAAATAAAACTCCTTTTGTTGGTAAAAATGAAAATCCTTTTGTTGTTGAAAATAAAAATCTTTGTGTTGTTGAAAGCAGACTTTTTTTGAATTGAATGTACTCTTTTAGATAATATTTAAGATTTCTTTGAGACAAATAAGAATATATGCCAATAGATTATACAAATAACTTTTTTATGAAAAAAAACTATCATTTCGATGTCAACTCATGATGCAATTGATGAGAATGTGAAAAATTGGAAAAGTACTGAAAAATTTAGGCATTTTTTGTGAAACCAAAAAGAAAAGATGAATCACTTAAACATGCTCTATCTACTATTTCTAGTTTCATTAAATCTATTGGAGAGACTAGTCAATCTAAATATAAGAATGTGGCATGGCGAGCTATAACAACTACTATAGTTAATAAAAAAACTTTGGATAAAATAATGTTAAGCAACATTAGTGGAATCCTAAACATACATCCTAAAACATTGGGAAGAGTGGAAAAGAGAAGAGAAAGTATATAAAAAGATCTAGACAACCAATGTTGGAGGTTTAGTGGTCGAATCCCAAGGTATGACATGAAATTGAATATTGAAATCAAATATTTGGTTGAAAAATATTTGCATGATAATACTAGGGTATCATCTTGTTACACCTGTAGCAACCCCATTGTTCTACTCCAAGAAATTTTCAAATTTTTAATTACAAGTGAAATAATTTATGATGTCATCACATAGTAATAAATTTTTTCTTGTAATTCAAATACTATATGCACATCTAAAATGACATAAATTCCAAACTTTCAATTTGTATTGTAAGTGAATATTACAATTATTCCAAAGTAATTTCATATAATATCTCAAGATAGAATTTATTTCATTACAATTTCCATAGAAATGGATATAAGAAAACATAGATATCTCCTTTGAGATTCATCAACAATAGATACACAAATTGGTGTTGATGTTGATGCATTGGTGCATATATTCTTGATTTCCTTGTTTCCTAGTGCATACATTCTAGTTGTCCTAAATACTCGTGCAAACATCCCCAAATGTTGACCACCAACTGATGAGGAGAAGCATCACTTGAGAACTTTCCTACCAACCACATACTCAAATTTTGTCCCCTACACATCTACCATATATGGCAAGATTGCCATACCCTTCGATGAAGAGAATGGCTAGAAAAACCCATAGCAAATAGCCTTCCTAAGCTTATCATTGTGTCCTACAAACTAGAACCTAATCATATGGTAGCTACAACTATGAGTTTGAAAACCATGAAGTAGAATGTCTATACTAGACCACAATGAACTAATAGTGTAAATAGTGGCTACTTACACTACTTTGGCTATAGCTTCTTATAAAAGAGTCATCTCTTAACCCAATATCCTAGCTCGATTTGATTAATGAAAATTCATATACTAAGCATAGAAAATTCCCTTCTTAAGGTAATCTTTCACCCCAAGAACAACCTATTTCCTTTATAATAAACTACAAATAGAAAATTCCCTTCTTAAGATAATGTTTAAACCTAGAAACAACCTATGAACTTCCCATGGTTCAATCTTATGAATAACTTCATAATATATAGTATATATGCATGAGCTTTCCTTTATCATATAATAAATAGTCATAAAATGACTCCACTTAGGAACATATCACATCAAAAAATAATTCAAAAGTATATCCTAGTTAATAAATTACCTTAGTTCAAAGTAACTACCTCAAAAATAAGTGGCCTCGAACATAAGAATAATCAAATCATTAAATGACTCAATCAGAAGCATAGTCTCAACAATAAAGGACTCTCAATTAAAAAATAAAATTTCATCAATGAAAAAGGCTATTCAAAAAATTAAATCACATCAATAAAATAACTTCATGTCAGAGTAAAAAACAACCAATCAAGTAACAATTCTAAATCAATAGGGTTTTCCTACAATTTCTCTAATCATTAGTAATTCATAAATTCAAGTGATCAACTTAATCACATAGGTAAATCTACATCTCGGTATACCCTAATCCCTAGGTATAATCAATAATCATTATTCCATATGATACCATAGGTTAATCACATTCTATGTTTTTATGGTTTCAATCAATAATAAAATTAAGTAATGATCAAGTGATCAATCAAGTATAGACTACCAATATGGTTTGCATGTTGTCTCTTCCTATCCATAACGACAAGTCTTCATACCAACATTATTGCCATGTTTTCTAACCTTATTAACCTCTAGGTTTTTCCTAGCATAATATTATATCAAATACAAGTTACCTCACAAAAGTACTTATGACACATTTATCAAAGAAACTCAAGAAATTTCAATATTTCAATTCTTCAAAATAAGCATTTCATGAAAAAAAATACTTGGACCTATAGATTGAGGGGGAAAATGGACCGTGCATTTCGGAGCAACGAAACTCGTTTGAAAGGGAAATTTTCAAAAAAATTATTCCCGTTCTGGTAATCCTTTGGCTCTTCTCGACCCTGTTTTGAATGGTAATAGGCACTCCAGGAATGCATCATTTTTTGCACCTTGTAGATCTTATCATAGGTCATTGATTCGTGCTTCAGGAAATCATTTTCCATCAACAAAAAGTTGCTACCTATCCAGGAAAACCCTTGTTAGGGTGAAGAAAAGTCCTTTTGACATTTTCCATTCAGATTCTTATAAGACCGTGACAAGAAATCTAAGCCTGATAGTTTACACTGAGATTTTCAATCCGAAGGAGAAACTCGATCCTGGGCAGATGTGGTCTCTGATCAGAAGCTTCCTTTTGATTTTCCTAGCAAAATTTTGACTCCTCATGGAGCTTCCTTCATTCCAAAGGTTTCAAATTGGCACAAGTGAGAATAGCGAATACGTCAGATTCATTTCCCAACAATATTGCATGAAGACATGTAGATTTTTCTCAGGTTTTGCATCTCCAACTTCAGAATGCCCAGCATAGCAAAAAATTTTCAACACAATCACCTACTACGTTCCCTAATAATATAGCCCAAAAGCCTCAAGCTAGCAACCGTATTCACCATCTCTTAGATCAGAATGTGTTTCGTAATAAGGTAAAGTTGATTTCTTCAAAGAAAAATTGTTTGAATGTCCCTGTTCAAAATAATTTCATGCAAAATGTAATTCGATGGTCAAATAGGGCTCAAAAAGGAAAGCAATAGATTCATAAAAAAAAATCCTTCCCTCATTCCTTGAATCCTTCTAATTCAGATGATGCAATTAAAATTTCATTTCCCACATAAGTTTTAGATGCTCAAATTTAGGATCTTAAGGATCATTCACTTATTTGTAGATTTTGGAATTATTTACCTAATATAGAATCTTTGAAAGATCTAGTTTTCACTAATTGGGATGGATCAAATCAAGTGGTCTACATAGATCAGGGCAATGGTTTCTTTATTTTTTTCTTTTCTTCTAAAAATAGATGGATCTAACGCTTGGTGAAAAGGCATGGTTTTTTGAAGGTAATGGTTTATTTACTCAGGCTTGGGTTCCAAATTTCGATCCCCAAATAGTAGTAATGCAATCTGTTCCTTTCTGGGTCCAAATTCCTTCTCTTCCTCTAGAGTATAGGGAGCCTCCTCTTGTGGAAATAATTGCTAATAATCTTGGAGTTTTTGCCTCTCTTGATATGGAATTTTTTAAAAATCTAGGAAATCCAGTCAGAGTCTATGATCTGTTAGATGTTTTGAAACCTTTACCTACTGCAATTTCAATACATTCAAAAAATGGAACCTTCAAGATGTCATTACTCATTGAAAACTCTCAAAATGTTCGTCTTACTTGTCACCTCCTGGGACATTATTCAACTCATTCTTCACAAAAGATAGTTATTCAAGGGAGCTCGCCATTATCTGATCGCAACTTGCTAAAAGATTATAGTCTAAAAGTCATCCCAGCTGGACATCAAATTCCATCAGATCTAGTGGGTACTATTGTTCAAAATGGGTTGGTATGTAATGATGCAGAGGCAAGAAACGGTAAAATAATTGTCCATAAACACTCTACCACTTTAAAGATGTCCTCTCCTCACTCAGAATTTTCTTATGATACAGTTATTTGGGATACTAAATAATGGTAGGGATCTCAAAATTGTTATAAATTTAACTAAGGGGTGGCAATCTAATTCAAAATTTTGGCCTTGGGAAAGATCATTATGCTTATATATTCCTAATCGTACATTATGTAGTAAGCAACAATTAGATGGAATTGTTTTCAAGTTTTTTCTGGGAAAATTCCCAATTTCCAAATTCCAATAAGCAGAAGGTTTCATCAGTAATTTATTATTCGGTGTTGCCTTCTCACTCTACAATTTGCAAGGGAAATCTGGTTTTAAATGAGTTGGAAACCATGAATGATCAAGATAGCTTACATTTTTGGGTAGATAGTTTAGTGAATATGGTAGGTTCAATTTTTTTTGATGAAATTGTAGAGGAAGTAATTAAAGATGAAGGAAAATAACTACAAGATAAAGTGGTAACAGTGAGTAGTGGTCTTAAAAATATTGATTCTAAGGAATTAATGTGGTCTGGTTTTGATTTTTTGAAACGACTTTCTATTAGTCAAACTCCTATTTCTTGTACACTAGTTAAATATCCTGCTAAGAGAGGTAGAAAGTCTAATGTAGTGAAATTGTAGGAAGAAATTGAATTAGGCATATAGTTAACCTTAGATGGTAACACAAAGAAAAGATTGAGGGGATTAGGATGCTCTCCTTGATCAATATGAAGATCATTTTTTGGAATGTTAGGGGATTCAATACCCTAAAAAAAGATCCCAGGTTAAACAATAAATCTATTCTTGAAGGTTTGATATAGTTATTTTACAAGAAACAAAGCTATCTAAATAAAGTTATGAAAGTATAGTTGCTAAGTGGTCTAATTGGAATTCTTATCATTCATCAGCTCAGGGTGCTTCAGGAGGCCTTTTAACTTTATGGAATTCTCAAATAGTTTAGATGGAGACAATTTCTACCACGACACATTGGTAATTGGTGTGTGTTACCCATTTTGATTTAACATTCTTATTGGTAAATTTTTATGCACCAAATTCAAATGTAGACATGCTAAAACTCTAGAAAGAGATAAAGATGATCTTTCATCAATCTGGAGTAGAAAAAATAATCATGGAAGATGATTTCAATTCTATATTGTCTCAGCATGGAAAGAAAGGAGGTATTATTTTACCTCATAAGTCAATTGAAGATTTTAGCATGTTCGTTCATGATAATGTATTATTAGATGTGAAACTGGAAAAAGTGTTGTACACATGGACAAATAAGAGGTGAGACTTCTGCAAATTTCAATAAGATTAGACAGATTTCTAGTCTCATCAAACTGGATAGTTGATAAGTTTCCATATATGTCACAAATTCTCTCATGGACTGGCTCTAATCATTTTCCTATGTTATTAAACATTGAAGCCTCCTCATCTCCTAAAAGGTGGACTGCTTCATTTAAATTTGAGTAAATGTGGTTTAGACATAGTGATTTCTTGTCACTCATGAGAACATGGTGGCTACAAGCTCCGTATGTGATAGGTTCCATAATGTTTAGATTTTGTAAAAAATTGCAGTTTCTGAACATTAGGAAAAATAAAACAATGGAGCACACATGTATTCAATAATATATTTCATCAAAAAGAGGTTGTGTCAAATCAGTTAGCCAAAGTAAATGAGTAGATTATAAGTCATGGTTTAACCCCACAAACCTATAACCTTCAAAAATCTTTACAGGAAGATTGAGAGGAGTTAGTGTTACGTGAAGAGTTATATTGGCGTCAGAAGTCATGTGAGTTGTGGCTTAAAGAGGGTGATAAAAATACAAAGTATTTCCATATATCAACTTAGATTAAAAAAGCTAAGAATATAGTGTTCCACATCCAAGAAAATTCTTTGGGTAACTGGTTAAAGAGCGAAAGTGAAATTCAGAAGGAAGGCATAAACTTCTATTCAAATTTATTATCTTCACCCAATCAACAAGAAGATGTGCATAAAGCTAACACTGATGAATTGTTGCAATCAATTCCAAAATTAGTCACTCAACAATATAATGCTCATCTTAATAAACCTTTTACTTTGGAGGAAGTAAAAGAAGTTGTTTTTCTCTCTTAAAGCGGACAAGGCACTAGGTCTAGATGGATTTACAAAACTATTTTCTCAAAAAAGTTGGGATTTTATAGGAGGTGAATTGCACAATGCTCTGGAAGAGTCCCAAACTGCCTCATCAATGCTTAAATAGTTTAATGTGACTCACATTGCTCTAATTCCGAAAGTAAAAGATCCTAAATCTTTTTATGAATTTTGACCTATATCTTTATGTAACACAATTTATAGGATTTTTACCAAAGCAATCTATCTTCACTTGGTTACTCTTATCCCAAAGATAATATCAAAAGAACAAGGAGGTTTTTTCCTAGGCAAAGAAACATTGGATGGTGCACTAGTGGCTCATGAGGTCTTACATTCTATAATGGAGCACAAAATACCTTCTTTTATCATCAAGTTTGACATGATGAAAGCTTATGATAAATTTAATTGGGCTTTTTTGATGTAAGTGTTGAGAAAGTTTGGATTTTCAGAAAAGTGGTGTAAATGGGTACTATCTTGCTTAAAAGGAGAAAAAAATTCAGTACTAATTAATGGTACATCCTCGAAATTTTTTAGTTCAACTCAAGGAGTGAGGCAAGAAGCTCCCTTATCACCTTTTCTATTTATAATATTAGTTGAATCTCTTAGCAAGACAGTGAAAAGAATTCATTCTTAGGAAAAGTGGAAAGGTATTGCAATCCCTCAATCTCATCTGTCAGTAACACACTCTTTGTTCTCTAATGATACATTATTAGTTGGTGCATCTAAGATTCAAGAAGCCATGCAAATGAAATATGTTTTAGAAAAGTATTCAAAAGTGTCAGGAGAAAAAATAAATGCTGCAAAATCAAAGATATATGCATTTCATCTTAAGAAAGGCCTTCAAAAGAAAATTATTAAGATCCTTGGTTTCAAACAAGCAGATTTACCATGCAAATATCTTGGAATTCCCTTCTTCTTTGGATCAAACAAAATTTATTACTGATCTACCATTATTCAAAGAATCCAAAACCGAATAGCCTCCTGGAAGGGAAGATGGTTGTCTTTATCAGGTAGAATCCTTAAATTGATAAAATCGGTAATTGTTGCCAATCCCAATTATTTTATGTATGTGTTAAAGGCTCCAAAATTAGTAGTATTGTTAATTCAAAAGATAATCATGGATTTTTTATGGAAAGGAAATATTGATGATAAAAATAAAATTTCTCTTTTATCACTTCAAAATTTGTGTTGAGAAATCAAAAGGGGGTGTTGGAGTTCACGAATTAACAACTAGAAATCAGGCTTTAGGGGAAAAACTACTGTGGCAAATGTATGTTAAATCGTAGGAAAAATGGTGCCAGATCATGCAAACTAAGTTCCTAGATAACTTAGAACTAGAGAGAATATTTACAATCTCAAACCCTCCACAAGGATCAACAATGTGGATCTTCTTAATTTCATGTAGAAAACTAATATTGCCATACCTCACTTAGGAACATTCATGGGGAGGTCACACACCTTTATAGTCATCATATAATTTGTGTGATGTCAAAATGCTTCTTAGTACAAGTTGGGGGGTTAAAGCCAGTGATTATTTTGACAACATAGAGGTTAGTACGAGGAAGGTCAAGTGGAAAAATTTTCACAAATTGAGTGTCCAATGGTTCAGAAGCAAGAGGTAAAAAGTATTCTAGAGCAGTGAAGAATTTTTTTTCACAAAGAAATGACAAATTGATATGGGCACCATCAAAGTCTAGAAATTATGTAGTAAATTGTGGTTACAAGGAAATATCAAGTCAAGGTGTTTCAATTTCTCCTTAAAGAGCATTGTCATTTTGTTGGGACCCTTCAGTACTACCAAAGGTAGGTTGTTTCTCCTAGTTGGCTATTAAAAAAAGGATCCTAACAAGTGACAGATTAGTCAAACTTTAAATAGCAGGACAATTTAAATGTGTTTTGTGTGAAAATGAGAATGAAGAAATAAATCATTTATTTATTCATTTCCCTTTTACCTTCCAATGTTGGTCTTTTATTAAAGAAAAGTTGAATTCGTCTACTCCGCTTCCATATAATCTAGGGGATTTATTTGCGAGTTGGCTAGTATTGTATAAGTTAGCATTATTTTCTTACATTTGGAAGGTAATTCCTTTTGTTGTTCTATGGTCCACTTGGTGGGAGAGAAATCGAAGAATCTTTAGGAATGAAAAAATGCAGATAGAGCAAGTCATCCAAAAAATTGAGTTTTCAATAGGAGAAATAGCTAATGCACATGTTTTAAAAACAAAAAATGTAAGCTCTTTGTTTACGGATTGGGATTCAACAACCATGAAGAATTGGATCAAATTAGTTCTTCCATTCAAGGGAAGTTTGCATAAAAATCCATTACCTAGAGTGGAGAGAAATAAGATACATTGGTCTCTACCTTTGGAAGGTTTCTATAAGATTAATTTTGATGGAGCCTCAAGTGGAAATCCAGGTATGTCAGGTGTTGGAATTGCAATAAGAGATCATAAGGGATTTTTAATGTCAACAAAGTCAATAAAATTACGTAGTGGTACAAACAATCTTGTAGAAGCGCAAGCTTTATTTCATGGCTTGCAACTAGCACTTGATTTACAAATTAAAGATTTGAGAATAGAGGGAGACTCTTTAATCATTGTAAATACTTGCAAAGAAAGGAAAATTGTGTGTTGGTGAATCAGATATGTGTTGGAGCAGGTTTTGTTGTTGTTTGACAAGTTCAGAACAGTACAGATAAAACACACATATAGAGAGGGCAACTTACTGGTAGATAAACTAGCAAATTTTGGGTGTGATCAAATACAAAAAGAGAAAATTTATGCTAATAATGAAGAAAAAATGATCCAAGACTTACAAATTTTAGTTGAAAGAGAAATTATTGTATAAGTCATAAAGTTTGTAAGAATGTTCAAATTATAAGCATACACTTTTAATCACATGGTTAATTTTGATATAGAGTGTTAAGGCTAAAAGAATAATAGTTATCACTTGAGATTCAGTGAGTTGGTATAACTCTGATATGGACAGATTGAGGAAAAAGCAACACATCAACATGGTTCTAATCAAAGCAACTTCCAAATGTAAGCAAGAATTATTGAGATTGCATCAGCAGTCAATACATTACCATGTGATAAACTTGACAAGTACGCGGATTAGTGTGTCATCATGCCTAAGTATAAATATTCTCACAGAATGGAATATTCTACACAACTTGGTTTTCCAGAACATAAATTAATTTAGCATGCTTTAATCCTTGGGGAAACCACTTCACACAAATAAATCTGTTGGGGATTAGAATTATAAAATAAAATTTCATCAAGTCCAAGCTGACCATATCCAGGGTATGTGTTACTCAACATGTGTCAGTTCTTTGTAGGTATTCAGAGGATTGCAAGGATTTTTGAGCATTTAACATCTATTCCCGAGTCGCTAGAGGACAATATGGCATGTGCTATGAATCAAAACACACATGAGGTATATTAGAAAGCAATAAATCTAGGAGATAAGCTTTTCTTTCAAGCAATTAAATGGCAGAATAACATTGTAGATCTCAACAGAGTTAAGAAATCAGTTAAAAAAAAAGAATAGTTTCCTGTCTATAAGAAGTAAATTAAACATACTATTTTGTGTAAATCACATTACACAAATATGGCTCTTCAATGGTGGGTTCATATTCAAGGTTAACATATTTCTAACAAGAGATAGTAGGTTTTATGGATGCAAGCCTAACACTTTCAGGTATTTTTCATAACACAGTAAAAGGTTGTTCCACATAGTTTTACAAGTGTTGTCCGAACAAAGGTGAATGAACAATTTGCAGACCTACTTGTTGATAATATCTCTATCAAAAGATATCTATGTGCTATTGTCTACTTTTTTCTTCCTTTCATTCGATATTCCTCTGTTTGTATTATTTTTTCTGTTAGCTCAGTAAGAGGTTCTAATTACACGACTTCTGGTCATTGATAATAGATTAATCATAAATACATAAGCCTCTTGTTTCTGACAAAATCACTATTGGGACATAATATCTCAAGGGACCTGTATAAGTGTTGTGCAAGCCTTAGGAAGAAGAAATGAAATTCATTCCAAGGAATTATCGTGCACCTTTTGAAGTGCAAGCATGGGCAATACCTTTCTCTAAAGGGTTGGGTAAAGAGAAACTATCTTACATTTTTAATACTGACTACATTCTAGTTTATAAAAGTGTGAAAGACATAATTAAAGATGAAATTATGTAGCCTTTAGCACAAAGGATAATCTTTCCCTCCAATTTAGTATCTATTTTTGTTAGTAATGTGATAGACTTGAACCAAAATTTCTAAGATTTGTAGAAGATATCAGACATTGTTATAAAAGAAGTTTTCCTCCAAGATAATGCATTACTAACAAGCATTCAGAAATATGATTTCTATTATGGAGAAGCATATGTTGGAGGAGTCTTTCCAGGACATTTTTTGCATCATAAGATAAGCTTCCAAAATATATATACAGGAATGAGACTATCACTGGATCATAACACTTCAAGCTACTTATACAGGGAGCTGAAGAGGTATCAAATTGAATTGGGCAACAAAATGGTAAGAAGATTCAAATTAAAATACCATGCCATTTCATTCTTGCTTACTCATAACTTCCATCAAGCATCAATGCTCAAAATCCCAAATCAAATTCAACAAGGAGATATCCAAACTAAAGAATCAAATGCAGATGTAGGGAACACCAGAACAAAACTAGTAACACAAACAGGTTGTCCAATTCAAGGACCACTGTATGGCTAACCTATTATGAAAGGGAACCGACCAATAATACCAAATATAAATATCATAATAGATTCAAAGATTCCACCTTCAGATTAGTTCATGTACAGAGGTAGAGAAGAAGCCAGTTGCTCGATCCAAAAAATCCGAGGAGAAGAAAAGAAAGCTTATAATTTTGGTGCCAGATGATAATAGAATTTTGCTCCTTTGTAATAGAAATATACATACTTATAGCTAGCATGGACTTAATTTTTAAGAATATTCTAGGTTGAATCTGTCAACCTAATGCTAAATAGTACAGTTGACATTTTGAATATATTAACAAGTTGTTATCACAACAAACTATCTATTATGAATTATGTAACCTATATTTTATTATAAGATAAAGTCAGCTGATACACCCTTTATTTAAAAAAATTAAAAATAGGTATTTCATATATAAGCTCTATCTTTGTTATAGTATTTAATACTATCTTGGATACCTATTCCATAATATGGAATATATAGAAATATCAGACAAGGAAATACTTTTCCTATCTAGATTTTTCATGAAACAATTAAATACATCCAAAGAAGAAAATCACCATATTATGATAAATAATACACATTTTTTCAAGCAATTAATCAAAGTTACTCAATCTTTTCAAAGTATAAAAACATAAAAGTGTAGAAACCACATGCATGTTTAACACTTAATTCCAATTTGAACACATTGGTTCCCAAGCTCAGTCAATCCAAGAAAATATTACCAACTCTTCTTAAACTCTCCAATTTCACTCTCAAAAATTTCTCTTAAAACCTCTCACAACTCTCCTCATGAATAAGCTCTCATCTCAAAACAAGAATATCTCAGGTAAAAAGCAACAAAATGCAAGTGAAATGTGCATCCAAATGATGTGATCCTCTCCCCTATTTATATAGAAATATGAGACATTGTTTCCTATAAGAAATCTATGCTATGACATGACACTTATCATCTCTTAATATTGACTAAACAACTTATCTCAATGGGTGGTAGCATTAAAACTCAATAATCTGCAAAACAAAATAGGTCACTTAAAACAAAGATAGCAAGAATGCATTCTAGAAATGCAAGGTGAATTATGAAATAGGGCAACTCATAACATGTGAGCTTCTACTTGACTTATTCTTCATTTTACTTTGTCTTCCATCATTGGACAAATATTTTCAAATTAGACTTCTAATGCAATTCATTTTTCATAATCTGGCACTACCTTCACCTTCTATCATGCTTTTAGTGTTTATAGCTCTATGGCCAAGTCAATGAATTTAAATGCATTCTAAATATCTTTCATAAAATCTTGAATGAGTCTTATACACTTTCCACGTGTCTTCTAGTATGTATTGTGTTTTATTTTCAAGCTTAATGATACATATTAAATGTCTCTAGCACTACTATCATTGTTTCCTATTTGCATTTTCTTGAACTATACCAGTTTTATAAGGTAATGGGAACTTATTCTAAATCAAGTGTTTGTTTCATGCATTGCTTACTACTATTGCTAGCTTAATACTTAATTACATGCTCTTATATGGTCATGCCACATAAATGTGCCTTCATTTAAATGCATTCACTATTTTTTAACCTCTTTACAATACTAACTTGTGCTATATATATTTATATGTCAACTGTCATTATTTCCTTCCAAGGTAGTGCCTAACTATTTTCTTTGATTTCCTTTAAAAGTGCTTATAATATATATAATAACACGTATTGGCAAAGTATATAATATATATAATATATATGGATATATATATATCTTGATAGATATATATATATATATATATCAGTATATATATTTATATAGTTATATTAACATTAATATTGCATATATTAATTTCCTTTAAAATATACATTTAAGTAGTTATATATATATGTATATACACATATACGTGTTTTTTAATATACTGATATTATTATTTTAATATTCAATTCAAACACATATAATCACATTCTTAGTGATCGATATATATATTGAATTGTATACATACATATGTGTGGTATATGTCCACTCTATTTCCCCATGCATGTGACGTACTCATGTAGGGGTTATCATTTTTTACACACACACACACACGCACGCATATCATCGATTAGTAAATATATAAAGAATAACTCACACATATCAAATAGACTCAAACATATAACCCAAACCAAGAACATCCACAAAACAAGATCATAACCCCTTATAAATCATGCATAAACAAGACTAAAGGTTACGCACCAATTCTCAAGCCGACTCGACTCAACTTGACCTACAAGAAGTGTGTGTGTGAAAAATTTGTTAGGTTCATTAAGGGTTACTTGACCAATCGCTTCTCCTAGGTGATACTTCCCCTCCCTTTTAGAGGATTCAATCGGTCTTTGAATCCATCTTAGTACAACACCAAGGTAGTTAAATGTTCATAGTAAATCCATTTTCAAGAGAAAACATTTGTACCAACAAAGAATTAGAATGTTCATATTTCAATGCATAGCATTCCATTAATTTAAAACATATTCATTTTTTTAAAATCAATAGCATCTTATTGCATATTCACATATTTCATTCACCTAACAAAACATATTGAAGTCAAAATTTACATTTATCAACATTTTCACTCATAATGGTAAAAGTAAAAAGGTAACTATGAAACGGGGTGTATAAACACCTCACTATTCATTTACCACATACTATTACTTTTATGAGTAAATAATTTTTTAATGCATGATTATATTTTGATGAAATTCAATGGATAAATGGAATGTATGAATATACATAGTGGTGAGTTACTTTTTGAATGATTAAATAATATGTATAATTTATGATGAATATGATTTATATGTATTAGTTGATTACATACATTTTTCACTAAGCTGGATCCAGGAAAGGTTCAAACTCTCCAAAGGGCGATGGAGAGTATCGCCCAGGAGAGGAGGTTGGTATGGAAACCATTGGAATCTCTATTCAAGTAGGCACGCATACTCACTTGCATAGGCCAGAGGAACCTTGTTCAATCTGTTAAAGTTTGGTGCTGGTAAGTGTTAAACCAAGTTGATAGATTTTTGGTTGATAGAAAATAGGATGTTTGTCTTTAATTATTTTTTATCATTTAGTTAATTTGAGTAGAACTGTTAAAACACTTGTGATAAGTATTAGATATATATTTTTGATGGAATATATATATGATATGTATATATATTAAATATATATCTATGTATATATGCAATGACACATACATATGTATATATGTAGGTATGAGCATACATAGATAGTAATGTCTATGTATACCCATACGTAGATACATAATACATATGCACATATTCACATAGATATATATATCATTATATAGATATGTTATTATGTTTAAAATGATGGTAATATATATATTAATATATACATACTTATATAGTTAAATAACCAATATATATATATATATATATATATATATATATATATATATATATATATATATATACATGAATAATATTATATGCATATTATTATTGTTATAAAAATTTGCATTGGAATCCATATTATATAGTGAGGATACCATCCGATATGGTGGTGTAAATGCCATGCATCTAAAAATATTGGAAACCATTTATGATGGATGTTAAAAAAATGTTTCCCAACATAGGAACATACTTTGAAAAGGAATAGAGGGTAGAAATGCCATGAAGGAAAGTTAAAACAAAGTTTTAAAACACCATGCATATCATATGAAATGAATATTTGACCAAGTAAAAAGAGCATGTGATATATCTATTTTGAGACATGACTTGGGTGACTAAGTAGGAGGGGGAAGTTGCATTTGATTGGGAATTTTAAGTTCCAAATATATGAATTTTTGTGTTGTTAAGAAAATGCCAGAAAATGCAAAAAAATTGCACCCAACAACCAAGTCAATGTAGGAGGAAGTAGAGTTGGTTTTTTATTTTCAATGCAACTAAAAAATTACATAGCTACTACCCATGTCTAGAAGAGAATGAGAGATGTGGCATTTGCAATATTTTATTTTAGTAGCTGATCTCCCTCCTTTACATTATGTAAAAAGAGAAACTTCTCTCTATTTTGTTGTTCATTCTGAAATCATTTTTCATGCCTATTAGTTTGAGAGTAGCATATTTGTGATTTTAAGACTATTGAATAGATATTTTAGTGTGAGGAATGGCTGATTTGAGAAACTAGGATCAAAGGAGGTAGTAAGTAGAGCTATTTTGCATTAACCAAGGAGTTTTAGGATACTCACTTGGAGCTATATTATTCTAGGAATTCCTGTAATATCTATTACTCTATCTCTTTTATATTTTCAAACTAAGTTTGAATACTATTTGAAAGTATTTGTGCTATCATTATGTGCATGCTATTGTTATTAAATAGTTATTAATCCATGTTCTTTTAGTTATACTATATATAAGTTGGATTAGGGAATTTATAGAGTGTGAAAACTAGCTATCTTGATTATATTACTTGATTATCATGGAAAAGAGAAGATATTATAGTGTAATATGATAATATCCAATAATACAATATGGTATTTATATTTTTTGAATGGGTTATGTTGATTGGCAATGAAAGGGATTGAAATCATAGTAGAAGTATGTTATCAATACTATTTATGGAATGATTTTATTTTATGAATATCTATGTATGGCAGTTTAACCATGGGTGAAGAAACTACATTCTTGATTTATTATAACCCTTGAAAGTAGGAGGCTAGTTCATTCCCTAGGATTAGGGTACACACTTGAATAAAAGGAACATGTTGGACCCTAAATGATACAAGTATATAATAGGGTATTCAAGTGATTCTATAAAACCTATATAGTCTTTGAAGTCACTAAATTAGGCTGTCATCACTTTTGATTAAACCTTTCTTATGAATGTTAACCTTAGGCTTAAACTAATAGAATATTTATCCACTATTGAATAGAGTTTCCAAGTCGAATAAGGATGGTTGAATATATGACACTGCTTCATAGAAAGTGGGTTTATTATATATATGATAGCTCTAGCTAGAGTAGGAGTATGAACTACTACTTAAACTTAGCTGGTTTACTATGATCCAGGTTTTCATAGCTAGTTAATAGAGTCATGCCTAGCTAGAGGGTATCCATAGTTGTATGGTGAGAAAATGGATATGTAGGAAAACCAAGAGATACTCAAATGTGAACTATTGAGGTTTTCATACCAAACTCTTCCTTAAAGGGTGTTGGTGTTTTTTCCAACTAACCTCTGAAATTCCCTAAAGGATTCCCAACCATTATATTCAAGAACTACAAAGCTAGTTGTCAACTAATGGGTAAAGATTTTTAGGCCCTTACACCTACTCTTTAGGCTATGTCAGACCAAGGAGGGTATTCCTTATTGTGTTCATTTGATATTTAATTCCTCAAGAACACTTCAACACATAGATTTGTTCCTACTAGTTGCAAACAAACATCACTCATTAAAGGTTTGGATGGCCTCTACACAAATGACCATTCACTTGCTAGGAAAATGAGTATATAGGAGACTTACATCGCATAATGAATAAGGTTTGCATAACTAGTTTTCTAACTTCGAATTCATGGCTAGGAATTTCACTAATTCATCACATTACGAGAATTCCTAGCAAATAGGTGAGTGCCTCATCAATTGGGCAACGAAGTTAGACATGAAATACTCTATAATACACAAAATATTTAACCCTGAAATGAATGGACTATTTTCATAATGCATTACATTAATAAAACTCACAGTATTTAAAGTATTACTTCTTACTGAATCCTTTGCAAATTATCATAGACCTATGACTCTCTTCAAGTATTTAATTAACTCTTTGAGCTAAAAAATTGAACATAATCATACATTCAACTAAACCATTAAAGATAAATGAAAAGATAATTGATATTTTAATTTATGATCTGCAATGAATGTACACAAGAGAGCACATAATTTAATTTTACATATTTTTTTTGATATCAGTCATTTGCATTAAACTATTTAAGACTATTTCATACAAAACTCCTACCCAAGACAATTAGCTAGCAAATTTCATCAAGGATTTTGCATTGTATTAGTTCACTGTACATGCATTTTACCTAGACTGATCTAGACTCACAATTTTGACCCTTGTAATGAGCCTTGAAATCCCTTTTATAACCCAAGGGAGCAACAAGCATCGGGCTCATTACAATTATATTTAAAAAAAATTCATTTCAGCACAAAATTGGATTTCATTTCAAAAACTTCCCCAAAGGTGACTTACAACAATTTACTAAATAGGGGAAACCATAATCATAACAACCATCGAGAGTGGTTTCCAACCACTAACAAAATTTTCATGTCACATCCAGCCAAAACACAACAAAACTATTACCATAACCAAAATTCAGAACCCAAACACACTCTCCATCGCCTAGACCTAACACCAACATCAACACCATGGTACATGCACCCACTTCGGGTCCTTGGTACAATGGGAGGAGAAATAAATGCCCCACCATCATCTTTGTCTTTACCAGGCATCAAACAGTCATGTCCAATGGGGGTTTTCACAGAGCCGAGAGGCACCTCAAGCACTTCTACCCCTAGGAAAACTAATTGATTCAAAATCATAAGGTATTTCCTATACCCAGAATCCATCTCAGTCTCATTGGTAGATGAGCTATTAGTTGTGGCAATAAGGGATTGTTTCTACCCATAAGAAGCTTTTTCGTACCTAATATTCCTTTGCACTCCCCACATGAACCTTGTAGGCTCCTTTTCTTTCATATTTTTCATTGTAGTATGAGCTCCCAACACATGGCCACCTCCAACATCAACCGACATAGGATCCTTTCCATGAGTGTTGTCTCTAAACTCATATTTTGAAATTGATACAGCCACATGAGTGCATTTTTTTTGCACCATGATATCATCATGAGGCTTCTACAATTGTAACCTCAGAAACCTTCATACCTATAGTGAGGAAGCAACAGGCTTGCCCATCCTTCCTAGATATGCAAATTTATAGCTCTTACCAGAATGATTACGACACTCAAAACAAACACAAAGAAATTTGGTTTCTTATTGCAATGATGATGATGGAGGCCTTCAATCTACATTTATTGAGTGAATTGGTGATTTCAATCATCAATTTTTAGTAAAAACCCACACGTGCAAACAAGCGATTGATCATTGGCATCCACTTCATCACTGTTAATATGTCAGGTGCATAGGAGTTCACACATTATGCTTCATGATTACCAGGAGTTAATTACTCACACACATAGAGATCAACTTGAACCCTCTTGAAGGATATATGTTATTAATGCTCACTCTTTGTAGAGCACCAATGACCATCATATGCGTGTTTCTTGTTTTTGAATATCAGGCATAGATTTGTTGATGAGGTCGTATATCGAACAATCCTCACTGAATTGATTGTGTTTGAATTCTCACTCATATATTTTAGCCAATAAGAATCCAGCCATCCTGGCACCCACTACATCACATAGGTTCCACCCACAATTTATCACAATCAGCAATAGGTAGCCATGTGTCAAGCTTCTACTGACCCTGCTGGGTTTTTCACATTATTATTTAAATCGAGTGGGGTTCGCATGGAATTATGGAGATTAACTCTCAACACCGATCCTAAGCCATTGGTCCAAACTAGTAGGTGGTAAGCCACATAGTGGATACTAGGCCCCACATCCTTAGAAGGACACACATCATCTATCCATGAGCCTCATGCCATTTAATCAGTTGGCATTTGAAACTAATGGGGTCAATGGGGAATGGTGTAAATTCATTCCAATCATCATTAGATCTCACAACTTGCTCGTGCATCTGAGTTATTTTAAAAAGGGGGTCAAACTAGGCTAATGATAATTTAACCCTTGGGAGAGCACAACGTATGCTCAAGTCATTTAGGAAATAAATTTTGGCTTGACCTTGGAAAAATGTGAAACAAATGACACTAGAGGTGACCGACACTCTTAGACAAAACAAACTGATAAAATAATGCACTAGAAGGCTCAAGTCATTACTTAAAAAATTGGTAATAGGTTGATCAAGTCAACTCAAAATTAGAACGAATGAGGGTTTAAGAGAAAAATAGTGAAAAGAGGGTTTTAGGCATAAAACAATTCTCCATCCTAGAAGACAAAATCTTTAGAATTCGACTGAAAACCAGATAACATTAAAAAAAATAGCAAAATTTTTGGAGCTCCATTTGTGGCTCATGCTCGAGGACATATACCCCCAATGGGTATAGAGAGAAACCAAATCTTAGATTCAAATAGACTAGCCCAAAACAAACCAAGAGCTTGTTCAGACAAGACAAGTAGACACAACATAAAAGAAACACACCAAACCTATATACATAATTTACATGATTGTACAAAATCTCCCCTATTAAGAAAGCTCATCCAATCCAACTAGCATCAATTTTTAAGCCTAGTGTTTCAAAACCTTCCAAGCTTTGGAACTCATCCTTCCTTTTATCAAAGATCTTTCTTTCACATACTTGCATTGAATGAATACTCATACCAGACAATTCCCAACAATCTGCATCATTATGATGCGTGCCAATGATCCCATAGGCCTTAGAACTTCCTTGTTTACTAATCTTAGGCTTATCAAGTTGAAGTGAAAAAAGGAAACATCCATATTCCACTTGATTACACTCGCTCTGCATATCAAATTGAAAACCTTCAAAAACACTACGTAGTAGATTAGGGCAACAATCTCTTGGAGCATCGTAAAACATAGAGACAAATTCAAGAAATTCTTCACCCTACTTCACATAGATGCCATCTTTACTAGGTGGGAAAAATCCATTATGATATCCCATAGGTGACGAACGTCAGCAAAGAATCCAACCACATAGTCTTGTTGGCTAATGTCATATCCCTCATTACATGGCTGCCCCACACATGAGCCCAATTGTCATTCACCGTTGGTGAGTCCTAATGCCAATCAACAATCTAGATATGCATCAAAATATGTAACTCAGTCATTAAATATTGAAACTCTTCCCTTATCAATGCACATATCCTCCTCCAAGCATTTGACGTTAGACTCAACATTTACACATCGAACATTGCCACTTTTGTCCTTATACCCTTCATCAATTTCAAATTCAAAGTGCTCTTTCTCAGGCAAATGAGATATTTTCAGGTCACCTTCGTGGAAGAAACTATGTTCCTGGGAAAAATATTCAAGGGATTTTCTCTCCCCCTGAACCTTAGTCTCACTGTTCATAGTAGTACAAGAAGTGAAATCTTCATGAGAATTCTCATCAAAAAAAACTTGCTAGTGCATTGTTTTTCCTGCTCATAATCATACCTTGACAATACATTCAAAGCATCATCTAAATCCTCAAAGAGTGGATTATCCCTATACCAATAAGGGGAATCATCATTATTAACTGATATGGATGATGGTGCATCAAAAAGCGGATTATCCACTACATTCATCTTCATTAGGGAATTTTCTTTCGCCTTTGTATGAGGATGTAAACCTTGCAAACTATCATCACATTCCAAATCCTTGGGGATTTCTGATTAAAGGCCCAAATTCATTTGGTAGGGGTAATTATATTCAGAAAAAGAAAAACATGACTCAGTATCATCGAAACTACCACAACATGAGAATCCATCAATAATAAGAGTGCATTTAGACCCCTCAGACTAAATTTCATAGTTTCTACTATCAATATCTTAATCATGGGTGAAAGACTAAACATCGTAACCATTAGAATCATAGCTACTGACCAAATAAATTAATAGGGTAATCATTCGTAGCTCGTCCAACTCTTCATCCTTCAATACATCCTAGGAGCTTGAATTATACACATTATACCCTTTATTACAACATGGGTCATCATCTCCATTACTATTGTAATGACCTGCCCATGTATCACTAGTGAATAAGTTGCAATCATTAAATTCTATGTCATCTTCTTCATCTCTTTGTATTATCTCTTGCTTTGTCTCAAAAGGACCATGACCATCATTATTGAGGGGCATTTGGTATTGTGCATGATTTCTCTCAATTCCTTCTACTAATTTTATCCAATCAATAGTTTGGCTTAGAATTTCAAGCTTCAATTCCTTTTGCAACATACTCATACCTGATCAGTATACCTCACAAAACAAGTCAACACATATTGACTCTTTAGGCCTGACACTTTCTGGTATTTTCAAAAAAACATCAACAAACCGTTGGAACAAGTCATGGGACAATTCACCTTGACCTCTTTTTATTTCACATAGTCTTTTAGCATAAGAGACATGATCGACTTTACTTGAATCTTGTGGAAATTTCACATGCGGCTCACTATGATTTTCATATTGCAGTGATGGGGAACATGGAATAGTAGAATTTTTATCTTCTCATAATGGTTCCTTACTCGATGATTCATTGACTAAATTTTCACAAGATGTACTAGATTGACCAACATTAGCAGCTAAGAATCCCTTCATCATTGAATACTTCAAATTATTTTCAATGTCTATAGCAATTTGGTACGCTTAGAGTACTATTGGGGGATTTTTTTCTCTCAATAGACAGCACATCTTTCTATCAAATTTACCTAAATACACAAACAAACATTCAACATCATTTGGTCGTATATTCTCAAGGATCTCCCTTATGATCTTTGAAAATATGAGATTAAAAGAAAGGACCAACTCATCCTCCTCTGTGTGGATGTCCATAAAAAAAATTCTCACTAGGCTTGGGTTGACGGTCTCACCAAATTGTTCCATGAATGCTAACTTAAAGTCATATCAGGAGTGTATTGAAGTAACTGGTAGAAAGGAGACCTAGTCCCTTGCATCTCCTTTCAGAGATTGAACAAACAACTTTATGACAACATCTTCAAAATTCAATTTAGAATCTCCCGTCATATCAACAAACTCTTGTAGATTCCTACTTGCTAACTCATCCTTTGCACCATTAAACTTAGGTTCCTTTTATTTTATTCTAGGTGTTACCTCATTAAGATAATCATGAATATTACTGAAATCTTAAGCACTATATCTATCAGTACTAAAATTCCCCTGACATGGCAAATGATGTCTATTATGTATTGTTGCACTCATATTTATATCAAGTTATACCATTTGATAAGGAAATTTTCTTAGCCTTTGCAAGCCTCACCAAACTTTGTCAAAGAATAGTTCAAATTCTCTTTATACCTAAGCTCTCAAATTTTTTACAATATAATCTTTTGTCTATTTTTCTTAGGATTTAAAAAATACACCATGCTTCTCTATCACAATTCATGAATTTCACATTACATTCTAGAAACAGGCAACATTCAACTAGAATTTACCTCTATTAGTGATTCTTCACTTAATTGGGAACTAATTATATTTCTATTCTTGAACATTTCTCATAAAATACTTGTTGAACCATGAAATATGTCTACGAGAAATACCTAGAAAGTTACAACAACTACTGAACTCCTCTATGACCACAACTTTGCAGATCTAGAACTCCCACATGTTCTTCATCGGGTTCTCAATCCAAAGTCAACACTTCCTTCACATAGGACTGAACCTAAAATAATTATTGTAAGTGTGGAATAAGTAATGAGTAAGTAATAGTAAACAACACCTCTTAAAAAGACATTATATCAAGAGAATTAATAAACATTAATCTAATTAAAGAAATAAAACTCTTGAAAGCATCATATTTCTCTCTATCTCTAAAGATTTATTAAATCATAGGGCTCTCAGATTTTGTAAGCATTGTGACTATTAAAATTCCAATTGAGAGAATGAGATGCTACTAAATATAGTATATCTAATCTTATATTACAATTAAATGATATTGATGCTACTGTAATCTAAATTGACATGAAACTTGATAAAAGAAGCTACTATAAATTATGTTGCAGCTAAATGAAAAGCCTTGGTATTGATTCTATGCTAAAATTCTATGATTAATGTTATTGATAAATGATAAAACGCTATTCCTAAAATACTTGATTGCACAATCGTTATTCCTGCAAAGTAAGTTTGCACAAAGTTGGATCTGTTTTCCTATAGAGAGGGGTTGTATTTATAGATTCCCGACAAAATATTTGTGAAGGGGCAGCACAACAAAGGTTTGGATTCAATCTTGAGGAATCAATGGTGAAGGATGAAGGATTTTGAGCTGATTATGGAGATTGTTCCTGCCCACAAAAAAAATCAGCCAGATGATAGGAAAAATACATGGAAGAAGATGAACGAGTTGCTTGCAAATTTGTCTCCAAATTTGCCCATGAAGGTTGAGATGAATTAAATTAGACGTTTAATATCTAATTTGGTAGGTGGATATGATTAGCTATAAAATATATCTTCCAATATGATATTTTAGATTTATTCAATTTAGGAAAAGAGGATTTTTAACTTAATAAAACAAAAACTATAGAAATCTATGTTTATTAAATAAATATGGAAGAAGTATGATAATTAAATGAAACAAAGAATTAAATTTGTGTATTTAAATTGAATGAAATGGCGTGATTAAGATGGAAGATAATTAATAGAAGAATTTAATAATGATAATTAAATAAAACAAAAGTATTAAATTTATTTATTTAATTTAGATGAAATAATATAATAAAGATATAAGAATTAAAAGATAAACTATATAAATAAATATTTCTATTTATTTAATAGTAGAAGAATTAAAGGTTAATTAATCAAATAAAATTGAATTTAATTAATTAAATTATCCAGACCATTTTTAGGTGTATACATTTTGCCCCTCTTTGAAGTGATGTGTTTACACATTGCTTCAAAGAAAATTTTGTTATTGTTGTTAGTATCGACAAAAAAAAATTAGATATGCCCCAAACGTTGATTTTATGATGATGATGGATATATGCCCCCTCAGGAGATAAATTGATGAATTTTTTATTTTTTTGGATTTTTGGAAATTTTCAAAAAAATTACGATTTTTCATAATTTTCTAAAGATTTGATAATTTTTTGATGATGAAATAATTTATCTCCCGACAATCAGTTTGAAAGATGCCTCTGTGATGAATTATGAATTAATCCTCCAGTAAATTTTAAAAAAAAATCCCACCAAAATCCATTTAATTACTTTTTAAAAAGTTAAAAAGGGGTTAATTTGAATTCATTTGTGCAATTGAGTTTCTAAAAATTTGAGAGAGAGATTTTGAGCCATTTGGAGAAAAATATCAATCCCTTACCACACTCATTGTTTCAAGTGTGTGCATCAACACAACCGCTCAGCTGCCTACGGAGCTCCGTTACATACCCGTGTACCTCCTTGTTTTTCATGCATTTTGAATTTCGTGTGTTTAAATTGGCTTTTACATTTTTGAAATATTTTAGCATCTAGATAGCCCGCAGTAGCGCATAGGATTGTAAAGTGTGTAGATTAGAATAGTGCATAGGTCAAGTTTATTAGTGCGTTGGTAGGTTAGATCAGAACATTAGTAGATTTAGCACATGGATGAGATTTTGTAGCACATAGATAGGTTGTAACGCCCTGCCACGCAACCCCATAAGACACCACTACTGACAATAAAAGATCAATTTTATTTTAAACAAAAATAATAATAACATTAAAGATAAGTAATCAATTAATCAACATAAATATATCATATAAAATCAACCTAGTCCCATGGAGTAACATGGTGCGCTACTTGAAATGAACCCAAACCAACTACAACACCAAATGAAACCAAACTAGATAAAATATAGACACGTGAATAAGAAATAATATAAATATAACATACATCCCAAAGTGAATAGGATAGATTAAAAAAATCATGAATAACATATTACTACATTAAAATTTCCAAGTTCATAATTACATTCGTCGAACATATTTTCACAAAGACAACACAATGAGAAACCCATATTACATTGCAAAATTGCTTCCCTTATAATATTGGGAAGTGTACATCAAAATCTAGAACAATACACTAATGAAGAATTGAATACATAAAAGGTACAATCTTCCTCCGAGTGAAGCTTTGGGATCACTGCATATGCATCCACACCACGATCATCACTTGGGGACCCAATGGGTGCTTTGCACATTTCCACCTGACCTTGTGAACCCGAATGAACACCCTAATGCAAGGAGTCGATAAGAAAGAACCCTTGTCCAAAAAGTCAAAACATAAAGGACTAACACCACACAACTCAAGACCACATACAAACATAGCAACAACAATAATAAAATCTCTAGAGGTAACAAGAACAAGGGAAAACAACGGGCACCATGAGATAGTGTCACTGCATGACCTTAAATGGATTAACCAAACTACCTAACACTAGGAGCCACCTCCATCAAGGTGGATTAAGCAAACTACCTAACACTAGGAGCCGCCTCCATCTATGGTTAACCAAACAACCTATCTCAAGATGTTGCCCCATGGGGTGACTCATGCAAAGCCAGTTACCTTTCGTGGAGACAAGGTAGTGACCTTACCAACCAAGTCTTCCCACCCATCCTTAGCCTTTGAGAGTACTAACGACAAGGGTGAGGTGCATGTTTTTATTCTTATTATGTGTTAACTAACCCAACCCACTAGATACATTAATTAGGTTATCACTTATTTAAGGAAACTCTTTCATGGTTGACCACTTTTACACTAGCCCTAAGAAGAGCCACTCTCCCCTATGGTTACCCCAAAACCAAATACATGTTAAAGGTGTACCTCAAACCTCAAAAAATAAAGGCATTCTTTCCAAAATGGTACGCATGAGGCATGATCATCTCGTGACTACATAAAATATCAAAACTTCTAACACAAGGAGGTACTACCCATACACAAATGCTCAAGGTAAAAAGATAGATAAAACAGTGCAACATCAAATGCACAACGACAGGATTTTTCTTAGCCTCTGGAGGTAAATAAACATCTACCCAGGAACCAAAATAACACGTGTTTTCTAAAAACATGAAACAAATTAAATCAAGTTCCTAGACCCACAATAAATAGCTTTTCACAAATAACTAAATAAACAATTCCTTTTTATAGTCAAAATAAAACTCTTTTAATGATACATTAATCCAATTAAAACCATGTTTCAAAGAAATATGAACTAGAGATAAACAAACATATCGTGCACAAATAACAAATCCATCATCTAAAAATCACTTAGTATAAATAAACAACTATAAATCAATTCCAATCCAAATTATAATACTCATGGTGGAAATAAAGTAATTTAACTTAAACTATTAAAGTAATTATAAATAATTTGTGACTATTTTAGAAACTACTTTAACATGTATATTTATTTTTTCAAATTAGAAAATCTGAATTTCTTCAATTGTTTCTAAATGTAATTTAATAAAGAAAAACTACATTTTCTACAATTATTCAATCACACAAATATACTTCGGAAATAAAATATTTAATCTTAAACTATTAAACAATTATAAATAAAATGTGTATATTTTAATCCTACACAATATTTATTTCCTGGTTTTATTTCTTTTTCCCAAACATAATATTCTCTAAATCTTATTTTTCCACGATTGTTAAATCTAATTTGCAAAAATCATTTCTAAATACAAATTTAATAAAATAATATTTAAATTTGAGTTTGAACAATTTAATTTTGTTCTTTAATTCCAGAATTGAAAATTACATTTAAATTTCCACAATAGATTCCTATCAAAATATATATATGCATATATATATATATATATGCTTGCCATAAAAATCATATTAAATTTAAATTACTGTTGAATATCAAAAACAAAATTAAAGGAATATCTATCTATTCAATACTCATGTATATATATATATATATATATATATATATATATATATATATATATATATATATATATATATATATATATATATGTATGTATGTATGTATTCTAGTTATTTAAAAAATGAATTTGAAGTTTACTGTTTTATTCATAGAGCACATTAAAGATATAGAAATAAATAATGAAGACCCATATATATATATATATATATAAATGAAACTAATAGCCACTGTTTACCATAAGAAGAGGGGACACAACCTCTTTAAATGGCTGCACACAACAACCTTGTGGATGCTGCACAACCATTCAAGGAGAATGCGCTACCCCTAAAGGAAAATCGAGGGTCAAGGATGGTACACCTATGGCGTCAACATCCCCGCCACCACAACAATACCAAAAGCCTAGGTGACAAATTCAATCCGCTGATAGAAATTAGGAAACTAAATACAAAATGTGAAGGCAATGTATATATATATATATATATATTCTATTTAACATATCTTCAATAAAATAATCATTGTAGCTATAGATTCTCATACAGAGAAGGCGTATATGCTCAACATTGGCGAAATACAAAATCCAAAGCGAAGAATACAACTAAATTAAAAGAAGAAGATCTCTGGCAATTAAAACATATAGAGAAGATGACTGAGAAATAACAATAGATAGATCAAGGCATAGACAATTTAATCCATACTAAGATTAAATTCGCATATGCTTTGTCAGCCATTATCACAAATCTAAAATATTAATTAACAACACTAGATAGGAAATGGGGGAAACAAAATCAAAATACTAGAGATGACAATTACACATCAAAGATTCCACCAAACAATAATTTCAAGCCTCACATAAAACATATTGAAATTTTCAAATTTACAATCTTTTATTTTCAACAAAAAATTATAAATATATTCAAGGATTACAGCACTACCTAGAGTCCTACACTTGAATTTACCTCAGAGATGAATTTTTGCATCATGCATATCCAACCAACCACATTCTTCAACACATTCAGAGATCCGCAACCTCCAAAAGAAATTTTGAATGACAAAATCCAGCACAATATATAATTCTAAATTCCTTTAACTATTTTCAAAAGAACATAGGCAGAGATTGCATTTTCCAGAAAACTTCAAAATTACAAATTGGAGAAAAAATGTTGCTTTCCTTCTCTGTCTCATTTTTTGAATAAAAACTAGATTTGATATAAAATCCACAGAAGGAAAAAATCAGAACATTACTAAAATTCTTGCAATTACACTACATGTGGAAAATATCCACTTTCCTTCAATTTCCATTTTACTAATTTTCGAATAGGCACTTTTCCCAAATTAACTAATTCTTCCAAAAATTTAAACATTATAATTCCCTTTAAAATTTAATTAACTTTCTAAAACAAATAAATATTATTAAATAAATAAATCAACATTTTAACTCAAGCAACATTTAACTTTAAAAAAATAATATTAAATTAACTACTTGATAATACAATTAATCATAATAATAATTTTAATGACTTAATTTAAATAACCCATAAAACAATTTATTAACTTTTATTTATTTAAATTAAATGATAATCACATGATAATTTAGTTCTTGCAATACTAATAAAAATATTAATGGATAAAATAAATAACACTAATGCGCACATTTATTTTGTAAAGTAATTGATGCCATTTACTAACAATGAAATTTAATTACTTACTAACCACATCGAAGAATAATATTTTAATTTAAAGCAATTATTCATCAACATAGCCATAGTCGAAAACCTTTAATAAACATTAAAATAACCAAGAAAGTAAATAACTCAAACAAAAATCATACCCACACAAATGAAGTATGGATATAAGACATAAACCACAATGACTAAACCACGGACATAGATGGGGGTAATTTCTTATCAACTACCTAACCACATCAAACCATTGGGTATGTAGGGCATGGTCAAACCTGACAATGTGGGTGGAGTCGACACCCGGTATCTGTAGTTCTGCATAACACCAAACGTCGAACAACATATACATATACATATAAATTTGTAATCAAACTCATTGTGAGAGAGAATTATGGTGAGGCAGGGTGCTCATGGATGACTGATGCAACACCATCTCCTTCACCTAAATCATATATAGTAATCAAAATCTAAACACAACATCCTCATCATAACACAATCAGTAACACCATCATAAGCATAATTATCCAACACATTTGTTCAAATATCATAAGAAAAGAAATAGAATTGTCTGCCAATCCGAAAACATGGTGAAATATATGTCTATCAAAGTATCAAGTATGCATCAAATACACACACAAAGAAATATCATAGAGTATTAGTAACATGAGAGACACGACAACCTCTTCCTCTAGAACTAGGCTTACTCTAATAAGCCAGAAAACAAATAAGGAAAAGGTTGTTGGATGCGGAATGTATCCTCCCATGTCGCTAAAGATTCATCAAAATCAAATGAAATGTCATCCCAAACCCATAACATCAAGTAATCGCAATTCTTTCACAAAAAATTCATAAGGAAATAGCTAATCATAATAGGCATAGTACTAAATCCATATGATGACACCTAAACAAATTGTTCCAAACACAAATAACTACATATCTTGACATAGAATAAACAACAATAAACAATGTCATAATCATCCAAGTCATCTGAACTGTCAACCAAACCAAACCAACATGGTGAAACAACCACCATAGAGTATCAAGGTACATAATCATAACATAAAAGTAGCAATCTAGCTAAGCAACAAAGAAGATTCTACATCCCTCCTACAACTATCGAGCTACCCACTACCCAAAAGAGGGAACTCCTCTGAGTCCTCATCTGAGTCCACTACCACTTTCCTCGAACTGAAAGGCTAAGTACGAAGGCCCTCCTTCTCTTGCTTGGATAATATCATTGGGTCTGCACCCAACTGGCCAATATCGGATCACGAATGGCTTCTTCCCTTTAGTTGTGTTCTTTGGCTCTTCTACCTTTTTCCCTTTTTTTACCTTGAGCCGAGCGAGGGCCTAAGCCAAGGTCTCTCATTAGGGTGCAAGGTGGGACTACTAGTGTAGGATTCTCTTTAATGACCACCCCTTTTCAACAACCTTTCCTGCCTTTCCTTTCTTCTTTTCAGACTTTGATCTACCCATCCCTGCACACTACAGGGGTAAATATTAGACTCAAAACAAATTTTAAATCTCAACAAACCCTAACTTAACATATATTTAAACACTACACCAATGTCCATAATGTATTCCCCAGTAGGAATGATATCGGTGCATTGCACACTCCAACGAGGGTCCTATCATTTCTTCTTGTTTTTACAACATCAGACCAACAATGCCTAAAGACAATTCCCTGGAGACAAGCGAGACCACCAAAAAGAAAATAAAAGCATAACTCAAGAGTACAACACCTAGGTCAACGTAATGGGCTCACACGTATCCAGAGTGGCTAGTGTATGAACCTAGGATCTGATACCATGTTGTAACGTCCTACCATGCAACCCCATAAGAAACCACTACTAACAATAACAGATCAATTTTTTTACAAAAAAAAAACAACAATAACATTAAACATAAGTAATCAATTAATCAACATAAATATATCATATAACATCAACATAGTCCCATGGGGTAACATGGTGTGCTACTTGAAATGAACCCGAACCAACTACAATGCTAAATGAAACAAAACTAGATAAAAGATAGAAGCATGAATAATAAATAATATAAATATAACATACATCCCAATGTGAATAAGATAGATAAACAAAATCATGAATAACATATTACTACATTATAATTTGTAAGTTCATAATTACATCCGTGGAACATATTTCCATAGCTATAACACAATGAGAAACCCATATTACACTACAAAACAACCTCCTTTATAATATTGGGAAGTGTACATCAAAATCCAGAAGAATACAATAATGAAGAACTGAATACATAAAAGGTACAATATTCCTCCAAACAAAACTCTGGGATCATTGCATCTGCATCCATGCCACGATCATCACTTGGGGACCCAATGGGTACTTTGCACATTTCCACCCGATCTTGTGAACCTGAAGGAACTCCCCTCGTGCAAGAAGTTGATAACAAAGAACCCTCCTCCACAAAGTCAAAGCATAAAGGACTAATGCAACACAACTCAAGACCACATACAAACATAACAACAACAATAATAAAAACTCTAGAGGCAACAAGAACAAGGGAAAACAACGGGTACAATGGGAGAGTTTCATCGCATGACATTACATGGATTAACCAAACTACCTAACACTAGGAGTTGCCTCCATTAATGTGGATTAACAAAACTACCTAACACTAGGAGCCGCCTACATCTACGGTTAACCAGACAACCTATCTCAAGGTGCCGCCCCATACGATGACTCATGTAGAGCCACTTACCTTTCATGGAGACAAGGCACTGACCTTACCAACTAGGTCTTCCCACCCATCCTTAGCCTTTGAGAGCACTAATGATAGGGGTGAGGTGCATGTTTTTAGTCTTGGTATGTGTTAACTAACCCAACCCACTAGATACATTAATTAGGTTATCACTTTTTTAAAGAAACTTTTTTATGGGTGACCACTTGTACACTAGCCCAAGAAGAGCCACTCTCCCCTACAGTTATCCCAAAACCAGAGACACGTAAAATTTGTACCTCAAATCTCAAAACATAAAGGCATCCTTTCTGAAACGATACGCTCGAGGCATGACCATCTCATGACTACTTAAAGTATCAAAACTCATAACACAAGGAGGTACTAGGTACCCATACACAAATTCTCAAGGTAAAAAGATAGATAAAATGGTGCAACAACAAATGCACAACCACAAAATTTCCCTTAGCCTTTGGAGGTAAATAAACATCTACCTAGGAACCTAAATAACACATGTTTCTTGAAAACATGAAAAAAATTAAATCAAGTTCCTAGACGCACAATAAATAGGTTCTCACAAATAAATAAAACAACAATTCATTTTACAATCAAAAGAAAAATCTTTTAATGATACAATAATCCAATTAAAACCATGTTTCAAAGAAATATGAAATAGACATAAACAAACATATCGTGCACAAATAACAAATCCATCATCTTAAAATCACCTAGTATAAATAAACAACTATAAATCAATTCCATTCCAACTTATAATATTCAAGGTGGAAATAAAGTAATTATAAATAGTTTGTGACTATTTTAGAAACTATTTTATCACAGATATTTATTTTCCCAGATTAGAAAATCTGAATTTCTTCAATTGTTTCTAATCAAATTTACTAAAGACAAACTACATTTTCTACAATTATTTAATCACACAAATATACTTTGGAAATAAAATATTTAATCTTAAACTATTAAACAATTATAAATAAAATGTGTATATTTTAATCCTACACAATATTTATTTCCTGGTTTTATTTCTTTTTCCCAAACAAAATATTCTCTAAATTTGTTTTTTCCCTGATTGTTAAATCTAATTTGCAAAAATCATTTCTAAATACAAATTTAATAAAATAATATTTAAATTTGAGTTTGAACAATACAATTTTGTTCTTTAATTCCAGAATTGAAAATTACATTTACATTTGCACAATAGATTCCTATCAAAATATATATGTGTGTGTGTGTATAAGTTTGCCATAAAAAGAATATAAAATTTAAATTACTACTAAATATCAAAAATAGATTTAAATGAATATCTATCTATTCGATATTGATGTATATTCACATATATCTATATATATATAGTCTAACTATTTAAAAACTAAATTTGAATTTAACTATTTTATTCATAGAGCACATTTAAGACAAAGAAATAAAATAATGAAGACCCATATATATATAAATGAAACTAACAAACAAAGTTTACCGTAAGAAGAGGGGACACAACCTCTTTGAATGGCTGCGCACAACAACCTTGTGGTTGTTGCACAACCATGCAAGGATAATGTACTGCCCCCAAAGTAAAATTGAGAATGGGGGGTGGTACACCTATTGCGTCAATATCCACACCACTACCACAATACCAAAAGCCCTGGTGAAAAATTCAATTCGTCGGTAGAAATTCAAAAACTAAAATACAAAATGTGAATGAAATATATATATATATATATTCTATTTAATATATCATCAATAAAATAATCATTGTAGCTACAAAGTCTCATACAGAGGAGGTGCATAAGCTCAAAATTGGTGAAATGTAAAAGCCAGAGCGAAGAATACAACGGAATTAAAAGAAGATCTCTAGAAATGAAAAATTATAGAGAAGATGACTAAGAAATAACAATGGATAGATCAAGGCATAGACAATTTAATCCAGAATAAGATTAAATTCTTAGATGCTTTGTCATCCATTATCACAACTCTAAAATATTAATTAACGAAACTAGACACCAAACTAAATTTTTTTAACTAAATCATCACTTTCAGGCTCCTATAGCGATTAAACCGTGAGGAATTTGAAGATGATGAAAACTAGTGATTTGTGACGTATTGTTTATAGATTCTAAATATATGTTTTTCATTTTTTTTGGAATCAAATTCCACTTAATTTTCCATCTCCTTCAAAAACTATTTTATTTAAAGAAACAACATTTTTAAGTAGTGACGCTCACCATATATAACATAACTTTTTTTATATGAAGGATAAAATTCTAATTTTTTTGAATTTAAATTTGTAACTATGATATCTATCACTTTCATTTGGTTTTATAGTTTTTTATTGAATATTTTTCCCTTAATGAAGGTTTGAAGTCAAACCAATAACAATTCAGACATAGGCAGACCGTATAAAACATAACTTTTTCTATATATATCGAAATTCAATTTCATTTTTTTACTGGATCAAGGACATCAATACCTAGCAAGAACATATTTTTAAGAATTTTATTTTGATAATCTGCTATTTTTCCAGATGTGCAGAATAGAGAGCTTGATTTTTAGTGAAAAACCTACATTTAATCAAACTAAAAAAAGAAATACATAATAAAACCAAAACATACTAAATTTATATTCATTGGATAGCTCGTTCTGAGGAATAGCATTATTTAGTTGGGTCTATGAAGTATCCTCCATTTTAATCTTGAACCCAAGCTTCGAAGGGATAAATTTTGGAGATTTTTAGTGCCACAAGGGGAGAATGGGGGAAAAGTGGGGTTCTAGCGAACCCCTAGGGCTTCGCTTGATCTAGGGTTCATTCAAACCCTAGTTCATTTGAACCAGGGCTCATTCAAACCCTAGTTCATTCCAACCCCATTTCCACAAGCTATTTTTTTTACTTATTGTTTCGAGAAATGTGAGACCCGACATTAAATGGGTTCGATGGAAGGGGGTTTTATCGAACCCCATTTCGGTTCACTCAAACTAGAAGTTCGTTTGAACCCCGAAAAACCAATTTGTTTTGCATGGGGTCATTTTTTGCAAATTTTCCTTCCTCACTCGAATTATAAACCAATTTTGTGGGTTCACCCCAATGATTCCACCAAACAATAATTTCAAGCCTCACATAAAACATATTGAAATCTCAAAATTTACAATTTTTTCTTTCCAACAGAAAATTACAAAAATATTCAAGGATTAGAGCACTACCTAGAGTCCTTCACTTGAATTTTGTAATGCCCCGCCACGCAACCCTAGAGGAATTTTCAATTCGCTACAAAAGTGTACTAATTTTGTTTTTATTAAAGTGCATTAAACAAACATGTTCACCTATAATTGACAACCTCCCATAAGGCTACGTAACCGAGATTACTTAATTCCCATTCACATACATTATCTAAATTACATTGCAATAAAAATCTCAAGTAATGACATACATCTAACATAAGTAAATACAAGGTAGAATAGATTAACCATCACATAATTCCATTACATTATTACAATCCTCATTCCCAGAATGAGTAAAAATACATAAGTATAATAATTACAAGATCCACCTCATAACAACAAGAGGGGTAAATACAACTGATACAAGAAGAATTACAATAGAACAAGAAGAGAATAACAATATCTACAAGCCATCCAACTGGATGTCTCGCTTTCACGAACTGGAGAACAAAGGGGGACCCAACGGTTTTGGTGCATTTTCCACCCAGCCTAGTGGTACTCGAAGGCCCACCCCCCATGCTAGGAGATAGTAAAAATACAACATGGACAAGATATCTACTACCTCTAACCAAAGGCTGACTAATAGAACTAACTGACTCAACCATACATATGCACAATATAAATCTAACACTAACATGGTCACATTGCTTCCAGTCATAATAAAATCAAGTGTGCTAAAGAAAACATATGCACAACATATACTCAAGGTTATCCTAGATAGAGTGTCATCGCAAGGTGCATCATGAGATCTCCTCTGGGCATCCTTCATAGGTTTCGGTAATCCTTGTGACCTCAACCGAATCCCGGCCCTCATACTTACTCAAGCGGAATCAACTACATTTCGTATGGACAAGCTAGTTGATCTTGCCATTCTAGGCCTTCTCACTCACCCCAAGTCTAAACAAGCCCTTGTGTCTGCGAGTGAGGTTAAGTTTTATCTTTGTTAATGTGAATGCATCCTAGTAATCTAAGTACTTTGCTTTAATTATCACTTCTTAAAAACACTTTCGAAGGTTACCCGGTTTACCTCTTTGGGCTCCGACCCCTAACAAAAGCCACTCTTCTAATGGATAACTGTAATGCCCAAAATTAACATTAGGGAAAAAAACAACTAACAACTTTTTTTTTTTTGAAAAGGAGCCATTAATCACTCGTTATATGCTATATTGTGTTGCGCTTGTTAACTAGCTACATGCACCAAACGATGTAGGCCAAGTAATGAGATCATAAACACGAAGCTCGATGGTGGAAAAAAGAGTATTTAAAGAGGGGGGTGAAAGAGGAGGCCATCACACACAAATACAAAGTTTATAAAATTTACATTAGCATCAAAATTCGAATTTCAAATACATAAATATTTTTAATTTATTCTAATTATAAAATTTTAATATTTATTTATTTAATTATAATTAATTTAATTATTTACTTTTCTTTAAATAAACAATTCCTTAAATAAATAAACAATTAACTAATATATTTGAATTACACACCCTAAGAAATAAAAGTTAATAATAATTATAAGAATGGGAAGTAGCTTATACACAAATAAATATACATTAACTCTACTACATATTAGATATTATTATTTTCCTTTAAATAAGAGAGGGGGGAAGATATTAAATAAAGGGAACTATTATTTTATTTTATATTAAAGGCTCCGTAATATTACGTGGAGCTCTTCCTCTACACTTATTCTTATATAAAACTATTAGATTCTCTTGTAAGAATAAGGAAACATATTCTTCTCTCCTTTATTGAAGGAGAATTATATCTAAGGCATTCCCACGCTGGTTTCTAAATGCTTAAGAGAAATTCGCACAGGGAGAGCATGTAAACTTGGAGAACAATGGTTGATTGATATTTATCTACGTTTTCGATAAAGCACATATGCGATATTAAGGAAGTCACCGTTGACGTTAATAAGAAAATATTATGCATTACACGTTGAATGAAAGGGAATTAAGTGGAATAATACTAGATTGAACAAAAAGAATACTTCACAGAAATATTATGATTGCTTGGTAGGTCTGACATTAGATCAAAATTTAAATGTACAAGCCGTAATACATCTTTATTGCATTTGATAAAAAACATTTGGAACCGGTATTACTGTGAGTCAAATATATATTTATCCTAGGGGGAAACAATACTGAAAAATTTATAAATTTGTCTGTAACATGATGATCATTGGGCGAGGCAGAGAGTTTTATGAACTCAACGTCAAGTGGGTAACAGCAGCTATAAAGGTGATTTTCCTAGGTGATAACAGTGGCACGTGAAAGGTCCACTCAACCAAGCAAATGGCATACAAATTAATTTATATAATGTATGAAGCATCAGGATTGGTGGGAGGAAACGTGGCAGTTTACTAAAATAATAAAACTAAATTGAATAGCGTTTCGCCTCCATTTCGAAATATGAAGACAATTAAAGGAAACTTAAACAAAATGACCTAAATCGCTAAGGAGGCAGAGAGCTATGTTGGAAGAAGTCGGCAGGTTTCAATTGGAAGAGTGAGTTTACATAGGCATGTTGGCATCATTTTTCACCAACTTTAGTCGAGGTTAGAGTGCCAAATCCAAGGACGATTTAAGGCAGAACTGACAGTAATGGTGGAGAGGCATGCAACAATTGAGAGCCCAATGCCTCGAACCTTCCATTGCTCGAATAGTCTCCACGCACAAGTAGGGGCAGAACGACTGGCGGCAGGGGGATCGTGTTCTTGCAGCCAAAAGGTCTCAGACTATTGTCGTGCCGATTAAACATTACATTATTTTATTTCTGTTTTAGTTTGCATAAAATGTGGTAGAGATTTACAGGAAGAGAGGCGGCCAGTTCGGTGAGGAGTTACACCTTCAGTGAGGGGGAAATCCTCCATAGAGGTTGCGTCCTCACTATGATCTTGCGTGGAGAGATGGATATGACCTTCTCCACCACTGCTAATACAGTTTTACTTATTTTTGTTTTATCTACCCTTCTGCATTAATTCTTTCCTTATTTTAGATGTAGCTCATTTATTTAAGAATGCCCATTAGGAGTTCCTGATTTTTGTCTTATCCTAGAGTGTAGCAATGAACGTTTTGAACTTCATTCTATAGCGATATGATTTTTCCATAGAACAACTTAATACTTCTCCCAAATATTTCTTATTACAGATCTAGCCGAATTTTACCTTGAAGTATGTTGATAGCTAATGTCACACTGTTGTGTCTGTTTTTTCTTTTTTATTTATATATATATTCTGAGTAGTAAGAAATATTCTGCTTGTTTTTTATAATTTTTTTTTTTTTGTTTGAATAATAACTAGCAAACCCAATATTATACTTGCATATATCTAATTTGCAAGAATGAGCAGATTCAAAATAATGTACAATATTGTAATGCAAGGGTAAATAAAAAAATTCCTTAAAGTTACATATTTATAGTAATAAACAGATTTTCAAACAGTATTTACTTTGCACAACATAAGGAAATGATCTTTTCTTGACCTGTATGTATCGTTCTAATCTTTCACCTAATTTTCACAGTAGTGGATCTATAAAACACAACTTCTCTTTTCTTTTCTTTTTGCAAAGAACAACAATCCTAACTTTATTTTAATACAAAACAACAAAAGGGTAGGGGTTTCAATTTCTCAGTATGCACATCTACATAGACCTCAAATAATTTTCTTCCATATTCCAAGTACATTTAATCACAGGAACAACAGATAGAGTTTATTTATTTATTTTAAATAAAATATGCAGCTACTCATTTATTTACAGATACATGAAAGTCTTCCTTCTCCTAACAGAGCAATAAGGTGTAAAGCTATCTTTTACAAACAGAATAATAGAGTAAAATATTTATTTTTCCTTTTATTTTCTACAACATTTACTATTCTAACTCTTCCATCCTTACTACGTAGAGTAGCAATTTTCTTTCCTTACAATATACTTCATACAATAGTTACATATTAACAACAGATTATCACAAGCTCACTATAATAGCCTATCATGGCTATGGCATTTAACTCCATGATGGAAAATTTCTCCAAAGGATAGTACTAACACAGATCAGCAAGGAACATAGTTATCTTCAAGCAATGAGTTCTTCAAACCTACAACTTTACAAGGCACAAAGTCTCTTCTATAGGCCAATGGGAAGCTCACCTCCCAACCTTTGGTTGGAAAAACCAACCACCCCTGAGCTAGGAGGAAACATGGGAACTGGGCACAATCATGCAACCCAAGTAACATTTAACACACAAAATACACATAAAATTTTCACACCCTCCCAAGGGAAATTTCACATAACAAAGAGTTCATTATGAACTCAAAATGGGGAATGGAGGGTGGACTACGCAGTCCATTTTGGGGACTCAAAAGTAAACACCATGGATAACTATCACAAGTTCAACCCTTCATTATCAACCCTTCTTTCACATCTCCTTATCCACCCAAGCCACCCTTCACATTTCACAAAACATATGGGTACTCATACCCCTTTTTTTTTAAAACCTCTCCTTTCTAAGGAGGAATAATATGTCCCCAAGGAGGTTCCTACTCCAACCATTCCCTACTTGGGATGCTCTACCCAAATTTGGGTGAGCCTATCCCATCACAACCCTTTTTCCCCAACAACATACACAAGAACAAATTTTAAAGGAAGCATTTCAAAACACATGAATACATTTACATAACTTATAAATTTGATAAAAATCACAAGAAGCAAAGGGGTGTGGTGGTCCTACCTTCAATCCAAGCTTTGGAAGAAATTGATGACAAGGAGCACAAATCCTCCTCCAAGCTTTCTCTCCTATCCCCCAAGCCAAAAATTACAACTCTAAAACAAAACAATGCCCAAGAGAACCCCCCAAAACCCTTGTTCATGGTTTTCTATATAGGAATTCAAGTTTGAATTCCTTGGAATGGGGAAGTGACACTTGCCACTCACCCATTCACTCTCCCAAGCACATTCACTCATGTGTTCTCACACATGTGTGAGAGCTTGGGAGTGGAAAGGGACTAGTCCCCATCCCACTTCTCAAAACCTTAATTTCGTCAAACCTTTTTAAGGCCTCAAAAAGAGTGCCCAATCATGGAATTGACTTGAAATTTTGAGCTAAAAAGGTACCTAACCCATAGGTACTTGACCTAAGGACCTTAAACCCATAAAAATATTTAAAAAACATATCTTTTCAACCCCCAAAAAGTGCCCTAAAGTTCAAATCCGAGTTTGTCCAATTGGATGGACAACTCACCATCTAGGTGGGTTGACATGGAAATAAAAATCACTTACAAACATTCACAAACAACATTACAAACAAAATACATTACAAAATGGAACTATAGTCCCTTCATATGGACTATAGCTCGGTTTCACGGGTTAATTACTCAGGGTTACCAAAATTACCTCCAATTTCCATTGACCATGGAAAGTGTACCTGCACACTCAATTCACACATTAATTCATCTAATAAATCATATTTTAAAACAATTGAATCAACATTTCATATACATAAGTTTTCATTCAAATAAATCATATATCAAAACAACTGAATCACCATTTCATATACTCAAGTTTCAAAATTTCACATAGCATATATATATCCCATATCATAACTGGAAAATCACTAATCACACATCATCTCTAATTCATTTACCTAAATTTCAAATTGCAATGTGGTTCATTCATATCACATATTTCATTTGTTCATCATTTAAAAACCAACTTGAACGACCACAGTAACTAGCATAAAATTTGGTCAACCATCACAATAAGCTAACTAAGCATCTAGCCTACCTATAGTCTAATTATCATAAGAATTCAAATGTTTAAACTTCATAATCAAACCATCATAAAATCTCAATTGTCTAAAATATCATGTCCTAAATGGTATCACCAAACATAGTTAATAGTACTAAAACTCAAAATAGTTTAAGAAATAAATATATCATAGAGGTGGACCTCACAATAACTCACTACTCAAATCTAGACTCCAAGGGTGACTCAAGTGTCATAGAACTGAATAACTTAGTCTCTCCTAATCTAGGAGATGACAAATAAAGAATCTCACTCCAACACTTGGAGGAAACAAACTCATACAACACTACCCAAGAAAAAATGATCATTAACTAACATGGGAATGACCCACATTCACTGGAAGACTTCTCAATGCATAACACATTTACCCGTTCCCAAAGCATTCACTAAAAGGGAAAATAATATAATAATGCATTGATAAATAAAAACACTATGTTTGGATATATTGAATCCATATTTCTACTTAAAGCATCTCGCAGAAAATAAAATATTATCTTTCTAAATCTTCACTAAAACACAATAATTTCTTCATTAAAATAAATATTTTCACATTGTAAACCTTTCATGCTTAGATGCGAATTTTCTGAGATGCGAATTTTCAACACTATAATCTATAATAGTGGTTTAATAATATTTGAAGATCTAAAGTTTATATATGTAATATACAATTCCAAATCATATATAAATATGTAGATATATTTATATATTTACCAGAATCTAAAATTGGTCAATTTAAAAAATATATATATATATATATATATTTTTTTTAAACAAGAAAAATCAGAAACAAGAAAATTAATTTATTTTTCCAGATTTCCATTCCAAATTCCAAAAATTGTAATCTTAGTTTCCCACAACCTATTCTTTCAATTTTAGAAGAATTTAAACAAAGAACTTTGTACAAAACTAATTTTGGTTTGATTTTCTATGTCATTTTCTACAGGGTTTAAATTTGCACTTCAGATCTGATTGTTTTTCAACCTAGATTTTCCACAATAAGTCCTAAATGTTTGAGAACATTTTAAATTGAATTTACACAATGGATCTACAGGTTTTGTTACTATCTCCCTTTCAACTTAACCATTGGATCGACACGCTCAGACCTGTGAAACCAGGTGGAGTCGGTGTCATGTACCTGCAACCTGCAACCAAGTAAACAACATAATACAGTATATCCAGTATATAATATGCACCATGAAGAAGAAATCATAGATTCGCAATGCGCTCGCAAGCGAGTGATGCAAAACCGTCCTCTTCACCAATACACTCATCAAGGACTAACATTACATCATAATAAAAAATCACATAATACAATATCTCAAGCTAACTCTACTAACAACTATAATCCATAAAGCATGTGAAACAATAGTCAGATAATCCACATCACACAATAATCAATGTCGCTCAATAGTGGTGATCAAAACACAAACAACAAGGTGTGTCCAGTATAACAGTAGTTGCATCCCAAACATAGCATAAAGCAAACACACAAAGCAAAACGCAGGGGTATTACAAATTTACTTTGGAGATGAATTTTTGCATCATGCATATCCAGCCAACCACATTCTTTAGAAAATTCAGAGATTTGCAATCTCTAGAAGAAATTTCAAAGATCGAAATCCAACACAATATATAATTCTCAATTCTGTTAACTATTTTCAAAAGAACATATGCAAAGAATACATTTTCTAGAAAACTTCAAAATTACGAATTGCAGACAAAATTTTGCTTTCCTTCTCTCTCTCATTTTTCTAAAAAAACCTAGATTGGATATAAAATCCCAAGAAGGTAAAAATCAAAACATTAATAAAATTCTCCCAATTTCACTAGACATGGAAAATAGCCAGTTTCCTTCAATTTCCATTTTATGAATTTTTGAATAGGATTTTTTCGCAAATTAACTAATTCTTCCAAAAATTTAAATATTGTAATTCAATTTAAAATTTAATTAAATTTCTAAAATAATTAAATATTATTAAATAAATAAATTAGCATTTTAACTCAAGCAACATTTAACTTTTAAAATATAATATTAAATTAACTACTTGATAGTAAAATTAATCATAATAATAATTTCAATGACTTAATTTAAATAACCCATTAAACAATTTATTAACTTTTATTTATTTAAATTAAATGATAATCTCATGATAATTTAAATCTTGCAGTATTAATAAAACCATTAATGCAGAAAATAAATAACACTAATGTGCACATTTATTTTCTAAAAGAATTAATGTCATTTACTAAAAATGAAATTTAATTACTTACTAACCGCATTGAAGAATAAAATTTTAATTTAAAACAATTATTCAACAACATAGCCATAGTCAGAAACCGTTAATAAACATTACAAAATCCAAGAAAGTAAATATCTCAAACTAAAATCATACCCACACAAATAAAGTATAGATATAAGACATGAACCACGATGACTAAACCACAAACAAAGACGGTGGTAATTTCTTATCAACTCCCTAACAATAACAAACTATTGGGTATGTAGGGTGTGCTCAAACTCGACAATGTGGGTGGAGTCGGCACCCAGTACCTGCAGTCTTCAATAACACCAGACATTGAGCAACATATACATATACATATAAAGTCGTGATCAAACTCATTGTGAAAGAGAATTGTGGTGAGGAACGACACTCATCGATGAGCGATGCAACTCCATCTCCTTCACTTGAATTATATACAGTAATCAAAATCTAAACACAACATCATCATCATCACACAATTAGTAACATAATCATAAGCATAAGTATCCAAAACATGTGTCCAAGTATTATAAGAAAAGAAACATAACTATCCACCAATCCAAACAACATGGAAACATAGATGTCTATCAAAGTATCAAGTATGCATCAAAGCACAACCAAAAATCAAACAAAATCAAATACACACACAAAGTAGTATCATAAAGTATCAGTAACATGAGAGGCACTACACAGGCTAAAGTAGCATGTAGAATGTTATAGCGTGTAGGGAAAATTTTGTAGCGCATTTGTTAGATGAAATGGCACATTGAATCTTTTAGCGCTTTGACCGCCTAGAGTGGTGCATTGACATGCTGAAATGGCACATTGAATCTTTTAGCACTTTGAGGACCTTTTTTAGTGCTTTGAGTCATTTTAATGCCTTGTTGAATACTATGGCCCATAAAAATTTTGTTTTGGCACATCTAAGTCACAATGATGTATTTTATCAAATTTTTCCTTGATTTTTTCGATTGTCAACCGTTTTAGCCATTGGATTGATATGATTGATGATCTCAGTAGCTTAGATGATGTTTAACCTAATGATAGGTGAGGTTTGATGATTGATTGATGATAATTAACCTCATGATAGGTGAAGAATAATTATACTTTGATTGATATAGCTCATGATAAGCGAGGTTGATTTGATTAATTGACCTCATGATAGGCGAGCTATAATTTTTATGATTGATCATTGACCTCATGTAGTCGAGTTTGATTGAAGGTTTCTTACAAGATTTGATCAAATTTTCATCAAAGCTATTTAGATTTGATAGGCTGATTGATGTTTGATGAATTGACAAAGATTACTGACTTTGAACATTTTGTGATGATAGGAGGCATTGACGAACCTCCAGGTTCATGAGCGATTTCCTAGGACTTTAGATTTGATACCACAGCTAGTGTAGCCTGAGACAACAGTGATTACATATTGTGGTTTTTCCTCTCTCTTATATATGCCCCATATTAGGATTAATCAGGGTCTCTTGACAGCCCTAGCAGAGAGGTGGCATAGCGAGCATAATACCTTCCACCTTCCTACTGGCGAGATGACCATCACTCCTAAGGATTTCTGGTGCATTTTCAGGATTCCTATTGTCGGTGACCTTGTTCTATATGATTCCTTAGAGTAGGGTGGGACTGATGCTCTTCGTAGAGTATTTTAGGATGATCATATTTGTGGGTATGAGATTCCATTGCATGATATGGTGGATTCCTATGCTACCCTACCTTTTGTTCTTTTTGGTTTTATAGGAGGGTTACTTTGTCTTTATCATAGTTCAAAGGGACTTTCTATTGGTTGGGGTCATACATTGGAGAGTATGGTAGTGCATGGTACAAAATATGTATGGGGCATGTGTATGCTTTCCCATCTTTATCATGATTTTCATTCAGTTGTCTACCTCTGAGGTTGCAGTTGGTTCGCAAGGGTTACTTTATTACAGGTGTGGGTCTGGGAACATATAGCTATGATTAGACAGCGGCCAGCCATGAGGCCATATATGCACATTTACGTAGGTCATCTTACTTAGCCTAGATTTAGTAAGTTAAAGCATTGGAGGAGAGTATTGGATGATGTTGAGGCTATCACATTGCGGCCTTATCTAGACTGTGAGCACTGGGATGATGATGATATTCATATGCCTTATCTCTTTAAGTCATTTCTACTGATTGAATAGACTCATTGGGTGTTAGAGAGATTCTTATTCAAGAGGGTGCTCAGGCAGTATGGTATTGTACAGGGCATGCCCTAGGGTGCTACCCATTATGGCCATCGTCAGATAGATTCTACAAATTGGGGACCCTATCTCTCATATGATGTTGGTGTTTTGGAGTACCAGACTCTACAACCTTTAGTCTAATATATTCGTCTGAATATTACCGAGGCATCTATTAGAATGGATTATGTAGAGTATCCATCTCTACATCCCTTGCAACGGAATACTGTTCCTGATGAGCTAGTGCCCTTCCCTTTGGAGGAGGAGGGTACTGATGACGAGAAGGGAGATGATGATGGTAGTGATGATGGCAGAGGTGGTAATGATGGAGGAGGTGGTGGTGATGATGATGAGGGGGATGATAGTGGAGAGGGCGATGATAGTGGTGGAGATTTAGCTAGAGTTGTAGCTGTGTGAGAGTTTATGGTGCCTCGTAAGAGGCAATCAATGGTAGCTCCTTATGAGAAGCGTGTGTGTATTGGGGTACCATCATAGCATCAATAGAATTAGATTGGGAGTTTACAAGTGGAGGTGTAGATCATATAGGGGCAATTGGTATAGGCTCAGGGTTTGTTGGTTCAGACATAGACTCAGATGCAAACACAGGCCCAGACTCATGCATAGGCTCAAGATCAGGTATAGGGACAGTTGGCAGCTGCTCAAGCATAGATTTCATCATTGACAATAGAGCAAGATGCAAATAGACAAGTTATAGAGTAGGCACAAACTAGCGTAGAGAGGTTACAAAGATTAGCAGATGGTACCACTATAGCTGATTATATGAGAGAGATTCTTCATGTGGGCAAAGAGGTAGAGTTATATAGAGTTTGATACCATGATACAGTCCCCTCTGAGCAGAGAGTTAGTTGTGAATAGTCTCAATTAGGTAGGAACAATTCTAGGAATGTTAGCACGAGTGTGACTTAGCCTCCCTAGAGAGATCCGAGAGACCTTGGTGCGTCTGGTGGTAGAGGGACTTGTCCAGATATGCCTGCATTGTCTTGAGCTAGCACCACATAGCTGCATGATGAGATTTCATGATATTTGAGATATGATGTATACTCTTGTTTTTTATTCACAACCATTTTTTACGTATCTCCTTTTATTTTAGACATCCTTGTATACTTGACATTATGATTTTTGAGATTTATATGATATGCAGTAGATTGATCTATTTATATGTGTTCTATATGGTTTTATGATGGATGCATTTAATTTCCCTATTCTAAATGTTATCTGATGATCTATATGATATGTTATGATTTATGATGCTCTATTAATGATTTTCAAATGTGATTACATGAATAATGATGATGCATGGATGCATGATGTATGCACTTATTATACATGGATCGATAGATGTATGATGTGTATATCTAAATTACATAATAATGTAACCATATGCATGATTTTTGAATGTGATGTTTCCATGATAGATTAGTAATGTACATATATGATATAGCAAATGGATAAATGGATGATGATAATATTAATGGTTCTTTTAATGTATGCTTCTGATAAATGGATGAATGAATGACAACTATTTGAAAAATATGATATGATGCAAAATATATGATGGAATGTATGAATGATGAAATGCTATAATAATGTTCTCTAATGTATGCCATGGAATTTTTTTTGTAGCTATATTATAATGATGACCTATTTTTTTTAATGTCAAGTATACTCAATCCATTAATAAGGAAAGTTAACATCATTTATGAATTGGTTACTCATCTTTGGAAACAAATACTCTACAAATACAAAACTACCATAAATCCAATCTAATATAACCATGCAAAAGTACATATGCAAAAATTGTCACCTTAACAGTCTTTTTATCATGCTTTTTATCGTCATTGAGCCTTTAAAATATTGAAAGTAAGTACAAGCATCGATGGTATGAGTTAGACCATGATGACCTAAGTACTACTTTCATGGTTTTTAATATTGAAGTGAACAAAAGCATCTAGGTATAATTAGACTGAAATGACTTGAGCATTTCTTGCATAAATAAATAATAATTGAATCATCATACTACGTAAATTTGGAATGTCATCAGTGTTACTATGTAGAGCACATCTTGTGACAATTTACACAATAAATGATCAATTCACAAACAACAGACAAATAAAATACCATTCTCCTTCCTAGCTTCTCTAGTTCAATACATCATCGATTTTCTCAAAATAAATGATAAAAATAATCAAAGTAAAACATGTTGAACATTCAAGCATATAGTGATAAAATCATAATTCAAAAGAATATCACCCCCCTAAAGTTTTTCTTGATTTTATTCTGACTTGAGCTGTTTGAAATGGATGGTTGATTTCTCAAAATGTTCTGATGTTTGATGTATGTCCAAGGTTGGGTTTCAATTTCATCATTGTTTTTACTATGATGTCATACTTTTGTTTGCCTATTTTTTAAAACTCATTTTTATCGCCCCCAATGAGTTCAGGATTTTTCCCCCAAGCTAGGGTGAAACACGACCATGTTTCAATGATATGATATTAAATGTAAATGATGGTCAAAGTGAACAACCATGAAATGCCTCTGATAGATGAAAATGTTCGTTTAAATCACAAGTAGTGCCTGTTTCTAGGTTTTCACAACATGTTTTTATTGTAATTTTTTAGACTTTGTGACTTTTTGGTATTTTTATGTTTTCCATTTCTTTATATTTCTTTCCTTTTTTAATTTGTATTTTGCATTTTTCTATCACCAAGATGCCCGTTTGTCAGGTTTTCATCAAGGCAACTATTTTTTCAAGACTTGAACCATGCACTAGGTGATTCAAATGTACAACTTTCTAAGATGGATACTATTGATAGGTTCATTGAACAGATCTCCTTCAGGTGTTGATAGTTGATAGGCTCCAGATCCATAGACTGATATGACAACAAAAGGACCTAGCTAGTTAGGTTCAAATTTCCCTTTCTTTTCTCTATCTTGTTGATTTTTAGGGTTTTCTTGTAGGACCGAGTCACCAACCTAAAAGACTCTAGGTTTTACCCTATGATTGTAGCTCCTAGACATTCTCTGTTGGTATGGCTTTAAATGATTGATAGCTTGTTGACGATGTTCATCCAACAATTCCAGTGCTTGTAGTTTAGACACCCTATAATCCTCATCTGCAATAATTCTCTTTAGTGACACATAAAGTGATGGAATCTCAACCTCAATGGGTAGTATGGCCTCTAATCCGTATACAAAGGCATACAGTGTAGCTATTGTAGGTGTTATGATACTAGTTTGGTATGCCCATAGAGCAGGGTTTAGTTGACTGTTCCAGTCATGTCCAACATCATTGACCATTTTCTTTAGAATTTTAAGAATTGTTTCGTTAGAGGCCTCTACTTGGCCATTTCCCTGAGGATAGTACAGTGTTGAAAAATGATTTTGAATGTGAAACCTTTAACATAGTTCTTGAATGTCCTAATTTTTAAAGGGTCTACCATTATCTATGACAATAGATTGAGGTATGCCATACCGACAGATGAGGTAATTTAGTATGAAAGAAGAAATCTACTTCCTAGTGACTATTGTTAAAGGAACCGCTTTTATCCAGTTTGTAAAGTATTTTATTGTTGTGATTATGAACTTGTGTCCATTGGATGAAGATGGATTAATCCTTCCTACCAAGTCCAATCCCCACTAACAAAAAGGCCATGTTGAAGTAAATGGTTACAATTCTTGTGCTAGTGGGCGGATTAGGTTACTTTGGATTTGGTACTTCTGGCACTTCTTAACAAATTTATAAGATTCCTTCTCCATATTCGGCCAATAATACCCCAAACGGAGGAGTTTCTTGGCTAGAGTTAGCCCACTTGAATGAGTTCTACAAATAGATTCATGTACCTTATGTAAGGCTATCTTAGATTTGTTATGTTCTAGACACCAAAGAAGAGTACCATCTAGACGTCGATAGTAAAGTATGTCAAAAATTAAGGTATATCATGCAGTTTGGTGGATGAAGTGGCATTTTTGGTTTCTAGAAAGATCGGGAGGAAGGAAATTGTCTTTTAGGTAAGCATACGTCTTTCCATAAATTAAGGATTCTATGTTATCTAAATGGCATATGGTAAATGAGATTCGGGATTATCATAAGCATGATTAGACACTTGTTCTACCTTAAACTCATAATGTCCACATTTTTTGGGAAATTGTAAGAGAGAAGCAATTGTCGCCATAGCATCTGCAACTTTGTTTTTTGCCTTTAGAATCTGTTCAAACTTGATATCCACAATGTACTTTTTGAGATCATCAACCAAATTTTTATATGGAAACAACTTATCATTTTCGTGTAATGCCCCACCACACAAACACCATCCGGCAACTACAACACTAACAAAATAATGTTTTTTTTTTTTAAACAATAATTACATTTAACAACATTAAACAATTATACAACTTAAATATAACACATAGAATTAACCTAGTTCCCATGGGGTAGATGGTGCATTACTTGAATGAACCCAAACTAAATAAAAATGATTGCAACTAAAGTGGGAGAAAGAAATGTGAATACAACATAATAGATATGGCATTCATTCCATATGAACAAGAATATGATATGTAATTATAAATGTAAATAACATATTATTACTTTCAACTTCAAAGTTCAGGATTACAAACGTGGAATATATTTCCATAGATACAACACAATCATAAAACCAAAGTTACATTATAAGGCCACTTCCCTTATAACATTGTGAAGGGTATAACATAATACAAAAGTATAATAGGGTATGTGGGTATGTGCAGGATCATCATGGAAAAAACACGCCCTTAAGTGACAATAAAATTCAGAAAATCAGAGTTAGGCAACTTGATGTAAAAATTTGAATAAGTTATCTATATTATTTTTAAAATATGTAAGAATAGAATATATATAAAATTGGATGTAGTTTCTAAAACACTAGGTTTATTTAAAAATAAATAAAAATTATTTGGTGAAATTTTGAATTTTCAATGCAGTAGTACTTAAATTTCAGGGAAAAAATAAGAAGTAGGTGTCTGTCTGACCACCCTAACCACAATAAAATGATATCCAAATGTGATGCATATTTTTTTCAATTTTTTTTCCAAGTAAATAATTAATTATGATTTTTTTATTACAAATTTTAAAAAATATAAAAACTCGTATGTCTAACCACCTTAACTTGGTAAAAAATTCATGAAATTCAATTTTATTTTTTTAGTCCTATAGTATGCGAAGCATATAATGTGATGCATATTTTGGATTCAAAAAATGTGATACCGTTTGAAAGTTATAGATGTTTTTCAACCAACCTATCAATCAGGAATCTAGTCATTATTCAAATAGAAAATGAATAATAATTATTTATTAAATTCAAAGTAAAGCATAATTTATATTGGTGGAAAGCTGGGAATCTCCTTTAAAAACCCTTTTTGTTTCAACAATTTTGGGTAAAGAAAAATTCATCAGCCACATGGGTCATCATATCACTTAGATATCGCCACTTTTTGGCCCATCATGATCCTACACATACCCATGTGTAGGATCATCATGGAAAAAATAGGCCCTTAAGTGCCAATAAAATTCATAAAATCAGAGTTAGGCAACTTGACATAAAAATTTGAATAAGTTATTTCAAAAATATGTGAAAATAGAATCTGTAGGAAATTGAATGTAGTTTCTAAACTACTAGGTTTATTTTTATTTTTTTAAAATCTATTTGGTGAAAATTTGAAATTTCAATGTAGTAGTACTTAAATTTTAGGGAAAAAATAAGAAGTAGGTGTCTGTCTGACCACCCTAACCATAATAAAATGATAATATTATTTTATAATATTTTAGATATAAGTAGGGGACTCATGTCCTTATGTAATGTATATTTTTTTGTAATTTTTTTCCAAGTAGATAATTAATTATGAATTTTTTATTACAAATTTATAATATATAAAAAATTGTATGTTTAACCACCTTAACTTGGTCAAAACTTCATGAAATTAATTAATTTTTTTTAATCCTATAGTATGTGAAGCATAGAATGTGATGCATGTTTTGGATTTAAAAAATGTGATATTGTTTGAAAGCTATAGATTTTTTTCAATCAGCCTATCAATCAAGACTTTAATCGTAATTCAAATAGAAAATGAATAATAATAATTTATTAAATTCAAAGTAAATCATAATTTATATTGGTGGAAAGCTGAGAATCTCCTTTAAAAACCCTTTTCGTTTCATCAATTTTGGGTAAAAAAAAAAAGTCATCAGCCACATGGGCCATCATATCACTTAGATATGGCCACTTTTTGGCCCATCATAATCCTACAAATACCCAATAATGAGAGAGAATTCTTCAAAGGAACAATCTTCTTTGTGCGAACTCTAAGATCACTACAACTACATTTGTGCCACGATCACATCTTACGGACCCAATTGGTGCATTGCACATTTCCACTCGACTGTGTGAACCTGAAGGAACACCCCCCATGCAAGGAGTCCATAAGAAAGAGCCCTCAGCTACAACTCAAACATAAAGGACTCGCATCACATGACTCAAGCCCACGAAACAACATAACATCAATAGTAATTAAAATAACTCCAGAGGCAACAAGAACAAGGGAAAACAAAGGGGCATAGTGGGAGAGTGTCATCACATGGCCTTACATGGAGTAACCACACTACCTAGCCCTAAGAGCCGCCTCCATCAATGTGGATTAACTAGACTGCCTAACACAAGGAGCCACTTGCATCTATGGTTAACCAAACATCCTATCTCAGGGTGTCACCCCATAGGGTGACTCATGCGGAGGCACTTACCTTTCATGGAGACAAGGTAGTGACCTTACTGACTAGGTCTTCCCACCCATCCTTAGCCTTTGAGAGCACTAATAGTAGGGGCGAGGTGTAAATATTTAGTCTTATTATGTGTTAACTAACCCAACCCACTAGATACATTAATTAGGTTTTCACTTGTTTAAGGAAACTTTTTCAAGATGACCACATGTACACTGGCCCCAAGAAGAGCTACTCTCCCCTACAGTTACCCTAAAAATCAAAGTCAAGTAATGGGTGTATCTCAATCCTCAAGACATAAAGGCATTCTTTATAAAACATAACACATGAGGCATGACTAGCTCGTGACCATACAAAGCATCTAAAAAAAAAACCCATAACACTAAGAGGTACCACCCACACATTTATTCACAAGATAACAAGATAGAAAAAGGTGCAACCAACAACATGCATACACACCACTTCCCTTAGCCCCTGGAGGTACATAAATATCTACCCAGAAACTAAAATAACTCATAATTCCAAATCAAGTCATACTTGTAAACTATACAAAATTCAACCTAAATTAAACATAAGACATATCAATTACGAATTTCCTTCACTCAAATTCAAGAAAGATAAACCAACTCATACAATTTAAACCACACATCATATAACCCTTTATTTTGAACAAATAGGAAGTTAATGGATAATTACATAAACCCCAAAATACACTATACAAAGAAATTCACAATAACTGGTAATCACAAAGGCATCACTTCCACATTCTATATCAAAAAATTTAAACATGGCCATGAAGACATTCACAACTCATAAAACCATAATGGAAAATGACATAATATCCAATAAGGGATAAATCATGACTTCTATGGTTAACACAAAATCTATACTATAAACATGCTTAAGCCATTAAAATTACTTTTCTATAAAAATATTCTTCTAATTAATCCTTTATCCATTATAAGTATGGCATAACGATAAACTAAGAGCTAACATATTTCCACCTAATTTGGTTTCACATTAATGTCCTTTACCGATTATGAACGACCCTAAAATAACCTGATACTATAATGAATGGAAATTAGGGTACACATAACCATTGCATAACAATACTAGACGTATATTTAGTTGATCTAGAAGAATCTACAACTTAATCACTTATCCTTGTTTATGATAAAGTGTAAACTAGACCTTAACTAGCAAGGGGTTTCCTTATTAAGGTTCAATTACCTATAACTCTTAACTATAAGATTGTATTTCCAATAATTAATGCTCTTGAGAAAATAACTATATCAAATGAAAGGGCATAATAGTCATCTTATTATAACTAAGTCAACCATATTTCCTTAAAAAAATTCAACAATATGAGTTATCTAATTTTATTTATGATAATAATTTTACACAAGTAACCTACTAATTAGGAATCAAGAAATATCACTATTGAACTCCCTTACTCAATCATCTAATGAAAACAATAATATACAAGGACGAAAGTATTCTTGCAATAACCACCTACAACTAAAAAATCATTCGTATCAAGGAAATATTAAAATTGCTACAACACTGGAGTTATTTTAATTATTCAATTCACCAAATAGTTTCACTAGCCAACTATTAGGTAATATAAAAGAATAAACACTATTCACTGAAATATAAAATGATAAATAACACATGAAACTTTACACACTAAATAATTCTAAAATAAAGTATATTCAATAATCAAATAAACATTTCCATCATTTAAAATCTAATCCAAAACATCGAGTTCACTAATATCTCAAATTTAATCAATGACAATAATCAATTTCCTAACATTAAATATCTTACCAAATTAACTCTACCAAGATTCAAAAATCTAAGTTTAATTACTTGGTAAAATCTAAGTTTAAATACTTGTGAATAATCCAATTAAAGAATGGCAATAAAAATTCTATGATTATTTAAACATAAAAATAAACTTTTAAAATTAAAAACATTAAACTTAATCTATTCAAACCAATTATAAATCAATCTTTTATTTTAAATTCTTTAACTATATATATATTCTATGGTTTAAAATATTTTCCCCACACATATTATTCTAAGATCTGATTTTCAATTCTATTCTCAAACAAATTAATCTACATTCTGACTTTTCTAAGATTGAGAAAGTCTACTTAAAAAAAAAAAATCATTTATAAAAAAAAGAAACAGATTTAATTAAATAATTAATAAATTCATAATCTACTTAAAATGAATTATCTTTCAACTACAACCTTTTCTGTTTCCAAATACAGAGTAATTAAAATGATAATTTAAATCAGAATTTAAACAATATAATATATATATATATATATATATATTTATCATATTTAGTCTTTCGAGAATAAATCTTACTTCTTCGTTTCAATTAAATATTCTCATTTTATGTATATATACTATATTCATACATATATATACACATATACATATATTTGTATATATAAAATAAAAGAATATTAAATCTTCTAATTACTGCTGCAATTAAAAACACAATATATTACTAAATATTCCACATAGTGTATATATATACATCTATACATATATACACATATATATTTTAAAATTGCCACACTTATATATATATATATAAAAAAAATGTCCAAAAACAAAATCACATAGCACAAAAATAAATTTCTCCAACAATATTCGAATGCCTCACAATATTTCTACAGGGACAAATATATATATATATATTTGAAACATAAGCGTGAATACAAGAAGGATTGGGCATAGCCCAATGGGCATTTTTTTTCTAGAAAGAACAAATTGGGGGAATATAGGGAAAGACGAGAGGATCTCATATGAAAGGAGATTTATAGAGGATTTTGGCTGAGAAGATACAATGGACAAAGGGAAATGAAATTTCAATTATTCTCAACTAGAATCCAAAATAAAATGTAAAGAGCAGGAAACAAACGGAAGGAGGACACTATAGGCTAATAAGTATAATATTTCCAAAAACTCACAGTAATCATATTTTCTTTTTAAACTAAAATCTTTTTTTCTCTTTTTTTTTAACTAAAATTTATAGAGATCTTTTCATAGATTTAAAAATACCCAGAGTCCTTGGCTTAATTCGATTTGAGGATGAAGTGTTGAAGTGAGCGTATCTAGCCAGTCGCAACCTTCAGCAATTCTAGAGATTCAAAACCTCAGCAAAACAAATTCGAGAACAATTGCCAGCATAAACTAAAATCTAATCTCCTTTCAATAGAAAAATTCGAGAAAAAACAACATAGAGGATTTAATTTTCAGCAAAATTTCACTATTTTTGAGTTACAGATAGAAAACTCATTTTTTTCATTTTTCCTCACTTGCTTTTTCAAAAAAGCACTATTTGGGCTATAAATTTTCAGAAAGGCACAAGTCAAAAATTGCCATGAATTTCCTGACAGATTTCCCATGCAACTACCACTTGTCAAAATATTCTTTTCAAATTTCCTATTTCGGAAGAAGCATCTTCCTTAATTAATTAACACCAATTATGTAACCCTTTTAATATTTAATATTTTAATATTTAATTTCCTTTTGCAATAAAATTGACTTTTGAGAATAAATAATTAAATAACATTAAACTAAAGCAAAATTTCAACTTAGTCATATTTAAATTTAAAAATATATTATTACATTACCATTTGATAATAAAATCAATCATGATAATAATTTCCATAACTTGATTTTAAATAGTCTATAACACAATTTACTTATTGACTCATTTAAATTAAATGATAATTTACATTTTTCAATAATAATAAAATGCTAATGTACACAATTATTTTCCAAAAGTACTGATGTCATTTACAACACCAAACATTTAGTTAATTAATACTTCACACCATAGGATTACATTTAAATAAAAATAAAAATGCACTAGTCAAAGCCATAAGCGCAACTTTTGCAAAATTATAAAACTCATGAAATAAAATGACTCAAATTAAAACCATATCCACATGAACGAAGTACGGATAAGACATGAACAACCATTGGACCAACCACTGACATAGACGGGGGTACTTTTTTACCAGCTCCCTAACCGCATCAAACCATTGGGTATGTAGGGTGCGCTTAGACCCAATAGTGCGGGTGGAGTCGGCACCTAGTACCTTCATTTTTGCATAAAATCAAATGTCAAACAACATATACATATGCATATAACTCATAGTCAAACACATTGTGAAAGAGAGTTGCGGTGAGGCAAGGCACTCACGGATGGGTGATGCCACCCCGTCTCCTTCACTCGAATCAAATACAATAATCAAAATTTAAGTATCACATCATCAATATAACTCACTCAGTACCATCATCATAACACAAGTATCCCACACATAAGTCCAACTATCATAAGAAAATAAACATAATTGTTTGCCATGCAAACATATGGAAGAAAAGATGTCTAACAAAGTATCAAGTATGCATCAAAACATAACTAGAAATCAAACCAAAACAAAAACACACACCAAAGCAGTATCAAAAGTATCAGTAACATGAGAGGCATTACATTTCATCTAATATTCATCATTTACTTTATAAATGACTAGTTGTGAATCTCCATATACTTGTAGCTTTGTGATCTTCCATTCAATTGCTACCTTGATGTCAATGATTAGTGCCTCATACTCAGCTACATTATTTGTACATGGAAACATGAGTCTATAGGACCTTGGGATGCTGTTTCCTTGAGGTGTAACAAACAAAATTATTGCACGAGACCCTCATTGTGTGTGTGACCCATCAAAATAAAGTCTCCATTGTTGTGTTGTCATAGCAATAATGTCTGCATCAGGAAACTCAATTGTCATAGGATGATCATCAGTTAATGGAGCTTTGGCTAACTGATCGACAATCACTTGACCTTTTATGGATCTCCTATCCACATACTGGATATTAAATTTACTTAAGATTATGACCCACTTGGCTAGTCTCCATGTTAAAGAAGCCATGCTGAGTAGATATTTTAATGGATCAATCTTTGCTCTGAGCCTAGATGTGCGAGTCAACATGAAATGTCGCAACTTCTAGGTAGAAAATACCACCGCAAAACAAGATTTCTTGATGAAGGTGTAATTTATTTCATAACCATTCAGAGTCCTGTTGATATAATAAACAACTTGTTCCTTTCCATCAGGATCTTTTTGTGCTAATAGTGCTCCTAAAGAAATGTTTGTTGTTGCAATGTATAGTAACAATGGTCTCTCTTCTGTAGGTGGTATGAGTATGGGTGGTGACATCAAATATTATTTAATTTGATTGAAAGTAATTTCACATCCTTGATCCCATTTGAAAAAGATATTTTTATGTAGCAAGTGATTGAATGGATGAATTTTGTCTACTAATTGGGAGATAAACCTCCTGATTGATTATAGCCTGCCTTGTAGAGACCTTAGTTGACTAATATTATTTGGTGGTGGAATTTCCATTATAGCATTAACCTTGGAAGGATCCACTTTGATACCCTTCTTTGAAACTATGTATCCTTGGAGTTTCACTGATGTAACACTGAAGACACATTTCTTAAGATTTAATCGAACCTTGAACTTCTCCAGCCTTGTAAATATTTTTTCAAGGATCTCTAGATGCCCTTCTCTAGAATATGACTTTGCTAAGATATCATCCATGTAATCCTCCATAAAGCTATGAATCATATCATGGAAGATGGTGGTCAATGCTCATTGATATGTGGCCCCTGCATTTTTCAACCCAAAGGGTATGACGCTCCAGCAAAATGTTCCCCATGGACATCTGAATTTTTTTTTCTCTTGATCATCTAGTGCTATCTTGATTTGATTGTAGCCTAAGAAACCATCCATTATTGATAACATGGCATGTCCGGATGTTAAGTCCATAATAATGTCAATGTTTGCTAAAGTAAAATCATCCTTGGGCATGCTTTGTTGAGATCCCTGAAGTTAGTACTTATTTTGATACTATTATCTAGTTTAGATATAGGTACAATATTAGAAATCCACTCAACATAATCGATAGACCTGATGAATCCTACATCTAACAACTTTTTCAGCTCAGCCTTTACCATCAAGGCGATATGTAGATGTGTTTTCCTTAGTTTTTGCTTCAGAGGTTTTATTCTAGATGGTAGAGATAAATGATGCATTAGAAGATCTAGATATGAACCTGGCATATGATTGTATGACTAGGAAAATTTAATGCTTCTTTCCTCAAAGAACTTGAATTTTTTTGGCTTTCTTGTTTAGTCACAGATGCCACCAGATGTAAATTTTTTGCCTTTTTTTTGTGCCAATATTAATAGACTGTGTAGGCTCCACCAGTACTAATGATATTTCATGATAATTCTCTAGAAGGGTGTCAAATGTCCCATTTTTTAGTGCCTCTAAGAGGTTTTCACCGTTAGATGTGTTTTGTAGTTTTACTTTTTCAAGATCTAATGTTGCCACTAAATGGTTTTCACCATTAGATCCATTATTCCTATTTTCAATTTTGCAACTCAAAAATTTGACACCCTCCTAACTAAATGTGTTGTTATGAGATTTATGAATAGAACTTGTGTCAGGGTCATCACAACAAAAAAAATTAACAACAACAACATCATTCGCAAAGTTGGGCACATTGATAGGTTCACTTGGTTCCCAGTCGATAAGTTCAGGATGTACTAGGGGTAAAAGGTCATCAGATTGACTAAGGTCGATGATAGTGAGGGTTCCAATAGTTATGTTGTTAGGGTTGTTGATAGTGATGTCAAGGTCTATGATATTACTTTCCTCCAATTCATCTATCCTACTTGATGTTTGTCCATCCTCACTTGAGTCATCGATATTTTGTGATTCAAATACAAGTGGTCTAGTCCCCAAGCTTTGTCCTTCATTACATGTGGGTTCATACTCTTTTATGATGTCAATTTATATGCTTGTGTATGATACTTTAGATAAAATATCCCACTCATACTCATTAGAATCTACTTCAGAGCTATCTCTCATTTGAAAGATTCTTTCGACAACTTTTTGAGTCATTTTTTTTTTGTTTCCTTCATATAACCCAATCCTATTTTGTCTTTTGACTGAAGTGTGAGAGGTCAAATGGATTCTATGATTCCTTCCTTTCTCTTGATAATAGGACCTTATCTTTCATACCCCATTTTGTCTAAGATAGCTTTTCCTTTTCCATATTGATCTATCTTTATGTTGATATTTGTTGATGTTGATGCTTCTTCATCTTTGTATAGCGAGTTGAGGATGGCCTTGTCTTCTGATTCGTCTTCTAGTGTACTCTCTTTTACAAATATTTCATCCAAAGGTTGTGATGATTGGTGTGTTATTTTTTATTTTTGCCCATATTATTTTGGAGATGGTAGTAACTGTGAAAGACATAGTGATTTCCCAATGGAATATTCTCCCATGCCTTTGTCGGTTAACTAGATTTTTTCTTGAAATTGTTGTTGTAGAGTATTCAGGTGACCCTTGTTGTTTGATAAAGTGGAATCAGCAACACTTGTGTCTTTTGATTGCCCCTTTTTCTCAACCAACTTAGATACAACGTTTAGTTTCTTTTCACCTTTTGATGAAGTATATGTGATTGATTCTCTATTATGGGGCACAAAAGTGTCTTGAGCTATTTTAAACTTGTTACAATATTGGGGATTGTTGTAGTCAGTTGATATAGTCACTTCTTTTCCATTGACTGGAAATTTTAAACACTGATGAAAATTTGAAGGCACCACTTGAATTTCATGAATCCATGGACGTCCCAAGGGTATATTATATGTTAGCTCTTTCTCTAGTACCTGGAAAAATATATTCTTCATGATTGGTCCTACTTGAATAGACAACACGATCAATCCCTTGGAGGATCTCTCTTCTTTTTCATAAGATTTTATTGTTATTTTCCTTATGTCATCTATAGCATTATCAGAATAGCCTAGTCCATGGATCAAATTTAAAGTGAAAATGTTTAAACCAGCTACACCATCTATTAGGACAAATTTAACATGGTGTTTGTTGATTAAAACTTTGATATGTAGTGTTGTATTGTGTGGATGATTAAGTGATACATCATCTTGTTCGGAGAACGATAGACAATAAGGTGTGGTTAAATGTCCCACCATAGCTTGAAATTGAGAGACATCTAGATTATTGGGTACTATGGTGGCCATGAGAGCTTGTTCCAAAACTTCCTTATGAGATGGTGAGATTTCAAGGAGTTTTAATATTGATATTTGTGCTGGTATTTTTTGCAGTTGATTGATTATGTTGTATTGATTTGAAGGGGTAGTAGTTGTTTTAGATGCAAATCCTTTAAATATTACCTTGGATTGCCCCCTTGTTGTCACGTTGACTGGCTGGTAGTCTTGTTTTTCTCTGATTGCTAGATGTGTCTATGTTTGGGTTCAGATCTAATGGTATGATGTTATTGGTTCCAATGTTATCAACTTGATTGTCAACGACAACATCACTCTCAACCATTGAAATATAAAATATTGCCATCATAAACATAGTTTAAATTTTTACCAAGTTACCATTTGTAGAAGAAGAATCTCCCTTTTCATAATTTGGTAAAGGATCCTTAAATGCAGTATGATCACTGTTGGTTTTATGTCCTTCTACAAATACCTTTTTACTATCAATAAAATCTTGGACTAGATGTTTTAACTACATATAGTCATTTTTTTAGTGTCCTTTGCTTTTGTGAAAGTTACAATAGTCTGCATCATTCCACCAAGATGGTTTTACTTTTGGTTCCCAATTTCTTGCTTTAGGTAAGGTGATAAGTCCATTTGCAATAAGTTCTCTCATTGCTAATTCTAGTGTTTGTCTCAATGGTGTGAATCTTTTTTTGTTTGAGGATCTTTGAAATGATTGCAGTTTAGATTCTCCATTGTTCGCATTATTGTTTTGATTGACACTTTGATTCATTTTTTGGTCATTATTTTGATTTGGTTTTGCTGTAGTTTCCATTAAATTAAATACTAGTTTCACATTTTGTGTGTCATTTGTAGCATCATTGTTTCCATTATTTCTATTCTTTTACAAAAAAAATGGTTTATCATTGTTTCCATAGTGATTTAAGGAATTTGTATTGTTTGATCCTTCATTGTAATATTTTACTACCCCTCTTTTGACCAAAGCTTCTTCAATATTGAGCCCATTTTTAATTACTTTTTCAAATGTAGGTGGGCATTGTAGTTCAATCCTATAGCTCATGTCATTAGCTAAGTTGTCAATGAATAATTCTATCTTTTCTTCTTCTGGTATAGAACGTGGATATCTAGAAAATAACCTTCACCATCATTGTAGAAATGAGAGGAATGCTTCACCTTTCATTTGTTTCATGTTGTAAAGGTCTTTTATTGTTACCTCATGTTGAATATTAAAGGAAAATTGTGAGATAAATCTATTGACTAGTTCTTCAACAGTTTGAATCCCTAGTTGTAGTTTAGAGAACCATTCCATACATTGACCTCCTAAGCTTCTTGGAAATAACCTCATTAGATAAGTTTCCTCTTGTGCAAATTCTAAACTCATGGTTCTAAATTCCCTCACATGGTTAATTGGATCTATTTTACCGTTATCATATTTCAGAAATTCACAATGTCTAGGAAATGGTATCACGTCCACACTTGGATCAAAATTATAAGGAAAAATGTCCTGTAATGAGTACCTTTTAGTGTTTCCCTTTTGCATATCTTGACATTGTTGTTGCAAGTTTTGCATTTGATGTGTTAGGGAAACTGCTTGATCTGTGTTTTGTGTGTTATGTGGTTCAGTTTCACTTGTTCTAGGTGTCTCTTTTAATCGATTGATATCAAATTCTTTTGGAAGTTCTGCACCTAGTTCAGCTAGCATCTAAAGGTATTTTTCCATATCTTATTCTAAGACTTTTCCATAAATTTATGGAAATTTGGATCGTGTTGTGTTGTTTGAATGTCCTCTTGGGTTATTTCATTCTTGTCATTTTGGTGGAGTCTCCTCCAAGTATTTTCTTCAACCATGGTGTTTTGTGTTTCAATTTCCTTTTCTTTAAGTTTATATCTTTGTAACCTCGTCAAAATTGCATACAAGTATTTGTTATTCTCACTAAAACTTTGATATTTTTGTTTGGATGAATGTCAATGTATTAACTTAAGTCGAATAGAATGAGAAATTCCATTGATGAGACTAAGCTAAAAAGCTGATTATTATTTTTTGTTTCTTGATTGTGGGATGACAAAATCCTAGTAAATAAACTTGACGTAATAATCCAAAATTTGTGTTTGATGGTTTGGACACTTTAAGGTTGCAAGATCTTGGTTTAAGTTGATAAATTTTGACTTGTAATTTCCTATTTCTCCAAGTTTAAGACACTGTTTGGACTGAGAAAATGTTTATATTTTGATAAAGATCCCAGTTTTGATGTTATCAGCCTGATATCAATTTCAAATAGCTCTTTGTTTTCTTGTTTTGTGGATCCACTATAACATGTATTTAATGCTCTAAAATAGGTTGTGTACGCGCTAAAATATATAGTGTATGCACTATCAAAAAGGATATATGCACTGAAACAGACTATATATGTGCTAAGATATAGACGAATTATGATGATAGACTATTCAAATGCATTGTAAGATAAGACACATGCATTAAAACAGTGGTTGTACGCATTAAAACAGACTGTGGATGCACTATAATAGGTGGCCAATGCTCTATAACATGTGGCCAATCCTCTAAAACAAACTATGTATGCACTAAAAGATATGGTGTATGTGTTAAAACAAATGATGGATGCGCTAAACTAGAAGTTGTTAGGATGTTCACAGTTTTTTCTGTTTGTTCTAGTTTTTCTCAGCAAGATGATTAATTCTAGGGTGTAATTTTCTAACCAGTGAATATAGTTGATAAGTATTGTGCTGGTAAATCTCATATTTTGATAATCTAGTGGTATTATAACTTCAAAAATAAACTTACACAATAAAGCCAGGTTTTAAGCAGTTGTTTCAGATTCTATGCATTAAACATGTAGCGAGTGTTCTAGAATCTGGTTCGATTCTTTCAATTTCCATAGGTTTTGACACAAATACAAACCGTTCAAGCACTTTTCTATCTCAACTAGGCCACTTAGAATATCACAGCCCACAGCTTACAACTATGTCAGCTCACACAGCCTTGTCACCCACTAGAGGGTGTCGTGTTTTTTCTTTTCCCGAGTCTTAGCCAAAGACAAATCCTCCACTTTTGGCCAGGGTCTTTGATAGTTATATGGTGAGTGTCTTGGGGGCAAATTCTTTCCTCCCATTCAACCGTGATATAAAAAGTGCTTGAAACTTGACACAGCTGGATTCTACACTAAATTTTGTAGATAGGGTATCCATTCAGAGTGACAATTAATAAAATAACTGAGGAGAACTCCCAATTTTTAGAAAAGATATTTTAGGGATAGTTATCTTGAACAAATTTCGTTGAATTATGGGTTTCCCCAAATTCACTTTTGATTATAGTGGGCTGGAAAACTTGGCTTTGGTTGTTCCCACTTAGGTCATTCCCGTAGGGTGAGTACTTTTTCCCACTATGGTAGGCCTTCTAAAGGATTTAATAAAGTGGGAATAGCAAGTCCAAAATTTTGATCACCTAGTTAAGGGGAGAGCATAGACCTATTGCTTTCAAAACATGGAAAACATGGGGTTCAAACTATTCCCTTAATTAATCTAGATGCACTATTTTAATTGAAGGAAGAGAAAATAATTGAACTTAAACCCCTACAAACATCATTAGTAATTTTTGTGAGTTTATGTCTTTGACCAATGTAAATGTTTTCCAGCAACTGTCTTTGACAACAGTATTTCATACTAGAACCCAAAAAATAGTGATTAGACTTTGGAATATTAAAATTCTGCAAAAGCAATCAGATGCGCCACAATAGAGGTTAGATGTGCCAAAATAGAATTTAAATGTGCCATAATAAAAGCCCCATGTGCTACAAAAATTGATGTATGCACTAAAATAGTAGGTCTATGCATCGAAAGAAAAACCCCCTTGTTGGTGACATAGAAAGTTTGATGCATCTAAATAGTCATGAAACGTGCTAGAATATTTTTCTGATGTGTAGGAACACTGTGTGGATGCACTAAAGTATCTATTGTATGCACCGTAAGATATCTCGATCATGCTAAAACAAACCCATCAGAATCTTGTAAAGAAAATTTTCAAAAATAAATGTTAAATATGGAGTTTGGGCCCTACGGTGGGTGCCAAAATGTAAGTGTGGAATAAGTAATGAGTAAGTAATAGTAAACCACACTTCTTAATAAGAAATTATATCAAGAGAATTAATAAACATTAATCTAATTAAAACAATAAAACTATTGAAAGTGTCATATTGCTCTCTATCTCTAAATATTTATTAAATCATAGGGCTCTAAAATTTTGTAAGTATTTTGACTGTTAAAATGTTAGTCTAGAGAATGAGATGATATTAAATGCAGTAAATATAATCCTATATGATAATTAAATGATATTGATGCTACTGTAGTCTAAATTTACCTTAAACTTGATAAAAGAAGCTACCATAAATTATGATGTAGTTAAATGAAAAGCCTCGATATTGATTCTATACTAAAATGCTATGATTAATGCTATTTCTAAATGATAAAATGATATTGCTAAAATTATTGATTTCTCAATCGCTATTCCTGCAGAGTAAGTTTGCACAAAGTTGGATCTTTTTCCTGTAGAGAGGTGTTGTATTTATAGATTCCCGATAGCATATTTGTGAAGGGGCAGCACAACAAAGGTCTAAATTCAATCTTGAGGATTCAATAGTGAAGGATGAAGAATTTTGAGCTGATTATGGAAAAAAATTCCATACCACAAAAACATCTAGCCAAATGATAGAAAAAATCCATGGAAGAAGATGAAGGAGTTGCTTGCAAATTTGTCTCCAAATTTTCCCATGAAGGTTGAGATGAATTAAATTATACATTTCATATCTAATTTGATAGGTGGATATGATTAGTTGTAGAATATATCTTTCAATTGAATATTTTAGATTTATTCAATTTAGGAAAAGAGGATATTTAACTTAATAAAAAACAAACTATAGAAATCTATGTTGATTAAATAAATATGGAAGAAGTATGATAATTAAATGAAAAAAAGTATTAAATTTGATTATTTAATTTAGATGAAATAATATAGTAAAGATAGAAGAATCAAAAGATAAACTATATAAATAAATATTTCTATTTATTTAATAGTAGAAGAATTAAAGGTTAAATAATCAAATAAAATTGTATTTAATTAATTAAATTATCCAGACCATTTTTAGGTGTATACAATTATGAATTTTGTTTAAATTTAATCTCTTTTTGGGTTGGATTCCTCAACAGAGTCATTCATAAATTCTTTGGATTTTGTTGCAAACAAAATCTTCCAAGCCTCAAAAATTTTCAATATGTGAACAAGATGTGTAGATCTACCAAATGCTCGACTCTATGATATTACAATCTATGACAAGGATTCTTTCTTTTATTGGTGCTTTTTCCAACTGAGCTTTGAAATTCCCTAATGAATTTTGAACCCTTATATTGAAGAACTACGAAGCCAGTGGCCAACTAATGGGTAAATATTTTTAGGCCCTTACCCCTACTCTTTAAGCTTTGTGAGACCAAGAAGGGTATTTCTTATTTTCTCGATTTGATATTTAATGCCTCAAGAACACTTCAACACATAGATTTGTTCCTACTAATTAAAAATAAACATCACTCATTAAAGGTTTGGCTGATCTTTACACAAATAACCATTCACTTGCTATGAACGTGAGTATATGCGAGACTTACATATCAAAATGAATAAATTTTGCATAAATAATGTTCTAACTTTGAATCCATGGCTAGGCATTTCACTAATTCATCAGATTGCAAGAATTCCTAGAAAAGTGGCGAGTGCCTCATCAATTGGGCAACTGAGTCAGACATGAAATACTGTATAATACAAAAAAAATTTAACCATAAAATGAATGGACTATTTTCATAATGCATTACATTATAAAAACTCACAGTATTTAAAGTATTACTTCTTACTGAATCCTTTGCAAATTATCATAGACCTATGAATCTCTTCGAGTATTTAATTAACTCTTTGAGCTAAAACATGGAACAAAATCATACATTCAACTAAACCATTAAAGATAAATGAAAAGATACTTGATATTTTCATTTATGATCTGCAACAATTGTACACAAGAGAGCACATAATTTAATTTTATAGATTTTTTTTTTATATTAGTCATTTGTGTAAAACTATTAAAGACTATTTCATACAAAACTCCTACCTAAGAAAGTTGGCTAGAAAATCTCATCAAGGATTCTGCATTGTATTAGTTCACTGCACATGAATTTTACCTAGACCTTTCTAGACTCCAAATTTTGACCCTTATAATGAGCCTTGAAATCCCTTTTATAACCCAAGGGAGCAACAAGCATCAGACTCATTATAGTTACATTTCAAAAATATTTCATTTCAGCACAAAATTGGATTTTATGTCAAAACTTTCTCGAAGGTGACTTGCAACCATTTACTGAATAGGGGAAACCACAATCATAACAACCGTTGAGAGACGTCACCAACAACTAACAAAATTTGTGTTTCACATCCAATCAAAACATAGTAAAACCATTACCATAACCAAAATTCAAAACCCAAACACACTCTCCATCACCCAGACCTAACACCAGCATTAGCACCATGGTACACGCACCCGCTTTGCGTCCTTGCAACAACGAGAGGAGAACCCGCCGCCCTGTCATCATCTTTGTCTTTACAGGCCATCAAATAGTCATGTTTGTTGGAGGTTTTCATAGAGACGGGAGGCTCGTCAAGCACTTCCACCCTTGGGGGATCCAATTGATTCAAAAGCATAAGGTATTTCATATACCCAGAATCCATCTCAGTCTCACTGGTAGATGAGCTATTAGTTATGGCAATAGGGGATTGTTTCCACCCGTAAGAAGATCTGTCATACCTAATCTTCCTTTGCACTCCCTGCACAAACCCTGCAAGATCCTTTCCTTTCATGTTCATCATCGTAACATGAGCTCCCAACACATGGCCACCTCCAGCATTGACCGAAACAAGATCCTTCCCACATGCATCATCTCTATACTCATCTTTCAAAATTGATACACCCACATGAGTGCATTGCCTATGAACCATGATATCATCATGAGGCTTCTACAACCATAACCTCAGAGACCTTTGTAACTGTAGCAAGGAAGTAGTTGGATTGCCCATCCTTCCTAGATATACAAATTTATAGCTCTTACTAGAATGATTACCAAAGTCAACACAGGCATAGAGAATTTTAGTTTTTTATTGCAATGACAACAATGGTGGCCTTCAATCTGCATTTATTGAGTGAATTGGTGATTTCACTCATCAATGTTCAGTAAAAACCCACATGCATGAACAACAAATCGCTTGTTGGCATCCACTTTATCATTGTTATTCTCCCAGGTGCATAGGAGCTCGCACATGTCACTGTAATGAAAACTTGTGATCCAAATGAGGACAACTTGACCATTGAACTCTTGTGAGTTATGAATTGTATATGTTTATGATCATGAATCAATTGTAATCTATATTTTAAAGATGAGATTCATTTACTTAAAATTATGTAATTTTATTTCATTCATTTAATGATATTTGGAAATAATTTATGCAATGTGCATTTATGTTAGTAAAAAGGAAAAATTTCATTTCCCTATAATGAAAACTTATCTTATTCACTTTTTGAGTTAAAAAACAGTTGAAAATAGTTGAGTAAACATTGGATATGTTACACATCTAATGCCAAAGATGTTTTCAAATTTAGAGTGTGGTTCAAAATTTATGATCCTCATCCAAAACACCTATTAGACACAATTCAAACCAAATTAAAAAATATATATTATATGATTAAATTTTACCTTGAAAAATTAGCATAAGTGAAAATTAATAATCAAAAAATCTCTTGTTGTTTAAAACTTATGTGCAATTTCATTATTATTATGATGATTTTTGATATATATGTTGTACTTTACATACTAACATAGTTATGCAAGAGTTTGGTATTAATATGCCACTTGAAACAATCAAGGATTTTATAGTAGGTTTGTTTAGTGAAAGATCTAATGTGAAATTATTTATTTAAGTTTATGTATTTCTAGAAAATGAACTAGTTGTGGAAATATTTCATTCTTAAGAGTTTGTATGCATGAAAATATTGAAAATGATTTTTGAAAAGAATTAGTGGATATTAAAAGACTTAAGAATTTTGAGTATTATTTAAAGGATGGAAAAATTGGAAAGCATTGTGATTTATTGATAGAAAAAATTAGTGTGCATGCATTCATATCAAAATTTAAGAGTATGATTGTACAAAAATATGTTAAACACTCTCAACATGTCTGATGGCTTGATGGATAATTTTTAAAATGTAGAAACACATTTCTAGATGGAACTTGTCATGCCCAAAATTTTCACTAGAAAATGCAACCAATACCAAGTGTAATATTTCTTCCCTTAAGCAACATCTAGCTTTTAATGGATGAGATAATTATCTTATCTTGTATTACTGTCTCGTCTTGAGTCAAAATAGTTGATTATACTACATTTTGTTTTTCTTTCCTAATTTTGTTAATTCCAAGAAGACTTTAATATCCTATAGTACATCTTATGGCGAGAATATATATATATATATATATATATATATATATATATATATATATATATATATATATATTACCACAGTTATATTTAAGCTTATATAAGAATTATTGGAAACAATTCAATATTCTTTAACAATTAAATTAATTATATTTTATTATATATAAATTTCATAATGTAATAATTAATATAATTCTAGTGATAATGTAAGATTCTTTCAAATGAAAGCATATAATATAAAAATAATTCTTTTTTTTATCTACTAATTTAAAACCTTTAATTAAATTATAAGAAAACAAAATCCATTTCTCTCTCTAATCATGACATGTCATCCTATCTTCATTTTAGAAATTAAAAAGAACTCATTTCTTATCATATATATTTTAGAAACTATAAGAGTTTTAAATTTTTTCGTCTTCTATTTTGCATATTAAATTCTTCTTATTTTTTTGTTTAATTTAGGGGAATGGGAGACATACCTACTAAGTCCCCCTTTTGATTTATTTTAAGTATTATTCTTTCTTTGGATTTAATGCTCATAACTAAATTAGTAATATGGAAACCTTGCTTACTATTTTATTGTCTATATTAATGCCATTAGTAGAGGCATGTGATAAGTAAGAAAAGATTAAACTTTTTATCCAAATGCTGCGATGGTTGGAGGGGAGCTTATTATGCTCCCATTTAATTGAATTTGGGTTCTATTTTAAAATTTCTGAAGCACTACTAATTTAGTGACATAGTTTTCTTATATTTTATTTTGATTTAATCAAGCTAATAACTAACACAAAGATGGTCCGTTATGTAATTAACATTACCGTTCAATAATAAAAATATCTGCAATTATTTAACTATTTTAAAAAAAACACATCACTTCTCCACTAAAGCTATTTTTATGCTTCCATTAAATTTGATGCACTCATCAAAGATATAAGCTTCCATTTAATTTATTCCAACTAATGTTTTTTAAAAAGAAACTTTTCAACACTTGTAAATTACGAACCTTCCCCAATTAATACGTGGTATTTACAAATTTATTTAATTGATACCCTAATTTCTAGGCAATAACTCCACCTCCCTCAACCGTAACTTTTCTACTAAATATTAAACCATCCTTATCAAATATTAAAATAATAGAACCTTTTTAAGACTGAAAGTAATATTTTTACACTTAATTCCTCAAAGCTAATCATATTATTGATAACCTGAGTAATATTATTATTGTTTCTCAGTTACTTAATTCCTTGTTTGTTGTAAGAATACGGCCATTTCAATATGTGATTAAAAAAAATATACCTATCGTCAACCCTCATCATCGCTGCATTAATCTATAAATTGTGTGGAGACAATTACGTTAACTGGATTATCTACAGAATTATCTACAGAATGTATTTTATCTTGGGGGGGTTGTGTATGCACTTCAAACTCACTGGAAAGAATCTACTTGATAAACGTCTAGTAAAACAAGAGTTTGTCTTAGCTACTCAAAGTATGTTTCTTTAATTGCCTCTGTTGCGTCATCACAGTCACTTGGGTATGCAAGGGAGAGTTTTATCATTTTCTAAGAACTACATTACAATATAATTTAAATTTTATTCTCGATCTTCCAACGTGGCTCCTCCACTCTTCGGAGATAATGATTTAATGTTGTCCTGCAGAATTTTAAAACACAAGATGTGAGAGGTAGCGGAAGCCTCACGCATTAATTTGTTCAACTATGAACATAAATAAAATATTTATTTGTTGAGAAATATTTAATGGTACGACAAGAGCATAGGGGGGAAGAAAAGCATAATGGTGTAGGCAGGCAGATATACTAAAGGAACACTTATTTCACTGGAGGCGGTTTAACAGACTGTCTATCTCGTGAACCTCAATGCCTGATGGTGGTGGCAGAGTAATTTATGACAGGCATGGCCCAACACGATATGGTGAGATTTCCATTTGACTAAGGCAACATTACACTCAGTGACCACAGTGTCCTTTAATGCCTCTTAAATGTCATTCTTCAAGATATGACATGCTGGTTACAGATTGAGAGAACATAGTAAAGGTGGTTTTAGTGATATCGGTGATTGCAATGCAGTCCACCATGTTATTTGTTGAATATGTTTTTCTCTATGCTTAAAGTGTTCTTGTTTTTACTGATTCCATAGTTTGCGTAAGTCCAACGAAGTTCATCAATAGGCCACACGCTAGTTGCAGCACAGGTAATTTCAAGAGTTGCATTGCCATATATGGCAGTGGCGTTCATAATATTCTTTGCGTATTTGTTTGGAGATGACTGTATACTCCTATTCCCTTGTTCTTTCTAGAATTTTGTTTTTGGTGATAAAAGCACCATGGATATTGGGCAGGATGCCTCCATTGTCGATTGTCACAAGACCCAACAACTTACTCAACTCTTCATCAACACTAATAGATAGTTGGACAGGGAATGACCCTGAACTTCTTGTTGTCCCATGCTGTGTTCCTAGCCAACTCTAGAATCTTTGTAGGTAGATACTCTAAAACAGTAGCCAAATGGACAAGAGCTATTCCTTAATGCATTTTGCATTTTATTTTGAACAGTCTACAGACTCAATGTGTATATTTTTTTTTTATTATTATTTTCTTTCTCTTTCAAGATTGAAAATTATCCTTTATAATGCACACCATTATATGAGTTTTGAAACACTTGAAGGATTAAAGAGACATCCACCGCTTATTTTAACAATTTTCTTTTATCAACTTTTTCTTATCTACTTGCACAGGTTTAACGTCCATCTCCAACTGCTGGGAGCAAGGTGTTGTGTTAACAGGCAGCGGTCTGAAGAGATTTGTCTGGTAGTGGCAATGTACGAAGTTACTTGAAGCTAAGTGTGGTGATCCTCACTAAGGAGGTCGCGGCCTCCCCAAGGAGCTATGGCTCCTTAGATGGGGTTCACCCAAATTTCATGTATAAAATTTCATACTTCACAGCTCCCCGTCAGGTCCTCATGACCTCATCTAAGTGTATATATTCTTTTTATATTCTTCCATTTTAAGCCAATGAAATCCCACTTTGTTTTTCTTTCACCACTTTAAAATCTACCTTGTGACTACACCCATTTTGCAAAGACTCAACAGAAATGGTCTCATACCTCTATCCACATGGGACTAGAATGAATACACATAAAAGCACATAGTATTATACACATGGATTTTTTTTTAATGTTCCACCAACATCACATATTAGTATATGAACACCTTTTCTTCAATCACAAATATGGAGAGCTTTACACTGGAAGTGAGTACCTTTGCACTTTTGCATGACAATACTGTCTTACTAGCTACACCTCTCCTAAAACCAACTAAAATTACAACGATGGACCCAGATACTCTTTCTCCATTTTCTTTCATAATAGAATAGTCACTAGCTTTTCATATTATAACTAATTTTACGAAATACAATAACTAACAAACAACTAAATAAGACTTTCTCTCGACCCTGTCGTAATGGCATCATGGAGCCTCGTGGGCTCTAGCCATACCCCCGAGCAAGGAAGTCTCTTAGCTCCAAGATGATCCATGGAGTCTTTTCAATTTTTTTATTTTTTATTATAAAGGAATAATAATAACATAGCACAAAATTTCATGTATCTAGGCTTTCTACTCTTTTTTCAACCACAAACCATGCAACATACCACTTTCTTACAACAACTAAACAAAAGGGGAAAATGGGAGTAAAGAAAAACTTGTCTCTTTTCTTTAGGTGGAGGGATTGAACTCTTTATCTTTCTTTTCTCTCCAAGCCAAGCCATCTTGATCTCTATCTCCCCAAAAGGACTCCTCTCCTCTCCTCCTTTCTATCAACTTCACTAATGTTCTCCAAAAGAAGAAGTGGGTAACACCCCACTCATTCTTCCTCTTCAAAATATATAGAAGTTTCAACTTGCAAATCTTGGATGGGGATGTGTGGAGTGTACTTTCCTTCATAAATTAGGGTCTTTTCTTTATCAAATAAAATACATGCACTTGAACAACCCCTCTATCTTTCCACCCCATCCTCTCCTCAAAATTCGTCACTCATCATTATGAGGACTTTTCAAGGGTCAAATCATGTCTTTGGAGCACTATTGTATGCCTACTTGACCCCTACCACTATGGTATAGATCCTAGGGGGTTTATTTTTGCATCCTAACCAAGGAAATTGACCAACAACCCTCTTTAGTGACCCACCTAGGGATTCATCCGAGTTTCACCCTTGGATAAGGGTTCCTAAACCCTAACCCCCACTTACACCTCACGTGACACAGTTAAAATCCCTCACAAAACAAATAAATAAATTACCCCTTTAATATCCACCCTCACACCCTCGTCTACCAACACATTAACTCTATTTCCTTCTAAGCTCAAAAGGAAATCAAATACATAACCACAAGGTAATGTGTTTCCATTTTCTTTCATTGGTTTTCCCTTCTCGTACTGGTGCCCTAACTTTCCTGCACATTACAAATGCAATCATTAGCAAAAATCACACATCCCATTTGTTTTCTAGTTAAATATCCCAAGATTTGACCTTACAAAAATTCTATTTAACATTTCAATTGTATTCCTTGATTCACATGCATGCCTAACACACTCATTGCAATGGCAATGAAAAAAAATGTCAAAATGAAATACTAGATTATTGCCACATAACCACACTATTTATCACCCACATCACATCTCACCATCTATTTAAGGAAACATATAACAAACTAGGGTTGTATCAATCAAACATGAAATGGGGTCTTACATCCCCCTCCCCTTAGCTTAGACTTCCTCCTAGAAGTCATTAGGGTCTGGAACATAATCTCCATATAGTAACATACATTAACATATTAAGTATATTAATTACTTTCCTTTCTTGATGAAAGAACCCAAACATTCAACTATAAGCATGCATTAGAGACAATATCTTCCATGATTTAAACATTCAAATACACAAAACTTATCACAATAGAACCTTTATCTGATACACACCTAATTCAACAAAAGCTAACAACCATCCATGTATATTTAATCTATTAAAAATGTAACCAACTTCAATACAAAAATATATCTAAATGAATTAACAACCTTTGTTATATATATTTTGTGTCAATGGCCCATCATTTCTTAGAGTTGCTAGCTTCACATTTTATCCAAATATTTCCTTAAGTGGATTTTTTATCTTATAATCATCGCACTCATACCATGTCTCATGGAATATTAACTTGCATCATTTTTTACTATCCTCTTCATGTAGTTCATAAGTATGTTACATCACATTTACTTGCAATTTCACATGTACACAAAACAATAGCAAGGATGCTCTTCCCAATGGGTGCGCTTTTCCTCATACAAATGATGCTCTTCCCAATGGGTGTGCCTGTCCTCATAAAATCACATAATTTACAACATAAGGCTCACACAATGGGTTTTACAAGGATGAATATTCCTGGATACCATGCCAAATCAAAAAGATGATCTCGAGGTCCTTCTCTAAGCACTCCTCCATATAGATAAGAACAATCATAGAATGAAGGGAAGAATTGATTAATGACCATCCCATACCAGTCCCATTTATAATCCCTTTTCAAAATAATTCCCCAACGCATCTACTCCCCTATACGACCTGCGAAGGAACCCTCTCAGGATATGAAAGTTTACAGATTCCACATTACACCACACATGCTAGCAATTTGCAACCAAGGAGAAAGCCTGATACTATATAATCATAAACACATAAACCAAAGTTTTAATAAAACTCCCCAAAGAGGAGACAATAAATACAAGAGAAAAACAAAATAAAGATCAATTGTAGCTATACATTAAAACATTCTAATTTTAATTCAAAAATGAAATTAAACAAGCCCTTGAGGAAATTCAAGCTATAACAACCTTCAAATGGCTAAATAGCATAATAAAATAAATGCAAAATTCCACATTGCTGGCGTATCATAAAATAAAACATCAATCAAGAATTACTAATAATTCATACTTCAACAATTAAATTTACACTTTACAAGCACCATGTGACTTTGATAAGCCACCTAAGGGGAGGAGGGGAATGGTGGTTCTCTAACCACATAAGTATAATAGCATGCAATAAATGGTGGTCCCTGATCACAAAAATATGAATAGCTGGTGGTCCCCTACCACATAAGTATGCATCACTGGTGGTCCCTGACCACATGAATATGAGTAACTGGTGGTCCATGTAATTTCATCCTTTACCCATGGGTTATAAACATCAAGGAATCAATTTTCACTATGACCTAACAAGTGTGGCTCTCATATGTGGGGGAGTAGGCCACAGTCAATGTCCATGGGAGGATTACAATGACTCGACATAGATCCTTTATGAGCATTAGGGGCAATTCCCTGAGATCGTAATTTACCAATGGGAGAACATGTGCCTCTCAACCCCTTGTTTTACACTGGCTAGCATCTCACTCCCATAAGGGGGGAACCATACACCAAAGGTACACACTTAACATACAAATAAGACTAACATAAAAGAATACATCATATTTCATTTAATAAAAACACTTAACAAGTTTTACATAAACTCACAACTAACTAGCTTACATAAAGGCCATAATGAAGGGTACACATAGGGGATCATACTAGACATCCACCACCCTTACCCAAGTCGGATACCCTGTATCTCATACTTGGGGCACAACACATTTACTAGTTTTCACTTCACATGCAATAACATAGTACACTTTACAAAATTCAACATATCATAGAACAAAACCAATATGCTTAAATAACCAATATTCACATTTATTCTCAATTTAGAAAATATCTTCTCACATTGCATAAGTACAAGATATTGCTAGACGATGCAAATTTTAGTCTAGGCATATTACTCTATTTTTGAAGAATTAACAATTACATGGTGCACCGCTCTTTCCATCTAAGTTAGTATTTTTTTTCACATATATGATCAAGATTGGTTCTCTATATTCACCTATACCATTATTTTTCTTTCATTCGACTATGTTTGTTATTTTAACTAACATATCAATATGGGTAATTCCACTATAATCTTCACAACATGTTAAAGAAGGTTTCCTACTTAATAAAGAATATAGTGATCTGTTTTTGTTTGAAATATAACAATATGAAAAAGGAAAGCATACTCAATGCATAAAATACATGATAAATCACATAATAGTAATTCTCATCTCATTGATATCCTTTTTACAAATCTTGCATTTCTCTATCTAATGTTGAATAATTTAATAACATGTTATAACCATCATTTTTACAACCAAAATTCTATCTAACCTCATAAAGATGCACAATAAGTAGAAGTCTTAAAAATTTTATCTATAGGTTTAGGTTTTCTCCTTTAAATTTGGTGTATTTTTTTTTTCCCCAAACAATATGTATATTCAATGGTATAGAATGCACAACATTTGAAGAAATTTTTACGAGTCTACTTTAGTGTCTCTTATGTATGTACCAATCACTTAATATACTGTGAACATAATACATTACTCAATTTATCAATTCACTAATTGATTATTCAATTCTCATGACATGCACACAACCTTCAAGGTCAATACCAATTCAATACATTATTACTTTCAATAAGACATGCATCCTTTCCTATTTTGACATTAAATTCCTTTGATCCTTAACTATGTGTGAGGAAAGTAGTAACAACTTGTGTCCTTTATCTCTAAATTCATATTTGACAAGGTCTCTTCAGAAAGATTTTAAGCTTAATTACTAGAGGGAATTTATTAATACATTACCTAATTCAATTTTCACTAGTTATGACTTAGTTGTAACTTTCGACGCATCCTTACCTTTGTCTTGAGCTTTAGTAACCATGTTCTTTTACTTGTTTTAGTATCCGTTGCACTTTATTTAGTTTACTAGGTCATCATTTACTTGTAAATGTGTTGAATTAGTCTTCTAGTTTCACTTATTTTATTCAAGGTGAAATATGGCTTTGACCACTTTCCTAAATTGGTCTTGCTAAATAATGGAAGGATTCGATCATTAGTTGAAGTCATCTTACATAGAATTCTTACATACCAATGACAAGTTGATTCATTCATTGCTTCACAAGAACATGGATTAAGTCTTTATACACTATGTGTAATTTAAGGTTTTTGAGTGACAAGAAAGGCTTAGAAAGGAAAGGCTTAGAAATACTATGGTCTAACGCGTAAAAAGTATTGTTCCATGGTTATCTTCAATCTACTACAAAATCATGAAAAAATCCTTGGACTTAGTCCCAACAATCTACACCTTAAAGGTTTGATTTTATTACTTTTATAATATTTTAAATTCAAAATGTATGGGGTGCTCAAATTGCACATAACACAAAGTCAAGAGGTTTTATATTGTTTCACTCTTGTTTATTTGACTTAATCAGCTTAAGGGGCTAGAGATTTGAACTTATTTAATTTCAACCTTTAACACACTAATCCTTTTAGTGGTCCATATAATTATTTCCTTTTTAACTGGTGATAAGTTTTCATTATTAATGCTCACTCAAATAGTAACACTAAAGTGGAGCAACAATACCATACTAATATCATGATTGTTATTATTATGAAAGTTGCTAGGGTGCATCCTATAGGAAAATATTAGTGATAATACGATAGATTGGTAATAACGACTATATTAATGAATGTTAATACTAATGAGAAAATTAATAGAAGCAAATGAATAAGCATAATGAAAATAGCTACATGAATATCACTTTAGTGATGATAGCTAATATTATAAAGGAAATTAGAAGAGGAAAATAAAATGTCTGCACTCCTACTTATAACAACTCTGTTAGAATAATCAACTGAGCTATTAAATATGAATTTGAATAATCCATTAGGACTCTTGTAAGAATTGTGGAATTCATGTTTAGTCTCGACTCTATTGTGGGTATGACACCCAAATAATAGAACAATTACTTTAACTAATGGGTTTCAAAAAACAAATTGTAGGGTTTTTCTAGCAAAAAATTATGGGCATGATAGAACTATACTAGTAGTGGTTTATTTTGTAGAAAAATACACTATTTCTCCACAAGAGGAAATCCAATCACAATATTACAATTCGGTGCACGTGGCTATGTTTGTTCATATTCTATACATACATTCAGATGATAGTATAAAGGATGATATTTTTTTTAGGGAGTATCATTTTTATTTGAGTGACAACCAATTAAACTCATCAGAGTTTTCTAAATATTGTTTCAATATATTTTATACAAATTTAAGAGAAAGAGGAATCCATTTGAAAAAAATTCTCATATGGTCAGATACTTGTACGAGATAAAGGAGAACATGATGGAGCATATGCATGTATTAAAAGAATTCTTGCTAGAGAGCAATTGAAATTTGAGGATGCAATAAAATTTAATGATGCAAATGTGATTGTGGATCGGTGCAATATAAAATTATCTACAGGATCAACTAAGTACTCTAGAGTTCAACGATTCTTTTGTTTGGTCAGAGAAGAGAAAATTCTACCTAGAATTTATTGTGACACAATCAATGGATCTACTAAATGGAACTCATTTAAGAGTTTGAATACAAACACATGGACTATCTAGACAAGGGAGTTTGCATGTGTTTGTTAGTTTTGTATGTCATAAGATTGGGAAGCATGTGAGAATATAGAATGGGTTGAAGACTGGAACTAAAGATCATTGATACCTACACAAAAACATGATCAATATGAAACAAAAATTGAAGATAATGATCACTTTTTTGCATTAGATGACTGAATATTTACAAGAAGGTAATTTAATTCAATCTATTTATTTTTGTTCACTTTTTTATTACTTTTTTATATTATTTAATTATATAAATGAATGCATGTATGTAGATTGGTCCAATTATATGTCACATGAGTTATTGAATTAATTGTTTTGTAGGACATGTGTATGTTTTTGTTGCCCCTGATGAGAATTAAGAGGAAACACAATATTACTTGGCTCTATGATTGGAGACTAAACATATGTTAAATAAACCTCGATAAAATGATGATGGCTATCATTATCCAATAGCTTTGGTGGTGGTGGTTGGCACTTGTCTATGAAAATATCTATTAAGGAAGAATGGTTTTCCTACATTCCAAGATTATAAAACACATAATAAGATTATAAAATACTTATATTTTGTAGTGGAAACAAATAAAAAACTAGTGAGGTATCGTGGAAGACATGGTAATAAAGAATTATGGACAATTTCTATGGAAGAGCATGAGACAATCACTTATGCATTGCAAAAAAGAGAGGATGTGGTTGGTATGATGCAATAAGTAAATACTGGTATGTATATATATTTATATACATTTAAATATATTTTTTGATGATATATTGGTATTTCTTATATATAGTTAAAATTGATTTATTGTCATTTTGTATCCTTAAGACATCATCACATTCATCACATAATTTAAGATAAAAAAAAAGAGAAGATGTAGATTCAACCTACAACATTTAATAATTTTAAATTAAGGTAAGTATATATATAGTTTTATATATTTAAATAATTTTTTTGATGATATATTGATATTGCTTATATGCACAATTAAAATTGATTTATTGCCATTTTATATCCTTAATCCATCATCACATTCATCACATACTTTGAGACAAAAAAGAGAGGATGTGGATGCAACCTACAATGGGATACTTATAAATACATGTATGCATATATAGTTTTATGTAAATTTGAATACATGTTTTGATGATATATTGATATTTCTTATATACATAATTAAAATTATTTTATTTTCATTTTGTATCCTTAAGCCATCATTACATCATCACATACTTTGAGACAAAAAGAGAGGATGCAAATGACCTACAATGAACTACTTGTAAATACACGTAAGCATATATATAGTTTTATATAAATTTAAATACATGTTTTGATGATATAATGATATTACTTATAAACATAGTTAAAATTTGTCTATTGTCATTTTATATGCTTAAGACATCATCACATTCATCACATACTTTGAGACAAAAAAAAGAGGATGCATATTCAACCTATAATGTTGAATACTCATAAAAATCTAGGTAGGTATATATATAGTTTTATATAAATTTAAATACTTGTTTTGACTATATATTGATATTGCTTATAAACATAGTTAAAATTGATTTTTTTTCATTTTGATGATTTTCGAAAAGTTTTGGATTTTTGTTAACATGGCATATCTATTTGAGATGCAGATTGTATATAGACCTTGAGATGGCATATGCCACATTTTATAAATATTAGTTTGAGTTGGCATATATGCCAAAATTGTATATGTACATACATAATTACTCTATAGTTTTATATATAAGAATTGATATTCAATATATTTTGTTTGTTAAGTGCATGTTTTCCTAATTTGAAACTTAAAATTTGAATGCATTCTCACTTTATCATTTATATTATTGTTAATTTTTTTTCCTTGGGAAACTTCACCAAATTTGATCCCCTTAAGCCATCATTTTTCCTATGAACAAGTAATTCATAGATCCTAATTATATATATCTAATGTGATTGGACATGAGACATACTTTTAACTCTTTGATCCCTTTAAAAAATCCTATTACAACCCCTTCAATCATTCTACAAGGACTCCTTAAGCCATCATTTTCCTAGAACCAACTAATTCATGTATCCTAATTATATTTATCTAATGTGATTGAACATGAGACATATATTGGATTGTTTGATCCCCTTAAGACATCCTATTACAACCCCTTAAGCCATCATTTTTCCTAGGGCCCCATAATTTATATATCCTAATTATATCTATCCAATGTGCTTGAACATGAGACATAATTTGAATTCTTTGATCGCCTTAAGACATCCTATTACAACTCCTTAAGCCTTTTGAAAACACTCGAAGGCTAAGATAGAGGGTTGAATCAATCTACCCGAAAATTTTTTCTCTTTCAAACCTTGAATCTTTGAAAACCATATTAATAGAAAAAGTATCCCTTTTTCCTACATCTGGAAAAAAATAATGAGAAATGAACCTAATGTTGCATTGATTTAGTGTTGTAATGTGTTTTACACATTTAGATTGAGTCTAGGGCCCTTTTTATTGATAAAATGTACTTAATCAAGTCCTATTTAGGGTGTTGTAAAGTGTTTTATTACACTTTCATGCTAATCTATGGTTTCATTAATTAATTATGGTTAATTGAGGTTAATTGGGCCCTTTAATTCAAATGTAAGCCTTATTAATTATATTTTTCAAGGCTCTATCATGACACCCATTAATGATATTGCATTAAATTTAACTTGAAAAAATTGGAGTCCTAGAAATCTATGTTGGGAAGTATTCACCCAAGGTGGGGAATGGGTTCTCCTAACATAGGAAACCTTTTTCTTGGAATATTTGAAATGGGTTTTTTATGTTATTTTATCCCCCCAAAGCTTGATCCTAGTAAATTGTGCTAGGACCCATTCACCCAAGGTGGTGAATTGGTCCTCCTCACTTAGGACACCCCTTTTTGAATTTATTTGTGGTGGTATTTTAATGATTTTCAATCATAGATCTGATGTTTGCTTGGTTTATTTGTATTTCAATGTTAATCCTTAGATTTGGTATAAATACAAAGTTAATTCACATAGTTTCATCTAAAAAACCCTTGCAAGTTCATACAATCAAGACTACATTCACAAGAGAATTATAGAGCACTTCAAGAGAATTTCAAAGGAATTCCAAGGGCAGATTATTGAGGTTTTATTGCATAAATTTAGGGTTATATCATCATGTCAAAGGAATAGTGTATCCAAAATGTGGTTGAGCTAATGTGTGTTGATGTCTCATTAAAGATCTATTTGCAAGCATTATTTCACACCTAGTTCAAGATCTAGATCTACATTGTACATGGCCACTTAATGTTAGTTTGCAGATTTACATTCCAAGACAACTTCCAAGGTATCATCATTTCATGTTTCATGTTTCATGATTTAGTTTCATTGTTTCATTGTAAGGTTTAATTACTTAAAAGGGTTTTGACTGAGGAAAACCCCTATCCTCTAATAATCAACAAGTTTTACTCCTCTTTGATGTGTATTTATAGGTTCATAAGTTGAAGATCAAGTGGAGAACAAGATCTAAGCAAGATTGTCAAAGTTGTCAAGTTGCAAAGTTGTCATCCATATTGCAAGAACATAAAAACAAGTGTACATAATTTATATCAAGTTTTTGGGAGATGAGTATTAAAGAGCTAGAAGTTTAGATATTGAAGAAAATAACCGAGATGTTAGTTTTCAAAAACCCTAATAGGGACTGATTCGCCAATAAAGGTGAATGAGTCATTTTTGACCTAAAAACAACAAGGTACACATTGTTTCAACTTTCCAAAACTTCCCTTATAGTCTCTATACTCGTTAGGAGTCATTTTGTATTGTTATTTATGCATTTTGGCCTTCATAATTGTATGTTTCATAGTGAGAAAACTGGTGGTTCATCATCTTGATTTATTCACTTTGATTAAATTCACCAATATTTTTATTTGAAACATAATGGTGAATCCGCCTTATTCAACACAATAGTTTTCTAATTTTGGAATATTTCCTTGCATCCTAGGTTATATATTTCATTCATTTGCATTGAAGTAGATCTCATTTAGGGTTTCTACTTTGCATTCAAACTTGCATCTCATCTATGGTTTATAATTGCATTATTTTGTATTCTCTAAATCTAAAAAATACAAAAATAAATCACTCATCTTGCATCTCATTTAGATCTCATAAATTTCTATTATAAAATCAAAACAAAATTTCATTTCAATTAGGTCTTTGCATTCATCATTTTACCACTTGTAACATCAAAAAAAAGGTCCTTAGCCTTTTTTGCACTTGTTTAGTTCCTTCTTGTGGATTTTGGATTAGTTTGGCCTTGATTTAGTGTTGTATTGTGGATAACACATTCACATTAGGTCTTGGGCCCTTTTCAACTAATGTATTTTAATGATTCCTTGTAAAGGTATTCTAAAGTGTTGTAACACACTTTCACACTTTTCTAGGATTTCTAAGCATAATTAGTATTCTTTCAATCACAATTTCTCTTAGCCTTGTCTTATTTGGTGTGTTGAAAAGTGTTGTAACACACTTTCACATTCATCTAGGCTTGTCGTTAATAATTGAGCTCTCTTATGCTTTAATTATCCCCTTTTTGCATCCAAAAGCCTTATTTGTGAGTTTTTTTTAGGATAATCCTAGAAAAAGGCATTTAAAACATCAAATCCCTGAAAACGCCCCTTAAATTCCTAAGGTGGGACTCATTCTCCATTCTAGGAAAATGAGTCTCCTTATGTGGGACCCATTCGCCCAAGGTAGTGAATGAAATTCCTTTAGGTGGGACCGATTTGCCCAAGGTGTTGAATGAGTCCCCTTTAACTCAAAAATCAAATTTAATGTAAATCGTAGGTGGGATTTTATTCTCCAACATCCAATCTTGGCTTGTAATGTTGTAATTTGAGGAATTCTTGCATAGCTGAGTATAAATACAAGGTTCTTTCACTCATTTTCTCCTAGCAATAATTTCAAGTTATCCTAATAGAAAATTGAGTTCACAAAGAATTTTGAACAAGAGCATTGAAGGCTTTCAAGGGTAGATTATCAAGCTTTCTAGAGAATTCTTCAAGAATCAATCATCATGTCAAAGATAACATTCTTCATGTTTGTCATTGTGCTCACAATTGTGGGGTAGATTTCGTGATCCAAGCAAGATTTGTATTCAAGAGATCTATCTCCTTCAAACAAGAATCAAGAACCACATCCATTGCAACCATTTCAAGCATAATTGTAACACTTTATTGCAAGATTTTGGTGAGTTGCAACATATTTTTTTGTTCATTCATCAATCTCCTTTACATTCGCTTTCATTTCAAGGTTTAATTACCAACAAGGGGTTTGACAAAGGAAAACCCCTATTCTCTAACCCCACAAACATTTTCCCCTCTCTTTCAATGTAATTTGCAGGACTAGGTTGCATATTTATCAAGTAGCAAGATTGGAAAAGTTGTCATCAAGTTGTCAAAGCAAGTCAAAGTTGTCAAGATTTTGAACAAACCTTAGAGTAGCTTGGAGAAGACCTACAGGTTGAATTTTTTAGTTTTGGACCTGGATCTGAATCAAGAACATCAAAGAATACTGAGAGCTACAAGATCCAACTTTGAATTTCCAAAAATCTAGAAGTGGATTGATTCACCACTATTGGCGAATGAGTCCCATTTTACCTATCTATCAGATATTTTTGCAGATCCGAGTACCCATTTATTTGAAACCTATCTCATTGTAGTTTTCTCGAAACTTGATTGATTCGCCTAGCTTGGAATATGAGTCCCAGTTGGCTTCAATAGTTTATTTTTCAAGATTTCAGGCCTCCATACTGCCTTCTCGAATTTGCCAAGTAGACATTTCTAGATTTATAGTTTTCTATTGTTGTTTGTTTGCATTTCTAGGTCATTGTTTAAAGAATTGCATCAAACTAGGGTTTTTTCATTTCATCCTTCATTAAACTGTCTTTCCAAGTCTAAACTTGGTGGTGAACCTCTCATTTACATCATTTCATCCCCTAGAACACTCCCTTTGTCAGATTTCAATCTCCTTTGCATTGGAAACTCAAGGGTTGTTTTTGAATGAAATTTTGAAGATTGTGGCCCTATATCCTAAACCCTAGTTGAGAATGAGCCACAAATGTTTTTGTTTCATTCGATGAACCTGCATTTAGAGCATCATAATTCTGATTTGGAGTGCATTTTCATCATAGATTTAGATTGCATTAACATTGCATTAAATTTTGCATTGCTTTATTTGCATTCTAGGGTTTCAATTTTTCCATTAATGAAAATCTCATTTAGCTTGCATTATTACAGTTAATTTCATTTAAAATCAGTAAAATTCTACACTTGCATCTTATATTTGCATTAGAAAACATAAAAATCATAAAATTCAATTCAAAAATTCTAATTTTTTTCAAAAAAATCAATACCTAGACTCATTCACCACCTTGGGTGAATCAATCCCTTTCCATATTTTACATTGCATTTTCTAGCATTTATAGTTCATTTTCTAAGTTTTTGTTTGCTACTTCTACATTTCAATTATCAACATTTCATTCTTATTAGTTTACATTACATTTGCACCCACCCTGCATTTAGTAGCTTTTACAAGAGTGTTTAGTGTCCTATTGCTAATACCATAGTGAGAAGAAGCTGAAGACTCATGTCAACCCACAATAGCACAATCATTTTGGATCTTGGGTTATCTAGAGCTTTCACTCCTAGTATTGACACTAGTACACTAGGCATGGACAACACCCTTAGTAACTCTTTGCGTTCAAGTAGCATGCAAGTTGAACCAAAGAATGATAGAATTCCAAAAGGAAACCTAATTCACATTCATGAGGACCTAGTGAACTTACAACATCAAATTAGCCTTGAAAAAATTTCAACCACTATAATTCCTACAATTGAGACCATTCGTCGTATGCTTGAAATTGAAGATGGCCTTGACCTTGTGAAAAATATGGTGCAAATATTTGGCAAGCATCTTCCCTCAGCCACTAGTCATCCTTTTCCCACAAACAATGCTTCAATCCAAGGAGAAAATCAAATTACTTCTCCCACAACAAGGTATGTCCAGGATCATAGTGGAAAAAACAGGCCCTTAAGTGGCAATAAAAAGACAGAAAATCGGAGTTAGACAACTTGACGTAAAAATTTGAATAAGTTATCTATATTATTTTAAAAAAATGTAAAAATAGAATCTATAAAAAATTGAATGTAGTTTCCGAACTATTAGACCTTTATTTCAAAAAAAAAAATCTATTTGGTGAAAAGTTTAAATTTCAATGTAGTAGTATTTAAATTTTAGGGTAAAAATAAGAAGTAGGTGTCTGTCTGACCACCCTAACCACAATAGAATGATAATATTTTTTTATAAGATTATATATATAAGTAGAGGACTCATGTCTCAATGTGATGCATATTTTTTTATAATTTTTTTCCAAGTAAATAATTAATTATGAATTTTTAATTACAACTTTTAAAAAATATAAAATCTCGTTTATCTAACCACCTTAACTTGGTCAAAACTTCATGAAATTCAATTTAAAAAAAAAATTCCTATAGTATGCAAAGCATAGAATGTGACGCATGTTTTGGATTCAAAAAATGTGATACCGTTTTAAAGTTATAGATGTTTTTCAATCAGCCTACCAATCAAGACTTTATTCGTAATTCTAATAGAAAATGAATACTAGTTATTTATTAAATTAAAAGTAAAGCATTATTTATATTGGTGGAAAGCTGAGAATCTCCTCTTAAAACCCTTTTCGTTTCATCAATTTTGGGTAAAGAAAAATTCGTCAGCCACATGGGCCATCATACAGCTTACATATCACCACTTTTTGGCCCATCATGATCTTGCACATACCCAACAATACCCTTAATCCCTACATACACCCCTCCTCAAGTCACAACAATGAAACAAGTTAGTAATGTGATTCCTTCCCTGTGTATTCCAACTAGCATCTATAATTCCTACATGTCATCACATGTTATAGCTCCTAATACCTTACCACCTATAATTATTACATTCACTTGTTCCACAAAGACATACACTCCATCACAACTTTCATTTCCATCTAATAACATATGCAATGACCCTCTCATACATCAAATTTTCCAAACCATGTCATCCCTTCAAAAAACAATTTCCACCATCAACCAAAATGAAAACGACCCACCCACATGGGTATATGCAGGATCATGATGGGGCAAAAAGTGGCGATATGTAAGTGATATGATGGCCCATGTGGCTGATGACTTTTTTTCACCCAAAATTGATGAAACAAAAAGGGTTTTTAAAGAAGATTCTCAGCTTTCCACCAATCTAAATTATTATTTACTTTGAATTTAATAAATAATTATTATTCATTTTATATTTGAATTACAACTCAAGTCCTAATTGATAGGCTGATTGAAAAACATCTATAAATTTCAAATGGTATCACATTTGCTCAATCTAGAACATGCATCACATTATGTGCTTCATATACTATAGGATTAAAAAAAAGGAATTTCATGAAGTTTTGACCAAGTTAAGGTGGTCAGGCATACGAGTTTTTGTATTTACTTGGAAAAAAATTACCAAAAAATATGCATCACATGAAGACATGAGTCCTCTAGTTATATCTAAAATATTATTAAAAAATATTATCATTTTATTGTGGTTAGGGTGGTCAGATAGACACCTACGTCTTATTTTTTCCTTGAAATTTAAGTACTACTACATTAAAATTTCAAATTTTCATGAAATATATTAATATATTTTAAATAAACCTAGTAGTTTAGAAACTACATTCAAATTTTTAAAGATTCAATTGTTACATATTTTTGAAATAATATAGATAAATTATTCAAATTTTTACATCAAGTTGCCTAACTTTGATTTTCTAAATTTTCATCACCACTTAAGGGCCTGCTTTTTCCATGATGATCCTACACATACCCACGTATTATATCAAATAGAGTTCATTATCCTTGGAGATACTATGAACATCGATGCCACAAGGTATGGTGATGCCTAGATTTGAGAAATATTGAGGGAAGGGAGATCCTTCTAACAATTTTAATGCCTACACTACCCTATGTAGTGACTTTATCCTTGATGATCAACTTTTGGAAAAGCTCTTTCCTAGGACCTTGAAAGACATTGCCTTGGCGTGGTTTTCTTCTTTACCAAATAACTTAATTAGTTCATTTGATGAAATTGTTGAGGAATTCATAAACCATTTCCAAGTGCAGATGACTCCTAAGCTGACTTTGTAAGCAAAGATAGGATGAAAAAATAATTGAATTTATCTCCCTATATAAATCACTTTGTTCCCAAGTCGATGTCGAGATCCCTGATTCACACATTCAAAAGATGTTTATAGAAAACTTACAACAAAAAAATCCAAGACAAGTCGACCATGATGAAATTCTCATCCTTCATGCACTTGTGCACTGCTCTTTGTGATTACCAAAATTTGGTTTCTAGTCACGATACAAAGTCCACTTCTAGCCAAATTGAAAGATCTAAGCTTGTGCACCAAAATAAATCCAAACCCTTTAGAAAACCAAATAAAGGGTTCCTTCAATTCAGCCCTCCTTGACAAAAAACTCAAAATTTCCATAACCAACTTGCTTCTATCAGAGCCTCAATTCCCCTTAGTTCTGGAGATCTAAAGAGACAATTCACTCCCCTACTTGACACCCTTCATAATACTATGTCCAAACATCTAAACCAATAGATGAAATTCTTACCTCCCATTAGAACACTTGACCCTAATAATCCTTTGCCTGTAAGCTTGAAAGAAAATTCGTATTGGCACTTTCATTGAAAAAATGGACATGAAACGAAACATTGTAAGCATCTTAAACATATTTTTGCAAAACCTCATTGATTTTTGTCATCTATCTCTTGCAAGTACTAATGATCAAGGCAATAATTGCATTTCCCCTCCAAACCAAAACCTGCAAATATCCCCCAATCCCATGTCGAAACATAATATTTCATTTTTCAAAGCTAGTGACACACCTAAGAATGATGTGATGAATATTGATACAGATGATGAACACACTGATTTTGTTCCAAAGAATGTTATCAATGTCAATCCTATAGATGAAATGATAGGGGTTTTAAAAGTCATCCCTCATAAGGGCTGAACTAACAGTCCTCTTGGTATTGCTTTCTCCTCTAAGGATATACTTAAACATTCCCCCAATGATCCTCTTTAAATAGTCAACCGTATCTATGCTAAGCCCACTAATGGGATATTAATAGATCCCTCCTATGGAGAGAATGTGATCACCTATGAGCTCTATCAAGATGATTGTGACAAATGAAAAGAATGGATCAAGACACATAATGGTTTTGCATGCCCTATGATTGGATTGATCACCCTACCATTACAAATAGGACCAAAAAAATTAGATGTTACATTCTCCATCATCCAGCAACTAGACCAATTTCATGTGAAGCTAGGCCACCCATGGATTCGCTCAATGAAATATGTCCCTTTGATTGTGCACAAATTATTAAATTTTCTCTTTCACAATGAAATATTCATTGTTCACAATAGTGGCTTTAACCCCTTGTCATCTATAGGATACTTTTCCCTAGATGCCTTTTGGCCCGAGCCCATGGACCCTATTGAGCCAAGAGAGGATTTATTTTTCTTTTCCTATCAAAATTCCAAGGCAAAGAAAATAATAGAGCTATCTCTTCGAAACATTTCCCCATCAACCTTTGATCCTACCATCCTTGATGAAACCAAGCTTGAACCTAAACAATACTGAAACAACCAAGAACAACCTAAAACATAAACCTTACCTACCTCTTACAAGTAACCAAGAAATAATGAAACCAACCCCACCACACCTCCAAGAATATAACAAGTTTACAAAGTAAAAGAGAAAGAGGTTGAGCAACCCCCCATGGTTCCTTCCATTCCTCCCCTTAGGGAAGAAAAGAAAACTATGGTTGATTAACCCACTCTTATGCAGATTGAAAAAAAAAAAAACAAAATAGACATGCTAGGGAGTGTAGATGTAGACATCATGCCCTTGCTCACAAATTCCATGATGATTTAAAAGAAAATTAGTATCCAAACTTGACTGAAGCAATGCATGACACTCTTCCTCCCCAGCCACCGCAAGAAATTTCCATGCATCCTCCACAATAAGAGTTGAACTCTTCTATGGATATTATCCTTTGACATCCTATTGTGATCAACTTAGATGATGGTGATGAGGATGCCAAAAGTGATGAAGAGGTGCATAATGAACTGAACACATTTTTTTCCTCTTCCATGAGATTAAATGACAAATCTTTTATAAAGAGTTTTGAACCTAGTGCTTCTCCTAGTTCAACACTTGTTGTTGTCCCTCTGGCTAGTCACCCACCTTTGATATACATAGAACATGATTGGGAGGTGGATGAGTTTCTCATATTTTGACTTTCATTTTCCTCACTAGTCTTTTTCATGATTTCTTTTGTGTGATTGCATGTGCATAATTTGATCCCCCATTACGTTCTATTTCCTCTATCTTTGTGACATTCCTCTATTTGTACCTTCATTCTTCTCTATGTCGTGCATCATGTTCACTTGTGATTTCATTTTGGGGATGACACAAGGCATTGAGAAATTCATGTCTCCTTCATGTTGACCCAAAAGGCTTTCTTTCTTTTTCCTTTTCATTTATTCTTTATCTTTTTCTTATTTTCTCCTTTTGGGGATGATGCAAGGCATTGAGAAATTCATGTATCCTTCATGTTGACCCAAAAGGATTTATTTCTTTTTCCTTTTCATTTCATTTTTATCTTTACTTGTGTTTTCCTTTTTGGGATGACGCAAGGAATTGAGACACCCTATATATCTTCCATGTTGACCCAAGAGGTTTTCCTTTTCTATTCACTCTCTTTGTGTCTTTCTTCTAGTTCTATGTGTATTTAGGGGATGATGATAGTTCTGAGCTCCTTAAATCATTCGACAAAAAATCATACTAACCCCAAATCCATAGATCCCTTATGTGTTTGGTATTTTTATTTTGGGGGGCAACCCCTCTCTTTTACTTTCTTTCTTTTCTCTTACATGATGTAGCCTTACTTAGAAACATATGACTTGGCATAGGTCTTTCCAATTTGGATCTCATGTCTTTCTTCTTGTTAGCATTTTTCATTTTCTACTTTAAATTAATTTCTTAGAGCATAGTGTTTAGCAATTCCTTTAAAGTGGGGGCATACATTGGCATTATTTATTTTGCATTTTTTCCTTTTCATGGTTCTTAGTGCAGCCTTCTTGCTTCATATGATGTGTTTGTCTCTTTGTGGATGGCATTGTTTTTTATTTCCTTCATGAGTGTGATCTCTCTTAGCATATCACATTCCTCTAAGTGGCTTGTTGTGACACACTGCATCCCCTAAGTTGTGAATCTTCTATTCTTTGATTGGTCCTCTCTTGGAGACATTAGGCACAATTCTCCCTAAGTTAAAAACCTCGCATGAACAAAGCAAGACTCCTTTGAACATTTCCTATGTTGCATTTGTTTATATGGCCACCTTGCATTACACAACTTGCATGCCTATGGATCCATCTTGTTTGTTCATGAGCTAACACAACTTGCATGCCTATGGATCCATCTTTCTTGTTCATGAGCTCCAAGCATACAAATTTTTGCTTGTCTCATAAAGCTCAAAAAACAAGTCATTTTTGTTGCACCTTATTAAAGTTATCAGGAGGTATAACTTTGATATGGTTGAGCGAGAAGCCCAATCAGTGGCATGGACTTCCCCATAGTTACTTGTGTGTGTGTGTGAGTACATACCAACTATGAGTGTATGCCTCTCACCCTTTTAGGACTTCTCACCCGGTGGACAACCATGAATTTCGTCGCCTCAGAGTGAGTATGCATTTTTCTCAAAAAAATAACCTAGATCTAATCCACATCACGTTGGACAAATGATTGAAGCTTGTTCCATATTTCTCATTTATCTCTTTTGCATATTTGGTAGTGTATGATTGGCCTTCTCATTGTTCTTTATATCATTTTCATGTGTGTTCCTTTGAGTTTATGTTGGTTTTCCATGGGATCTCGATCTTGGGGGCTTGATCATCCATTTTGGTTGTTGTTGTCTCATCTTTCTAGCATTGGTACATTGGAACCCTCATTGATGAATTTTTGTGTACTTTAGTGTGAGTTTGAAGTAGGTTCATCCTCTCACTAAAGTGGGCGATAAATGTAACGTCAAAAAAAGGGTCCTTAGCCTTTTTCCCACTTGTTTATTTCCTTATTGCAAATTTTGGCTCAGTTTAGCCCTGATTTAGTGTTGTAATGTGGATAACACATTGAAATTAGGTCTTGGGTCCTTGTGAGCTAATGTATTTTAATGATGCCTTGCAAAGGTTTTGTAAAGTGTTGTAACACACTTTCACACTTTTCTAGGATTTCTAAGCATATTTAACATTCTTTCAATCATAGTTTCTCTTAGCCTTGCCTTATTTGGTGTGTTGTAAAGTGTTGTAACAAAATTTCACATTCCTCAAGGATTTTCATTAATAATTGCGATCTCTTATTCTTTAGTTGGCGCCTTTTTGCATCCACAAGCCTTATTTGTGTGTATTTTTTAGGGTAATCATGAAAAACGGCATTGAAAACATCAAATACCTGAAAAACCACCTTAAATTCCTTAGTTGGGACCTATTCACCATTCTAGGCGAATGAGTCCCCTTAGGTGGGACCCATTCACCCAAGGTGGAAAATGAGTCCCCTTTAACTAAAAAATCAAATTTAATTTAAATATTTGGTGGGATTTTATTCTCCAAGATCCAATGTAGGCTTGTAATATTGTAATTTCAAGAATTATTGCATAATTGAGTATAAATACAAGGTTATTTCACTCATTTTATCCTAGCAAGAATTTAAAGTGATCCTAATAGAAAATTGAGTTCACAAGAGCATTTTGAGCAAGAGCATTCAAAGCTTTGAAGGGAAGATTATCAAGCTTTCTAGAGCATTCCTCAAGCATCAATTATCATGTCAAATATCACATTCTTTGTGTTTGTCATTGTGCTCACAAATTGTGGTGTAGATTTCATGATCCAAGCAAGCTTTGCATTCAAGATTTATCTCCTTCAAGCAAGAATCAAGAACCACATCCATCACAGCCATTTCAAGCATAATTGCAACACTTTATTGCAAGGGTTTGGTGAGTTGCAACATCAATTTTTTTCATTAATCAATCCCCTTTACATTTACTTTCATTTCAAGGTTTAATTACCAACAAGGGGTTTGACCAAGGTAAACCCCTATTTTGTAACCACACAAACATTTTTCCCACTTTTTGCATGTGATTTGTAGGTCTAGGTTGTAGATTTATCAAGGAGAAAGATTGGAAAAAATTTCATCAAGTTGTCAAAGAAAGTCAAAGTTGTCAAGATTGTGAACAAACCTTGGAGGAGCTTGGAGAAGACCTACAAGTTGAATTTTGTAGTTTCAGACCTGGATATAAATTAGGAACAATAGAGTAGACTAGGAGCTACAGGATCCAACTTTGAATTTCCAAAAATCTAGAAGTGGCCTAGTTCACCACTATTGGTGAATGAGTCCCACTATACCTATCTGTGAAAGATTTTTGCAGATATGAGTACCCATTTATCTGAAACCTCTCCTAGCATAATTTTCCTGAAACTGGACTGATTCGCCCAACTTAGCATATGAGTCCCAGTTGCCTTAAACAGTGGATATTTTAGGATTTCAAGCCTCCATTTTACCTTCTCTAGTTTCCCAGGTGCACATTTCTATTATTGTTTGATTGTATTTTTAGGTCATTCTTTGAAGTATTGCATCAAAATAGGGTTTTTGCATGTCATCGTTCATTGTATTATCTTTCCAAGTGTCAAGTTGGTGGTGAACCCCTCATTTACATCATTCCATCCCCTAGAACACTCCCTTTGTTAGATTTCAATCTCCTTTGCATTGGAATCTCAAGGGTTGTTCTTGAATCAAATGTGGAAGATTATGGCCCTCTATCCTAAACCCTAGTCAAGTAAGAGCCACAAAATTTTCCATTTCACCACCTTTCATCTTGCATTTCATATTTCATTTCTATAAAATCTTAAACTGAAGGTTATTGTTACCAATGTGAAACTAAAATACATTGGAAAAAGCATAAAAATCAATCAAAAATACTTAAAGAACCCTAATCTAGGACCCATTTTCCACTTGGGGTGAATGAGTCCCTGGTCAAGCTTGGCCTGCATTTTCTAGCATCTGAAACTCACTGAAAAGCACTTAAAAATCAGTAAAACTATTCCAAGAACCCTCATCTAGGACCCATTCACCACTAAAGGTGAATTTTCTAGAATTTCAAATCTTTGTTTTAGGCTTCTATTTTCTACTCTTACATTTCTATTTTAGTTTCCTAATTTTTTGTTTCATTAAATTCATTGGATCTAGCTTAATTTTCTTCATTGAGTGCATTGTCAAAATTCAAAATTGCATTTAAAACATTTCATTTTCAGTTTATTACATTATGTAATTAGCAAATTACATTATTGAATTTCATTCTAGGTTTTCATTGCCTCTTTCCATTTTGGGTTTGCACACTATGTATGTAAAACGTGTATGAGATTTACAACTTGGTGTCTTATTAACAATACTATTATAAGATGTAGTTTGAGGCTCATGTCATCCTACGATATCTCATCCCTATGGATCTTGGGTTTTCTAGCTCTCTTTTTGATAGTGTTGATAATCAACCCTCTATGGCTCATAATTTTCATACTTCATTTCCCATGACTTCATCTCCTACAACCAATGTGCTTAATGTTAACAAAATTGTCCTTAACATCACCACTAGTTCTACTCAAGCTTTGGGGTGTACTCAAATCCAAGGTGGAACTCCAATTCCATCTTCTACAATTTACTGATGTTCATTCCTACATACACTAATACTCAACCTACCACAACCCTTCAACCTACCACAACCTTTCAACCTACAAAAACGTTTCAACTTACCACAACAATCATACACACTAGCACTGTGTACACTTCCTTAGATATTCTCACATGGAATCCTTTTAGAATTGTGCACTTGAATACATTATCTCATTAACCATCCGCATTCACCAAGTTACAATTCACTTTCAATCCACATACATATACTACTCCACCTTATTCCCCTCCATCTTACAATTACAATGATGCTTTCCTTAACTCATTTTTTCAAACTATGACATCCCTTCAACAAGTTGCAACCTTACAACAAAACAAAAATGGTCAATCTTTGCAATACATTGAAACCAATCCACTATCCTTTGAGATATTAAAGGAAAAAATACCATAAGGTATAGAGGTTCCCTAGTTCAAAAAATATGGTGGGAAAGGAGATTAGGCTAGCCATTTCTCCACGTTTACAACCTTGTGTAGTGATTTAATTTTTGAAGACAAAATTTTAGCTAAGTTATTCCCTAGATCCTTGAAGGATACTGCTTTAGAGTGGTTCTCATTTTTATCGAATAATTCAATTGGTTCATTTAATGAGCTTGTTGATGCCTTTTACAAGCATTTCCATATTCACATGGGTCCCAATATGACCTTTTCTAATTTAATGGCATACATGGTAAAGATATCATTGCCAAATGGAAACTTTAAACATTTATGCATAATCGAAGGGACTACATCCATGGATCGAAGCCATCGATAGGAAATTTTGTTTATATTTATTTTTTCCCAATAAACCTCATGAAGACTTCTTTTTCAAATCATATCAAAATTTCAAGGCAAATCACATAGAAAAATTATCCCTTTGAAACATCCCTTAACCTATGATTTCACCACCTATCCTTGATGAAACAATGATTAAACCAAAAAAAAACTAAGAGAATTTTTTAACAAATCCTCCTATAGTTTCTTATAAGAGAACACATGATAACCAAAGTAATCTTTTTGTCCCTCCTAAAATAAAACAAGTGTATAAAGCTAAGGAGAAAGTGGTTGAACAACCTCCTGTTGTTCCTTTTGTTCCTCCCAAGGAAGAGAAGAAACCTATGATTGACAAACCCACTCTTACACAAATTGACAATATATTTAAATGAAATCAAAATGCTAGAGTGCATAACCATAGGCATCATTCTACTGCTTGTATGTTACAGACTAAAGGAGACAAGACCAACATAAAAAATCAAAACCCGAACTTACCTGAAGCAATGCCCAAGGATCATATTCCCTCACTGCAACATAAACAAGAAGCTTCCAGAAACATTGTCATTCCACCTCTCATTTCAATTAATGTTAATGATGACATTGATATTGCAAAATAGATGAACAAGTGCATAATGAATTAAATACATTTCTTTCATCTACTATGAGCTTAAATGAAAAATCTCCTAATCAGAGTGTAAAACTTGGTGCTTCCCCTAGTTTAACACATGTCGTTGTCCCTTTGGCTAGTTGTCTGCCTTCCATTTATACCGACTGAGATTGGGATGAGGATGATCTACTATAGGTTGAATCACATGTGCCTTAATATTCTTTTGCTTTTCACTATTTTTTATTTTCTTGTATGTGATTGCATGTGTGTAATGTGATCCCCCATGAAGTTTTTTTTGATCTGTCTCTCTCTTTTTGTGCATTCTTTTGTATGTACCTACATTCTTCTCTATGTCATAAAAAAACTATCCTTTTCATTTGTCTTGTGTTTTCCTTTTGGGGATGATGAAAAGCATTGAGACATTTAGATCTCTTCCATATTGAACCAAAAGATTTTTTATTGTATCTTTCTCATTTGTCTTGTGTTTTCCTTTTGGGGATGATGCAAGGCATCGAAACATTTAGGTCTCTTCTATTTTGAACCAAAGGATTTTTCCTTGTTTACAATCTCTATGTGTCATTCTTCTAATTCTACGAGTATTTGGGGAATGATGACAGATCTAATCTCTCCAACAATATTTTAGCAAAGAAATACTGACCATGGATCCATATATCCCTTATGTATTTTTGGATGAAACCCTTCCTTCCTATCTCATGGCATAGCTTTATTTCAGAAACATATGACTTGGCATAGGGTTTTATGAGGAAATCTCTCATGTCTTAGGAAAAAACATTGGCTACTTTAAATCAGTTTCTCATAGTAATGGTGTTAGCAACCGCTTTAAAGTGGGGGCATACATCGATGACATATTTCAATATATTTCATGGTTTGATTTTATTTTATCTTGTGACATGTCCTTTTCTTGGTGGTTTCATTGGGTTTAATGTCCTCCACGAGTGTAATATTTCTAAGTATACAATCTCCCTTAGTGGCATGATGCAAAGCGAAAGGCATCCCATAAGTGGTTATCTAATATTCTTTGACTTGTCCTCTCTTGGAGACATAAGAGATAATGTTACCTAAGAAGAAGAACTTACATGAACAAAAAAAAATCCCCTTTAATAGAAATCTTATAAATATAACATTCAAAAGCATTCAAAAGCATTCAAAAGCACAACATTGTGGTGTCTTATGGAAGTTGTCAGGAGGACAATTTCAGTATGGTGTGAGAGGATAATATGACTCTCATTTGCCACCTCATTGGGACAACTCACCTAGTGAACGGATTGAGGTTCCACTACCCTAGAGTAAGCACACATGTTATAGACAAACCACCTAGACCTGGTCCACATAGTGTTGGATAGACTATCAAAGCTTGATCCTTTTTCTCAGAGAAACAACATTGTTCCACATTGTGCTTGATCCTTTGTTTTTATTTGTTTTTCTTGGCCTTTTATAGGGTATGAATATGTGTCTTTGCTATTGCTACATGCTTAATTTTCTTGAATGTCTACTTTAGTGTGATTTTTTCATGGGGGAAAACTCTCACTGAAGTGGGGGAAATTTTTTTTAATGGAAAAGTGTCCCTTTTTCTTGAATTTAGAAATAATTAATGATAAATGAACCTAATGTTGCCATGATTTAGTTTTGTAATGTATTTTACACATTCACTTTGAATCTAGGACCCTTTTTAATGATAAAATGTACTTAATTATGCCTTATTTGGGGTGTTGTAAAGTGTTTTCTTATGCTTTCACACTACTCTAGAGTTTCATTAATTAATTGTGGTTAATTGAGGTTAATTGGACCCTTTAATTCAAATCTAAGTCTTCTTAATTGCATTTTTCAATTATCTACCCTAACACCCATTAATGATATTGCATGACATTTACTACCATCTTAGGTGCTCTCTATTTTCTTTTCAAATTTGATGGACTTCTGTCATTCTTTAGGGGATTTAGAAGAGATTGCTGAAAAATATGTTTGGGATCAATTTCTCCAAGGTAATGCTTTGTTAATGGTGGTTCAAGGGTATAATCTATTTAAGGGAAAAGAGTTCATATGTAGGTTGTTTCCATGAAAGTATCTCAAATAGTGTCAGGGTTTTCAAGATATCTATTATGTAATTAAATTGTCCTTCCAACACAATAATGATAGAATTTTATTCATGGTTTTGAGAATGAATTATAGGTTTCTCTGTTCTAGTTTGGATCTTCATATAAAAGAGAAATAATTCACAATTTCTTTCTTGTGGTATCAAATTTTCTTACTCTCTAATAATAATCCCTAATTGAAACAATTGCAAGCAGCTACCCAAGCATACATTTCTCTAGGTACTCGTTTTTCTATAGATAATGTTGAAGATTGAGTTGTGAGGGATCCTATGTGTAAAATAAACAATTAGTATATTGAAGAAAACATGGAGGAAGGTCAAGATGAGAATTCCCTTGTGTACATGAAAGAATGAATGCAACATTTTCCAATTCTAGAAAATTTTGTTAGAGTATGAATCCCATTGTCAAACTTTTACTTTTCTTGTATTGGGTATTGTCAATTTTGTATTCATCCTAAAATGTCAATCTTAACAATCTAAAATCCTGCCAAGTCTTTTTCTTTTATAAGACTTTCTTTAGGGGTTGGTGTGATATAAGTTTTTAATCTAGTTTAGGGAATATGGTTTTGGTGGTTTTTTACTACAACCCAAGCAGACTTCTTGAGAGCTTCTATGACCTTGCCACATTCAATGATAAAAGTCTAAGAAGTGTTTGGCTAGCTTGACGAGAAAGAGCGATAAGGTTAATTCTCCTACACTTCGGACTCTATAAGATCCAGGAGGGTATTCCCTAAAATTTTCTCTTAACATACAACATTAAATGATTCATTTGCACATGGATAAACAACAGGTAGATTCCCCATTTATGCTAAAAGGATGAAATCCTTTAAGAAATTGGCTATTCCCTAAAAAGGCTCGGGTCCAGTTGACAGAGAATCGCAAACATGACTAAAGTAGATTGATAGGAGATCTTTGAATAAAAATATCTTGAAGCCATAACACAAAACATTAGAGAATAAAAACGTGATTAGAATTCCAGTGCCATATCCCAAAGCATGGAGTCAAAACAGAAAATTGAACTACAAAGAAAATTTCATCTTAAGCATTTATGATCTATATGAATCTCATTACAATCCATTTATCTATACTTGAGTCTATTAATTCTTTATGAATCTTATTGTTAACTTGCATGAACTTACTAATTAACTGAAGCATTTAACCAATCCTTTGAACTAGAGCTTTGGTTAAGCATAATTCACAGTAAAGAACAAATGAAGATCAATGAAAATAATCTTGGATCAATATTTCATTAATAATCCATGCAAAGTATCACAACATGAGAAAAAACAAACTCAAAACATTCACATGTTTAACACAAACATGCTTAAGAACCCCATGATTGACCAAGTTCTCTTATCTGACTCAAAACCTTAAAACATGGACTTCATTCATACACTCTGTATCACTAGACTCCTATTTCTCATACCTTGGATATTTCAGCAGACCTTCATTCACAGCCCAGAATTCCCTTTTATAAAACAAGGGAGCTAACAAGCCTCAGGATGGAGAGTACACATGTCCATTTGTTATTGGACTGCCAATCCCTAAATCAGTTGCATTTTCACCACATGAAAGAAAAGAATAAGACAATAATAATCATTAGTTGTTATGGAAGAAGGGGAATCGCCCTCCAAAGGGCCACTTGTTCACGTAAAATAGGCATCTTTAACCATTGCAACACTTTATTCCACCTCAACACCTTGTACTTGAAGTTGAAAGGAGAATGCATATTTTCCAATATAACCTTCGAGGCCAGACCTGTATTATACATGACCAAGTTGCATTTATCACTGATAGTATTCATATTTCAAATTCATCTGTGAACACCTTTTTCCATAATTCAAAATCATTCTTGGATGGCCAATTAAAAGTCATAACCTGATCAATCTTATCTCGATAGGGTGCATATTTCACCATTACTGATGTGGCCTTCTTCATAAAGTTCTTTAAGAAACTGATGACAAATAACAGTTTCTCCAATGTATTCTCCAACATACCAATGTTAGCATTTCTGCATGTCTCATGTGTCTGAGCAATCATTATATTATTCATCTGATCTTTTCAAAGCTGCAAAGGCTTTACCTCATCTTGACTATTGAGAATGTGTGGCAATGGAGTTAAGTCCATTCCATCATATTTGGCCTTTAACCCTTTAATATTTAACTCCATAGGGGCAACATACCCCTAAAACGTTTGCTCCTAGACTCCCTTGACAAATTGATAAGTTGATATAACCATAGGATACTTATCCCCACATTGTTTTGCTCCTACTGCCATGAATCTCAACTTCTTAATTGTGGGGCTCCATCTGTCCAGCAATGGGGTGGCCAACTCTCCATCTCTTGGGAACATTCTAAGTGCTTCCAACATTAGAGCATAGTTTGCATGAACACTATTCAATTTCCCTAGACCATCTTGTTTAAGTGTTTCAAAACAGTTTCCACAATCACCGAACTTCTCTTCCCTCCTGATTCCCGGATTCATTGCACCATCTCCTTATACTCCTCAACTTGCTGAATTAATTTCTCCTTAGAGAGTCCTCCTCCTAGGCTATGAGCCCTTTCAACTGCAATACGCACCTATCCCATGCTATATGGAACAATAGCTAAGGACTGTCCTTGTGAAGAGGGTTGATATTACTCAACTGGTGGGTCAGAGACATTGTATCTAGAACTAACCTTCCCTTGAGACCTTAATGTATCCATTTGTTGCTTTAATAAGGCCAATTCAGTTTCTAAATCTCAAACCCTTTGTTGACTCTTATTATATTCAATAATAATGTCATTGTATTGGCCTCTTAGAGTATCTCGGTCCTTGGTCAAATCCTCAATAGTTGCCCTAGTGAATTTGGCAACATTTACTACCATATCAGCAGCCTCCAATGCCGGGGTATCAACAACTCTACTTACAACTAGGTGACCACTAAAATTAGATGGTTTTGCGACAATTGGTTTCTTGGATCCAGTGGACAGAGACCAGATTGCTAAAGCATCCTACTCTTCACTAAAGGCTGACCCTTTGAGCGCTAGCATAGCTTCTTCATCAATTGCAAGAAGTGGCCTATTGGCCCTTTTTATTGTATAGAACACCACAACATGAGAAATATCCCATTCAGGAAGTAACAATACTCCACTCTTCTATACCAATGCTTGACCCTACTTTGGTGTTATTTGTTTGAATCTTTCCTTCATCTGTTCTTTGACCTTAGACTGAATTACCTTCTCTCGAAGCTCAGGGTGCAAACTTCTTTCTTGCGCCACCCTCTTAGCATATAATGAGACATGTTCTCTCTATACAAAATCTTTAAAAGCATTGGTCTAGATAAAAGAGTCATCCATCATGAACTCTCTATAGGCCTCCATTCTTAGATCATCATTATTTTTTATTCCCCTTATTTCATCTTTTCCCAACCTTAGATCAACTACCCTAGAACTTGATGGAGTTTGCAGTGGGAAAGATTGTGTTCCTTGATGCATTTCATCAAGAGTAATAATGATCTCTTCATCCTCATCGCCATCACAATCAACCAACTTTGTTCTTTCATTTTTTTGTCTCTTTGGTGATGAGGGACATGTCTGGTCAACAATCCTCAGAGGGGAATCTAGATCAACAATATTTGGAAATGAATTCCCTTAAGAAGATGGTGCAAGGGTATGTCCAGGATTATCATGGAAAAAACAAGCTCTTAAGTGGCAATAAAATTCAGAAAATCAGAGTTAGACAACTTAAGGTAAAAATTTGAATAAGTTATCTATATTATTTCAAAAATATGTAAGAATATTGTCTGTAGAAAATTCAATGTAGTTTCTAAACTACTAGATTTAATTTTATTTTTTAAAATCTATTTGGTGAAAAATTGAAATTTCAATGCAGTAGTACTTAAATTTCAACGAAAAAATAAGAAGTAGGTGTCTATCTGACCACCCTCACCACAATAAAATGATAATAGTTTTTTATAATATTTTAGATATAAGTAGGGTACTCATGTCCCAATGTGATGCATATGTTTTTGTAATTTTTTTCCAAGTAATAATTAATTATGAATTTTTTATTACAACTTTTAAAAAATATAAAAACTCGTATGTCTGACCACCTTAACTTGGTCAAAATTTCATGAAATTCAATTTTTTTTTTTTTAAATCCTATAGTATGTGAAGCATAGAACGTGACGCATATTTTGGATTCAAAAAATGTGATATCGTTTAAAAGCTATATATTTTTTTCAATCAACCTATCAACCAAGGCTTTAGTCGTAATTCAAATAGAATATGAATAATACAAATTTATTAAATTCAAAGTAAAGAATAATTTATATTGGTGGAAAGCTAAGAATCTCCTTTAAAAACCCTTTTCGTTTCATCAATTTTGATTAAAACAAAATTCGTCAGCCACATGGGCCATCATATCACTTAGATATCGCCACTTTTTGGCCGATCATGATCCTGCACATACCCACAACATTTTTAGCAACCTCACCAGCCCTGCTTCCCCTTTTCCTAGAGAAAACCTTTATCTTCTTTGGGGGTTGATAAGGAGGCCTCTCCTCAAACCTTACTTCAAGGTACTCAATATTTTGTGACTTTCCCCTTTCTTCCACAACCTCGTCATCCTTAAAAATCCCCACCAAACTCTCAAAATTGTCAATAGCATACATAGCCCTGTTGAACTCACAATTAATAAACCGTATAGGATTGAAAGTAGGTATCTTTTCTTGTTTCTTTCTTACCATTTTGGTAAAGGCGAGGTATTTTTCCTTTTTCTCATCTTCTATATCTAAATAAAAAATGTTCCTAATAATATCTTCAAGAAAGTAGAAATTATGGACAAAAGTTCCAGTCTGATGCTTGGCCTTCATTTGAGAAATAAAACCCTTGGGATCATGATTTCTAGGGCGTACAGTCTTTAATCCATAAGGTCTAAGGAATGTGTACAAATCCTTCCATCCTCTCTTTGTCATAACAAAATCAGCAAACGTCGTATAGTCAGGAAAGAAGGATCCTTTCTTTTGTTCTACTAGTAGATGTACTTCTTGAGCACACCCCAACTGTATCATGATTTCTAGAAATCCAATTCTCAAAGGCACATCCTTTGACAAAAAATAAGGGTTGAGATTTGTTCCATATACTTTGAAAATTGTTGTATTATGGTAAGGGATAATGTCTCCCCAATTATGTGTCAATTTTAATTCAGGCCTTCTCTCCATTGGCCTCAATAAATCATGAATCTCTTTAGGAATCCTAGGGGAATCATGAACTAGAGCTTTTTTCAACTTAGATCCAAAGACATTTTGGAATGTTACATAATCAAACTTGTGATCATGCATATCAA